>CM060248.1:63277165-63782702 GCA_030684275.1 Acipenser oxyrinchus oxyrinchus | reverse complement strand
GAAAGAAAATAACCATCAAATATGGGGATATTGCCGTCAGGCAGTAGCGATTGGCTGAGCTTTTATAGCAAAGCTGCCGATGAGCCTCTGCGCGAGCTGCCCTGTAAGCCCGCCCCTGGGAGCTTACTACGCAGCGCGCAGAGACTAACGTCCTCTTTTGCTCTTCAGGCGTGAAGGCGTCTGGGCGACCTCGCAGCTTGATGGTTATTTTCTCTTTCAGGGAACGGGGTTGCATCCGCAACCTATCGTTCCCTTTCAAGTCGAAAATAACCATCAAATATGGGGACAGTGTACCCAAGCTGTCGCGAGGAGGATTCTCGGCAGTAGGACAGACTTACGTCATAGCGCAACTGTGTAGGGAATACATCTACGCATATCGCGGAGCTGCGCCGCAGCGTCTATGCTCGCAATGACACCTGTCCTAAGGTGGAATAGTCAACACCATGCTGTCAACCACTCTATCGTCCGCATCTTGAGGGATCATAGAGTGTAGTACAGATGCTCGAACAGTGGAGCAGAGGAATCCAGTACGTTTAACGGTAAAACCTCATAAAAGTATGCGGTGTAGCCCAACTGGCTGCAGCGCAAATGTCGAACACCGGCACCCCTCTAAAGAGGGCCCAGGATGTCGCCATACCCCTAGTGGAATCGCCTTCAACTGCCCTGGTGGCGGAAGGCCTGCAGATTCATAAGCTAATTTAATAGCATCCACTATCCAGTGGGAAAGGCGTTGTTTAGACAGCGGCTGACCCAAAGTCCTAGAACCATGGCATATGAACAACTGTTCAGTTTGCCTCACAGCCGTTATGCGGTCAATATAACATCTCAATGCCGCGCGGGGCAGAGCCTGTGTAACCGTTCTTCCTCTGGGGAAGAAAAAGGAGGAGGATGGAGCATGCCATCAACTTCGACTGGTTGGTTCATATGGAGCGGGGATATGACCTTGGGTAAAAGGCGGGTTTGGGCGCATGGAGACCTTAGAACCGTCTCCTGCGAAGCGAGTACATGAAGAATGCACTGACAGTGCGTGTAACTTCGCTCGCAGCGTTTTGCTGAAACCACTGACAGCAAAAGCGCGGTTTTATAGAACCACGAGCTTCATGTCCACGCTGTGGAGAGGCTCGAGCGGTGCCTTGGTAAGGGCTTCCAGCACCACATCAAGGCTCCATGACGGTAGAACTGGTCGTCCTTGGAGGCCATAAGCGTCTTGCGCCCTTTAGGAACTGCGATGCCAGAAAATGGCAACCTGGTGACAAACCGTCAATACGTACATGGCAAGCCGATATGGCGGCTAAGTACACTTTAAGTGTAGAGGAGATTTCCCCTCATCTAACAGTTTCTGTAGAAACTGTAAGATCACTGCCATAGGGCAGGATATTGGGTCATGGCCTTCCGCCAGACACCAACTCTGAAACAACTGCCACTTATCATTATACTGCGACCTAGTAGAGGTGCTCTAGCACTCTGAATGGTCGAAATAACCGCCGTTGAGAGCCCTAAGGCTGACAGGCTCCCGTTCAGGGGCCAAGCCCATAGCTGCATGAGCTTGGGGCTCGGGTGCCATAGCCCTCCTTGGGCTTGGGACAACAGGTCGCTTCGCAGAGGGAGCTCCCTCGGCCGACCGTGCAACAACTGCACCAGGCTGGAAACCATATCCTCGAGGCCACCGAGGCGATCAGGATCACTGTCGCTTGCTCTACCCTGACCTTCTCTAAGAAGGCGGGGAGCATCGGAATCGGTGGAAGCATATAGGAGCCCTGGCGGCCATTAGTGAGCCAGTGCATCGACTCCTAGGGGCTGTGGAGATCCTTCACTGAGAACCATAGGGGGCAGTGCGTGGTCTCTTCTTGAAGCAAAGAGATCCACCTGGGCTGTGCCGAACCATTCCCAGATGCGCTCTACCACTTGAGGGTGGAGGCGCCATTAAGCCAGCAAGAGGGCCTCCTCTGGATAGGAGATCCGCTGCGTAGTTGACTCTGCCGGTAGATGAACCGCCGCAGAGAGGTTAAGCGCGGTTGTGCCCATAGCAACATCCGTGCTACCATCCGGTGAAGACCGGGGGACCGCAAGCCGCCCTGGCGGTTGATGTGCGCCACAACTGTGGTGTTGTCTGACCGCACTAACACATGCTTGCCTAGAAGCACTGGCAAGAAGTGCGGGGGCGAGGTCCACCGCTCTGAGCTCCAGAGCATTGATGTGGGCTGACCTCCAGGGTCCTGACCACACTCCACGAGTCCCTGCCCGTTCCAGACTGCTCCCCAACCGTGGTTGGAAGCGTCGATCGTGATGACCTGTCTCCTGAAAATGGGACCCAAGCGTGCGCCTTGGCGGAGGTTTGATGGAACTTTCCACCAGCGTGGCGCTTCCAGCAGGCTCGGGATACCCTTAGCCTGCGGTGTTTGTCTCTCAGCGGATGCAGCGAAGGCATTGAACCAGGCCTGCAGAGGTCTCTGGTGTAGTAAGCCCAAGGGAAGGGCTTGTGGGCGGCAGCCATCAACCCCAGCATGCGCTGACACAGCTCCATGCTGACTGTCTGTCTCAACCTGAATAGGGAGAGACACGCTCTAATGAGGCAACTCTTTGTGTCGACAGGGTCGCTTCCATGGACACTGAGTCCAGATGCAGACCCAAGAATTCGGTCTGTTGGCTTGGCACTAGGCGGCTCTTTTCTGAATTGATCTTCAGACCTAGCAGCTGAAGATGGTCTGTAACCATCACTGTGTGCTGCGCCACCTGCTCCTTTGACTGCTTGGCGCAGGCGAGCCAGTCGTCCAGATAATTCAGCAGTCGGACACCTTGAGCCCGCAAGGGAGCTAGAATGGCATCCATACATTTCGAAAAGGTTCGAGGAGCTAGTGACAGGCGAATGGAAGGACACAAAACTTCGTATACCCTGCTCTGAAATGCGAAGCGCAGATACTTCCTGTGACCGGGCAGATGGGAGCGTGAAAGTGCGCATCTGTCAGGTCCGCGGTGGTGAACCAGTCGCCGTGCGGACTGACTGAATGATGTGCCTGTGCGTAAGCATCTTGAGCGATAACACCCGCGGGTATTTGTTCAGTACTGCGCAGATCTAAAATAGGGCCGAGCCCGCCGTCCTTCTTGGGCACCAGGAAGTATTTGGAATAGAACCCTGGTCGATCAGAGCAGGGTCTACTTGTTGAATGGCACGCTTGCTGAGCAATGCCTGTATTTCCACATTCAGAGCTGAGGACTGAACCGAGTCCTTTACTGCAGTTATAACCACTCCCGGAAGGGAGGTTTTAACTGGAACTGAAAGGTGTACCGGTGGATATAGTTTTGTGCACCCAGATGTCGTTGGTGCATTGTTGCCAGAACTGGAGCTGGGAGACAGTGTAGGGGCGGGTTAACAGCTGCCTGGTGTTCTCAGGGCTGTTTAGGCTGGGCTGGTTCGCGAGGGGCATGGCCAGAGCCCGAGGCGTGGCCTGCCACCACCTCTAGAGCGCCACCCTCCGCGCTGCGGTCTTGAAAATGACGGCTGACCGCGCTGCTGCGGTTGAGGGAGAGGGCTTAGTACTCCCTGGCCGTGGCTGGTGCTGCAGTGGTGGTCTCGCCACGGTGCTCCTGCGGCGCCTTGGCTGGAAAGGCTTATGTGGCCACATCTTAGCCAACTGCTGAGATGCCTCCGGGCCTTAACAGAGCGTTGGAGCATCTCCTCCACCGCTGGGCCAAGCGTGTGCCCTGGCGTGATAGGGGCATCTAATAGAGGAGCCTTATCAGACTCTTGAACTCTCGCCTGCGAGAGCCAGAGCTACCTTCTGGCGACCACCAGGAAGCAATACTCCTGCCTTGAGCCCGTGCATTCAACTGGGCCATTTTAACAAGGAGTTGTGCGACCAGCGCCAACTCCGCCCTCAGAGGCGCCCGGCGGGTGCTCTGGGAGATCCTTCAGCAGGGGCGCCTGGTAAACTGAAAGGAGGCTGGCCACGTTGGACAACCGAACTGCCTCCGTAGCAGCTAAGTAGCCCTTTTTCAGATGGATCTCAGTGGTCCTGCACTGCTTGTTAGGACACGCAGGGTCCTTAACCAGGCCTGAAAGTGTCGGGGTCTTAACCAGGGCTGCAAAAGCAGCATCGACCCGGTGGAAAAGCCGCCAGACCAGCCTCACTCGCTCCCTGCATGGCAAGCGGAGGCCTTCAGCGAAGTTGCGGTGAAGAAGCAGGGGCCCCAGGTGGACTGTACCTCCTTGATGAAATCAGGGAAGGCAGGGGCGCCCTGGGCAGAGGAGACCGTGCCGATGGCGACTCAAACAGTGACCGGCGAGGCACTTCCACGGCTGGCCACTCAAGTCCAAGGTGACGAGTTGCCCGCTCCACCAACGACCACAATGGATCACTGGTGTCTAGCACTTCAGCGTCAGAGTCCTGCTCGGAATGCTGGGATGCCAGGTCAGTTTCCACACTGTCCTCCTCAAGGAGAGGCTCCCCTTCAGAAGCATCCCTGGAAATGGCATCTACATCCCATACCCCTTGGGGTTGTTGAATAACAGGGACGGCCAGAGACTGTGGCTGAAGCGGCTGACTGGCAAGTGGTTCGGCGGTGGTGCCCTGCTGGTAAGGGACATCAGCAGCGATTGCTGGCCCATCATCACCTCCATAAACTGGGACATCTTGGATGTGAGCTCTGCTACACCTGACCTGTCCCTATAGCGCCTGTCCCGCCCGAGGAGAGCGGGGCGTCCCCTACGGCGAGGCGACAGGGAGCGAGACCGTGACCGGCGGGAGCGTTCCCTGCGAGGGAGGAGCCTCGGGGCGAGTAGGCGGGCTACGAGGCGCTCATGCCTACGGTCTGGAGACCTTTGGCCAGCTGTAAGCTGGGAAGGGCTACTTGATACCCGCAGTGCGGCGGGTGGAGTCGCCGTGGATGGCGGCGGGGCAGACAGGGTGAAAGAAGACCCTGAGGAAGGGAGTGGCCACCCACGCTTTCCTGGCCCTCTGGCGAAGAGTGCGCTGTTGAAAATTAAGCGCAATCTGCGCCAAAGCGATCTGTCTGCTAAGGCAGGCGGCGTGCTCTGGCCCCAGGCACGCTACGCGGTCGTCGTCGCGGATCGCTTCGCCGGCAATTTTGCCTGGCAGGTGGCCTGCGGTGGAACCGGACATGGTTGCCACTGTTGTAAAGCGTCGGCGCACCGGCGTCGGCGCCAAAGCGTCAGCGTCGAGTGCGTGCACCGGCGTCGAAATGCGTGCACCGGCGTCGGCGCGTGCACCGGCGTCGGCGCCGAAGCACCGGCGTCGAGTGCGTGCACCAGCGTCGGCGTAAACGCACGGCGCGGCGTCGGCGTCGAGTGCGTGCACCAGCGTCGGCGCCAAGCACCAGCGTCGGCGTCGGCGCACCGGCGTCGGCGCCCGGCGTCAGCGTCGAGTGCGTGCACCGGCGTCGGCGCCCGGCGTCGAGTGCGTGCACCGGCGTCGGCGTCGGCGCCAGCGTCGGCGCCCGAGCGTCGGCGTCGAGTGCGTGCACCGGCGTCGGCGCCCGAGCACCAGCGTCGAGTGCGTGCACCAGCGTCAGCGTCGAGTGCGTGCACCGGCGTCGAGCGTCGGCGCACCAGCGTCGGCGCCCGAAGCGTCAGCGTCGAGTGCGTGCACCGGCGTCGGCGCCGAAGCACCAGCGTCGAGTGCGTGCACCAGCGTCGGCGTCGGCGCACCGGCGCCAGCGCCGTCGGCGTCGAGTGCGTGCACCGGCGTCGGCGCCCGAAGCACCAGCGTCGAGTGCGTGCACCAGCGTCGGCGTCGAGTGCGTGCACCGAGCGTCGGCGTCGGCGCACCGGCGTCGGCGCCCGGCGTCAGCGTCGAGTGCGTGCACCAGGCGTCGGCGCCCGAAGCACCAGCGTCGAGTGCGTGCACCAGCGTCGGCGTCGAGTGCGTGCACCGGCGTCGGCAGCGCCTAGCGTCGAAGCACTAGCGTCGAGCGCTAAGCACCGAAGGTGCGTCGCGTCGGCGTGGAACCGCGAGTCCCAAAGCGCCGAAGCGCTGCACCAGCGCCGGCGCTGCACCAGCGCCGGCGCTGACACCAGCGAAGCGGTACCAGCGTAGAAGCGCTAGCCGCGAGGCGCCTGGCGTCAGCTGACCCGCAGAGCGGGCGCTAGTGCTGGTACAGTGTCTGGTGCTGTAATACTCACCTGGGTGCTAAGGGAATATGTGCTGTGATGGTGGTCGTCTTCCTAATGGTGAAAAAGGGATTTTTTTTTTTTTTTATTTTTTTTCTTTTTCGTTGTGTGGGGCGCTGCAGCAATGCTTATGAACTGTAAGCGTACAGCACCACGCGGTAGGGATGGAACACACCGCGGTGGAGTAGTATAGAGAGGCTGCAGAGCAGGCTCTAACACCATGCGGTCTAGCCAGGCAAGACCGAGGCTGCAATGGTGGCGTGGCCAAAGGCCAGCATAGCAGCGTCGATACAAATATATAATAATATACACACAACAAATATACAATAATTCACAAAAACCCAAAAACACACGATAACAATTACAAAGTAATTATAAGTAAAGGAAAGGCGGAGACCACGGTATTAACAAAAAGCGATGCAAGCAAAGCGTGAAGGATTATAACAATATAAATATATATATAAAAATATATATAATACAATTATATAACCCAATATCAATAATACAACTGAAATAAACTTCGGAGAAGGGAAAAACCAGCTTCTCAAGCCTAAGCTTAATGAGTACAGACAGTTGCTAGCTCTATATACCTACCGCTACGAGGCTGAAGACAAAGAGGGCGTTAGTCTCTGCGCGCTGCGTGTAGTAAGCTCCCAGGGGGCGGGCTTACAGGGCAGCTCGCGCAGAGGCCTATCGGCAGCTTTGCTATAAAAGCTCAGCCAATCGCTACTGCCTGACGGCAATATCCCCATATTTGATGGTTATTTTCGACTTGAAAGGGAACCACAGTTCTTCTGTGGATTTAGGCAGCCTCAGTTGCTTCTCTCTCTTCATGTAATCCCAGACAGACTCGATGATGTTGAGATCAGGGCTATTTGGGGGCGATACCATCACTTCCAGGACTCCTTGTTCTTCTTTACGCTGAAGATAGTTCTTAATGACTTTCGCTGTATGTTTGGGGTCGTTGTCATGCTGCAGAATAAATTTGGGGCCAATCAGATGCCTCCCTGATGGTATTGCATGATGGATAAGTATCTGCCTGTACTTCTCAGCATTGAGGAGACCATTAATTCTGACCAAATCCCCAACTCCATTTGCAGAAATGCAGCCCCAAACTTACAAGGAACCTCCACCATGCTTCACTGTTGCCTGCAGACACTCATTTGTGTACGCTCTCCAGCCCTTCGCGAACAAACTGCCTTCTGCTACAGCCAAATATTTCAAATTTTGACTCATCAGTCCAGAGCACCTGCTGCCATTTTTCTGCACCCCAGTTCCTGTGTTTTCGTGCATAGTTGAGTAGACTTGGCCTTGTTTCCACGTCGGAGGTATGGCTTTTTGGCGCAAGTCTTCCATGAAGGCCACTTCTGACCAGACTTCTCCGGACAGTAGATGGGTGTACCAGGGTCCCACTGTTTTCTGCCAATTCTGAGCTGATGGCACTGCTGGACATCTTCCGATTGCGAAGGGAAGTAAGCATGATGTGTCTTTCATCTGCTGCAGTAAGTTTCCTTGGCCGACCACTGCGTCTACTGTCCTCAACGTTGCCCGTTTCTTTGTGCTTCTTCAAAAGAGCTTGGACAGCACATCTGGAAACCCCTGTCTGCCTTGAAATTTCTGCCTGGGAGAAACCTTACTGATGCAGTATAACTACCTTGTGTTTTGTTGCTGTGCTCAGTCTTGCCATGGTGTATGACTTTTGACAGTAAACTGTCTTCAGCAACCTCACCTTGTTAGCTGAGTTTGGCTGTTCCTCACCCAGTTTTATTTCTCCTACACAGCTGTTTCTGTTTCAGTTAATGATTATGTTTCAACCTACATATTGAATTGATGATCATAAGCATCTGTTTGGTATAATTGTTTAATCGTACACCTGACTATATGCCTACAAAATCCCTGACTTTGTGCAAGTGTACCTAGAAGAATTGATGCTGTTTTGAAGGCAAAGGGTGGTCACACCAAATATAGATTTGATTTAGATTTTTCTTCTGTTCACTCACTTTGCATTTAGTTAATTGATAAATATAATCTATTAACATGTCCATTTTTGAAAGCATTCTTACTTTACAGCATTTTTTCACACCTGCCTAAAACTTTTGCACAGTACTGTATATATATATATATATACAGTATCATATATATATATATATATATATATATATACAGTACTGTGCAAAAGTTTTAGGCAGGTGAAATAATAAAAGTAATAACTTTCAAAATAGACATGTTAATAGATTATATTTATCAATTAACAAATGCAAAGTGAGTGAACAGAGAAATCAAATCAAATCCATATTATATGTGACAACTTAGCATCAATCTTCTAGGTACACTTGCACAAAGTCAGGATTTGTGGCATATAGTCAGGTGTATGATTAACAATTATACCAAACAGGTGCTAATGATCATCAATTCAATATATGGATAACACAATCTGTTAACTGAAACAGAAACTGCTGTGTGAAGGAACAAACTGGGTGAACCAAACTCAGCTAACAGAGTTTGCTGAACAGTTTACTGTCGAAAGTCATACACCATGCTTGAGCACAGCAACAAGACAAGGTAGTTATACTGCATCAGCTCTCCCGGGCAGAAATTTCAAGGCAGACAGAGTTTCAATGCTGTCCGTTTTGAAGCACAAAGCGGCTACGTTGAGCGACAGTGGTCGCTGACTACTGCAGCAGATGAAGCATCATGCTTTCCAGATGAGATGCCATCGCCCAGAACTGGCAGAAAACAGTGGGACCCTGACATCTACTGTCCGGAGAAGCTGGTCAGAAGTGGCATGGAAGACTTGTGCCAAAAGCCATACCTCAACGTGTGAAACAAGGCAAGCGACCAACTATGCACGAAACACAGGAACTGGGTGCAGAAATGCAGCAGGTGCTCTGGACTGATGAGTCAAAATTTGAAACATTTGGTTGCAGCAGAAGGCAGTTTGTTCAAGGGCTGAGAGCGCATGAAATGAGTGTCTGCAGGCAACAGTGAACATGGTGGAGGTTCCTTGCAAGTTTGGGGCTGCATTTCTGCAAATGGAGTTGGGGATTTGTTCAGAATAATGGTCTCCTCAATGCTGAGAAGTACAGGCAGATACATATCCATCATACAATACCATCGGGAGGCATCTGATTGGCCCCAAATTTATTCTGCAGCATGACAATGACCCAAACATACAGCGAAAGTCATTAAGAACTATCTTCAGCAGAAGAACAAGGAGTCCTGGAAGTGATGGTATGGCCCCTGACATATTCTGATCTCAACATCATCGAGTCTGTCTGGGATTACATGAAGAGAGAGAACTGAGGCTGCCTAAACCACAGAAGAACTGTGGTTAGTTCTCCAAGATGTTTGGGCCAACCTACCTGCGAGGTTCCTTCAAAAACTGTGTGCAAGTGTACTTAGAAGAATTGATGCTTGATGCTGTTTTGAAGGCAAAGGGTGGTCACCCAAATATGGATTTGATTTAGATTTTTCTTCTGTTCACTCACTTTGCATTTAGTTAATTGATAAATATAATCTATTAACATGTCTATTTTTGAAAGCATTCTTACTTTACAGCATTTTTTCACACCTGCCTAAAACTTTTGCACAGTACTGTATATATATATATATATATATATATATATATATATATATATATATATATATATATATTGGTGTATATCCAGATAACAGAGCTGGTATAGTTTTTTTGGGAAAACGTCAGGAAGAGAGCTAGGACAGATTTCCTGCGGATGGAAGAGTCAAAAATAGAATATCCGAGTCAAAATAGACTTGCCAATATTTCTGTCCCACCCAGTGAAGCTGCCAACTGAGCTGACTTGTTTTCTAACCTTCCTGGAGTCCAGGTATACAATTGGTTCCAGTTGTATTGGGCTTTTTTTCGAGAATAAAGTAACACAAATAAAAGACCAAAACTACCATTTGTTGTGTGCTTATTATTTTCATTGAAAATCCTCTCTGGCGTAATGATAATTTTAACCTTTGTCACTAAGCAACAAAAGGTCAGTTATTTGAAAAGAACGGTATTGTTCAGAGATGAACTACAGTATTTAGGCATTTTGTGTGAGTTTAACAGTGAAGGGATTGGCAGAGCTATAGGGAAGCTTGCATGTCATCTGCTCCCAGCAGCAGCCAGTGCTACTAATACAATATGTACCAGTGTATGAAAAACACCCTTTCTCTTCCTGTTTTGCAGAAGAATGAGGTTCTGGTGCTGCTACAGCAGATCGACAGCAATAGTTACGAGTGCCAAGGAGGAGACGAGAAGGGGAAAGTACTCCAGTCTCGCATGAAGATAATCACTCCGCTGAATGCGGACACAGGCAACATGGGACCACTTAAGGTAGGTGTCAATATGGAAAAAAAATAGGCACAACCCAGCAAACATCTTTTAAGTTAACCACACCGTTAAAAAACTAAAGAAAAAGTAGCTTCAATGAACTTTAGAAAATGTTTTGTTTTAATAATGAAACAATAATGCTAAAGCTCCAGTAGATTGTCCTTTTATCTGATACTTGCCCTATTAAAAGGAAAGTTTGCGAAATATACAATACTGAAGAATACTCTGCTGTCTCTTTCACAGGCACTTATATTAGTAGGTAGAGAAGAAAGCTTCCTTTTCGAAACATTCACTGCTGTTGTCCATTTGACTTTGTGGTTTTGTTTTATTATTAAATCATTTGTTTAGAGCTCTGTATTAGGTTCACAGCTTTTCTTTGTGCTTACATTTTTCAGAAGTCATTTAGTTCTGGCAGACTAGATGGAGATGGCAGTGGTCTTCGAGGCAGAGTACTACATGACTTCACTGCAGGTAAAGAAATTTTTTTCATGGTTTTGGGGGGGGGGGGGAGCTACAGGCCACAAGCTACAGAGATTATGGACAAGAATCAAAGTAATCTTCCACCCTGACTGTGCTAATTTGTCAGAATACTTGCTGTGTCCAGTGCTCCTGGAGAATATGGTTCTGATAATGATCCACATATTTAAATTATCTTTCATGAATTTGTCAATTTTGATACATTTTCATTAAGTTTCTATGTTAATGAAAAAGAAAACTATAACAGACTTTATTAGACAGGTGTAGTTGTCTCAATAATGACATAATGGACTTCAAAAGCTAAACAAAAAATAGGTTTGACTAATGCAGTGAGTAATTTAGTTTTCTGATTTGTCTAGAACACTCTCATGAGCTGATGCTGAGGGGTGGGGACACTGTGACCCAGCTGGAGAAACTCGACGCAGCTTGGTACCGCGGGACGTGTCGGGGCCGCAGTGGGATATTCCCTGTGGACTTCATTGAGGTTGAAGTGAGTGTAACTGAGTCAATGCTGAGGATCAAGCTTGGCAATGTACCTGTCTGGATTTTAGTCTACAACTACAACTCATATTTAGCCTCCTAAAGTGCCTTCCTGGAAATTTGCTTACATTAAGTTGTAGGCTCCTAAAATGTCTGTTCTGTCATGCCGTGATTATGCCAATTCTTCATTTTATCTACTAAAAACAAAGTGGTGACCTGAATTTATACATCACGCCAGTGTAAACACTCCATGCTTGTCTTCGAAAGACAACGTGAGATCTGTAAATCTATAGTGTAACAGAATCAAGTTCAGTTTTACACTAAAATGTGATTACTTCACAGCCTTAGGTGCACTCTTTTTTTATCAGAAACCAGTCATTGTTGGCATACCAGTTGGTAAAACTCCCCCTCCTTGAAGGTTTCTTTCACCTCTGTCATTGTGAAATAAACAGCCTCCCTCCAGCTACTATCTGTAGCCTGGTGTTTTGCATACACACAAGAACACATTTGTATCTTCACTTCCTTCACATCCTTTAGATAGTATTTTCAGAGTAACAAAAGTGACAGCTTATGAAATAGAGATATTAATTATAATCTGTCCTAGTGTACAATGTAGTGTAATGTACAGTAGATATTATCGTACACAACATCTCATGAGATTCTTGGGTTAGGCATTTATAACAGTGCATACGGATCTGTGCTCCAGAATGACAAATTGTTAGCCTAATCTCAAGAGAAAGTGTCACGGATAGCTTCATGGTGACGTCAGACCCGGAAGAGAATGGACACAGACAGTCAGTACTGCAGGGTATGAAAGCGCTGCTGTGCATTTAATAATAAATAAACAAATAAAGTTTGAACAAAACACAAAACGCTGGTACAACACAAACGGCACAGTGGCCAAAACAAATAGACACAGAACCAAACAAGTATCGTGCTAGTCTACAACTAGCATGAGTAAAAATGGCCTCTTTTTAGATTTGATTTCTTGCCACTTTGATTTCTCTCACGTCTCTCGTTCCAACTCTGAACACACTGACCAAGTTCAGCCAGGTGCAGGTTTTAATATTGTGGTCGAGGGATTAACTGGCTATCAGTTACCTAGTTTATCCCTCAATCACATTCGGCACAGGTTTTATCATATGCGTGGTCAGCAGCCAGTTTATCAAGAAGCACTCGCTGTTGAACACGCGTTCTCACGAGTGTGTCTGGATGGGACATTTTAACACCATCCAGGCTGTCAAACAATAATAATAAAACATTGTGTGTTTATATACTAAATCATACATTTTAAATAATAATACAAAATCCACATGGGCAGGGTGTACCCCGTCACAGAAGGTCATTGGTTTTCTTAGGCATTTATCTAACCTTTTTGCCAAACAGTTATTCACAAGTGATCCCTTAACAAGGCTTTTTTTCCTTTAACCCCACAAGCCAACTGCAGAAAAGTCTGTTATGTGAAAAAATTTTAAAACTCCCCCATGTGCCACTATTATGGTTAAAAAAAATAATAGTCAGTTTACATGACTGAAGGCTGAGCTGTCAATAGTACTGTGAGTCTTTCAAGGCTTTCCATATTGCCAACTGCTAGCCTCACAGTGCCAGCCATGCTTAAATAACACAAATCAGACCATTTTATGCAAATGGATAGATCCCTAAGTTCCCTACCAGACAATTCCAAGATAGCATATCCTAATGAGGTTTGACCATTAAAAAGTCTTGTGCTTGCCAGCAGTCTGATATTAATGACTTCTGCTACACAACATGGAATGGCTCCACAGCTTCAGATTGATAGGTGCTGTTTTTGGAAAGGAGTGTCTCCCTGTTCTTAATTTACTTTTATATGACAGGAAGCACATGGTACTTCCCCTATAAACATTTATCAAGTTTTTGCCTCTGGCACCCCTAACCTGGTATTCATTGTGGTCTTCTCTCACCAGAGCATTCATTAAAAGTAATTTCTTGCACAAAGAACAAACCTACGGTACACTCTTTGGATTATATAAGGATTTTAGAGCGCTGTGGAATATAAAATGTCATCTGTGTGTTTATTTCTCAGGTGGATGTTCCGGCAGCAACCAATGAAAAGAAAGCCAGTCCTTCCCCTGCCTTCATCAGGTAGGTTTTTCAATTGATGCTTTCCGATTTCCCACTGACCTTGCTGTACTGACCACCATAATGCATTGAGCACACTGATTTGTATTATTCACCTTACACACACCCTCACACTCACATGTACAGCTATCAAATCTCAGCCAGTCCTGCTTTTCCGCAGAGTTGGCATAGAATAGATTACATGCAGCATTGAGGGCACAAAATTCTGTCTCCACGATGACATTGCTTCAGAAAGATGTCTGCTTGTGACTGTGTGATAGGCCCACACTCTCATTGATGGTCGCTTAGCAACTGACTCAAGGTTCAACCATTCGCTGAACATTGTGTTCTTTCTTTATATCTACACCATTATATCTATATCTACAACCGTTACAATCCTTATTCAAATCCCTCTCCTTGTCAGTGGTTTGCCTCATTCAGTGTTAGTATTTATGTACTGTAGCAAGGGCCATCCCATGACTGAACTGGGTTGTTCAGTGACGTTGGAAACAAAATAGCTACAGTATATTTATTCACCAGTAGTTAGCATGTAGACATTACAGCAGAATGTGTGATAACTGGGATGGTATAATCAATGTTCATGTACATCTCACGTTATCCCTTTAGTTGCTGAGTGTGCATAGTAATTTGTTTAAAAAAGTGTTGCGTTTTAAGCTTGAAGTCACAAAAGTCAGGAAATGCCACACCATCCATAACTCAGCTGCATCCAGGGTAGGCTTTTAGCATAGATACTGTGATGTGATGGGCAGGGTAGCATTCAGTGATAATGGGAGCTGTGAAAATGGCAGAGGTAAGAAAATACATTTTAAAACCTTTTTTTTTTTTTTTCCCCAAGTGGTCCAAGATGTGTAGCCCGGTTTGATTTTGAAGGAGAGCATGCAGATGAGCTGACCTTCTTTGAAGGTGATGTGATTAAACTGAAGGAGTTAGTGGGCGAGGAGTGGGCGCGGGGAGAAATGAACGGTCAGACTGGAATTTTCCCCCTGAACTTTGTTGAAATTATGGAGGGCCTGCCCCCTCCCTCTCAACAACAGCTGGGCCAGAATAAACTCCCTATTTCAGGTAAGGAATTGCACTATTTGCACATATATGCCAGTTGGTTCATCTGCTGTTTACAAACATTTTTCTCAGTCATTGCCATTATACTTAAAGAACATGGCCCTTTTTTGTATTGTACTATTTAAGGGTTTGCTAAAGTCAGTGGAGGGGGATAAAAAATTCTGATTTCCAGGTGTAAGCAGTATAAACCAGTACAGGGGTGCGTTTTGTTGTGGGTTATCGCCATACCCTGTAGTGATTTTAATATGATTATAAAATTATAAAATGTCCCAATAGTGTTGTCAAGGGTAATTTTAAATTGTATATAATCTTATAATCTCTTTTTTCTCCTGATAAATGTTTTACAGAAATAAATCAAAACAGTTTTGGAGAAATAAAACGAACACCACACTTTGACACATCATTTAAGGCCAAACCAGAGGTTGCTAGATCCGGCCAGGTAGGTTTAAAATGTCTTTCTTGCATTACAGCACAATGGAGACATCTAGCTGTTTTCTGTCTGGCACTGACATGTGCAATTTATTTCCTGGTATGATGGCAAGGTATTTGTTTATAATGGTCAGTTGCCAAAAATAGAAAACTCAGATGCATTTCATGACTGTGTTTGCTCCAAGCAAGCAATGTGAAAACAAACATGTAGTTTATTTTTGGGAACGCTATGGAATGCAAAACAGTGTAATTCTGTGCCGGAGCATTTATATTCCTCCATTTACTGTTTGATAAGCTTTCCCACATCTGAAGCCTCCAACTATCAAATTAATTTCAATGCACACAATTAATAACCATTAAATAACCATTAAATATATTATACAGTGCTCCCTCGCTATAAGGCTCTCGGTTATAATGCGCCTCAGATATAACACGCCTATAGCATGTCCCACAATTCCCTATACTAGTGATTCATGCAATACTTCTACAGTACATACAGTACCAGTGTTGTTCAAACTGTAAACAACTTTTCAGTCTAACTTCCATTTCTGTCTCTCCCTTTTGATACAGTATCTGAATTGAAGAAAAGCTGCGCTGGCACTTTATAACACAGACATCTTATTCAGCATTCATTTTATAACTAAATAAATATTAGGCCTATTATGTATATAGCTTAGTTTAGTTCGGCGCTGGAGCTCCTTATGAAACCAAGGTGCACCAGAGCCGCTTGGAGCGGCAGAGGAAGGCGTGCCGCGTCAAAAGAGCGTCGAGGCCAACTTCATTGTTTCAGGCGGCGCTCTACTCATGTACTTAATTGGGACTTAGTCAAAACTTTGTGCTTGAATTGAGTTCAGCACGCCTCTAGAGCATCCATCTTCTTAAGTTCAGATTGTTCTTAAGTTCAGTTCTTCAATTTTTCTTATGATTGTCCTAACTTTCTTCTTAAGCACTTCTTAAATATTGTCTTAAAAAAATCTGAGTAATATAGGCCTAAAGCAAACTGAATTTAAAATACATGTATTGTGATTTAGCTAAACACACGTTACATTTTAATTAATGTATGTATGTATGTATTTGTTTATTTATTTATACCAGTATACGTAATACAGTGTATTAACTAAAATAAATAAATAAATAAATAAACCACACAAATCAATCCTCGTGAACACAGACTTCTGTTAGTTTCTCCTGAGCAATTTATTTTGATCCTCTTATACATTCTGGCAAATCTATCTAGAAATAAAACAATAATACAATGACTATTTCAATACTTTTAAAAGGCTTTTTAACTAAATGGGGATGCTGTGATTCGTGTTCTTGTAACTCGACTTAATAAAAATGCAGCTGTAAAAATCGTTACCCAACTCCCAGCAGCAGCACGGAGCTCTGTTTTTTTTAACTGACCGAAAATCGTGCTTCTACCTGGGGAATCTGCTCGCTGATCTGTCCTTAGCACTACGGCTTCCTAAAACGGAGATAGCCCAGTGCAGCAGATAGATCTTTATAATAACCATATGTCATCATTTGTCTATGATGCGATTTTATTTATATATAGTGCTTGTCAAGCTGGAATTTAGCATTTTCTTCATTTTGTAATACATGGTATATGTGAGTGCCAAGACATCATGAAAAACTGTATCTAAGAAGCGTGTCCATATGCACTGCATTCACCAAGAGTCTGTGTCACTCATAACAGAGATTCATCCCGCTCTTTTTAAAACCTTATGTTTATCCATTCAAATCTAATTCATGTATGTGACAAAATCCCAATGAGTTGCAAGGGATTACCTGTTGATATATATATTGTAAATGCTAAATCTGTTAACAATCATTCATAAAAAAAAATTAAGCCCAGAGATGCTATTTGCTTATTAACATTTTTTTTGTTTGGGCCAGACAGCCATAATTGGAATGTGCTACAAAAAGACATAAAGGCAGACAAATCAGACTTGCTGTCTGACTGATCTATGTAATTGTATTGTTTTATACAGCTTCCTCTGTGGGCGTGTATGTACCATTTATTTGTTTCTGTACATTAAAGTGCTTGCTTGCGTGGCTGGTGTGAGTTCATTCGAACATGTTTCCATTGTATGGGATCTCAAAGTGTTTTCTCAGGAATAAAACGGATAGCTTGGTTGACATTTTCATGGTCTGATCCATGAGTTTTTGTTTTTCACTTCCAGTGGTGTGAAGCGCTGTATGACTTTGCGGGCCAGACAAATGAAGACCTGTCTTTCCTCAAGGGGGATCGGATACTGATTACTGAGAAAGTTGACTCAGAGTGGTACAGAGGGAGGCTAAACGGCAATGAGGGAATCTTCCCAGCTATCTTTGTCGAAGGGCCCGCGGGTGAGAAACTGTGAAGAAGTACTTTTATAGGAGACAGTTGTATCTTCAGAATGTAATCAATTAATAAGATTTTGCATTAATGTAAACACTATTGTGTTTATTGTGGTATGTTTCTGACACCTTTGTCCAGTGACTTACTGATCACTGTATTCATTGTTCAGGCTGTCGGGTTAAGAGGTGAGATTGTGGCACTACATATGGATAGCAGAGTTATCCCAATCCATTCGTTCCGAGTTACTGGTTGCTTTTTTTTCAATTAATGTTCAGGAGTCAGTGCTAAGGATGTACAAAGACAGCCTGTTATAGGAAAACACTCATCTAGAAGCGTTTTTTTAATACCCTTGCATTTTTTAACTGAATTTATCAAATGTATGTTTTTTGTTTCTCATCAGAGCAAGCCGTCGGAGTGAATCCTCAGCTTGGAGGGAGTACAACGGGAAAGGCTAAAGCATTGTTTGACTTTGTTTCCGAGAGTGAAGAGGAGCTCTCTTTTAAGGTATCGATATCCTAGAGATACTACTCTGCTGATCTTACAGATCTATTTACAAAGAGGGAGTTCACTGTATTTAGCACACCCTTGTGGTCATCTTTGGTATTAAGATAATGCAACTATTACAATGATGGGACTTGGGAGTCAGAATTTAGATACCAATACATTTATCTCTCAAAATCCATATTATGTGTTTTTTATTATTATGCTGGTTAGTAGTTTTACATTTGGCTTGCTAATGAGGATATTTATAAACAATTGCACTGCCCACCGTATCTCAGTTTGACAGAGGATACAACACTTTACCCATTCCTGCAACTTCACTTATACTTTGTCTGCATTTCTCTCAAATTAACACATTACAAAAAGCTTTTTTCAGAACCTCGCTTTTCTTATGTTCTTATCACATGAATATGCAGCTGTGTCTCAAGTTAAACCTGTTCCTTCTCAATGAGATGCTTTTATGAAATTACATAATGTACATAACAATCTTGTATTTCGAAACCTTTAAATTTACAGTACATTATAATTGCTGTGAACATGATGAGGTTTGGCAAAGTTCACAGGTGTTTATTCTGTTTTGTTGGGTTTTTTTTTTAGATCGGGGATGTGATTACAGCGCTGGAGTCAATAGACGCTGAATGGTTCTGTGGAGAGCTGCACGGTAAATGTGGCCTGTTCCCCAAGAACTACGTCCAAGTGCTGCAAGAACCGTGAAGATGCAACTTTTTTGAATATTTGAATAGTTTTGTTTCAGTTGACCAACCTTTAAGACACGGCTCTCTGAAATTAAAGCTGATTGGGATAGTTATCCAATGCCATTGCTTAATGCACAAACTATTTCTTTGCACTGAGCTATGGATGATGCAAGTTGCTTTGCAACTGTGTGCCTTACATGATAATTCAGCCTTTCTTTTACAATTAATGTGCCTTTTTTCATTTGACTCTAAACAGAACAAAATGTAAAGTAAGTTCAATTAATACAGATATTATGCAGTATTTGTTATTACATTTTTTTTTTTGGGGGCTCTGTAACTGACCTAAAAAAATGATTTATTGCAATATCCGTATGAAGGTGATATTTTGTGCAATGGGTTTTAAATTAAAATGATATTCTGAATGCAAGGCTCTTGAAAAGCTAAATATTGTGTAATGTAAAATGCCATAAAATCTAAATAAAACAGGTAACAAAGTGCAAAAGGCAAGCTTGTATTGAAGACGACACAATCCTACCACCTTTTTCCATGCCAACTTGAAAAAGGTTTATTTGTGCCAGAATAAGTGTTAATTAACCTAACCAAATTAAATTAGCATGCTCAATCTTCCAAAGGATCAACAATAATCCTTATTTGGATCCAGACAGTAATTTGTTATGTTAACTAAGGTTGTCTCAGCAAGACCCAACAATAAACTGTGCAATATGTTATATAAAATAAATCCCAAATGTTATTTATTACTGTGTCCACTCATACTTAATCAGTTCTTAGAAAAGTGTGGACTAGAAGTCCTGTCAAAACATTTAAAGGTTTTACTAAATTCTTCCTGAGGGTTAAAGTGCTACAGTGCCTTCTTAGTGCCATTTGTTTCTGACAGATGTCGCACACCATTCTTTGTTGGATAATACCAAGTTGCCAAACTTTATTAAACATGTATTTTTGTATATTTTTCACTGGGATTTTTTCATTGCATTTGTCACAATCTAGCGGACATGAACTATCAATGCACTAAGCAGTGGACCATTTTAATAATAAAAGTATGTGTCTAAATGAAAGTGTGATGCTTCCTTGTTCCATTTGTAGACTTATCACCAGCTAAAATGTTAATTACTTGAATTTGGGTGTTTTTGCATTTAATAATTCAAGACAAGTTATCTCATTCATGTATCTTTTTCAATAATCTAATGGCAAAACATAAGTACATTTCCCACCACATGTACAAAAACACCCATTATACATTACTGGTATTATGAGTCACTTCAAGTCAGTAAGAAGACAAACCAAAAGTCTCAATGATAAAGCAGTGAAAAGAGATTAGTACAGCCCATGCTCTCTCATTATCCCAATCTATCAATTTCTAAGAGAGTGGATGTTTTAGCATTGGTGTAGTACCACAACAGTACCTTTGCCCCAAAATAAAAGTATTCCAACATTAGGTAGGTACTACTGTGGCAAGAATTGAGGCTTACTGGTAACGCAATACTTCATACTGTAGAGCCACACCACCACCTTTGATGCATGTTTATTACACAATTATACAATAGTCAAGCTTGCACTCTGAAATATTGTATCAAAAGTTACGATTATGCCCCTCCAAACAGTACCCCGGTTTTGTTTAACAAATACACCAGGACAAGTAACATTCAGGATTTTACTTTTTTTTTATTGAATGCGGGTCTGTAATATTTAGACTGCTTCCTGGACTGGGGGCTCATATCCATCTGCCCTTTCAACTTTAGCACCAGTCTCATCGCCACTGGGCTTGGCACTGGTGCTGCTGGCACCACCTTCTCCGTGAAGCTCCATCAGTTTGCCCACTGGAATAGAAGAAAAAAACAAAACACATTCATGTTACTTAACATTACAGTAATGCACTGCAGTCTTTTCAGTCAGGGGAACAAATAACTTCCATACAATTGTTTTTGCCTATGGGTTTCATCTGTACATATGTTACAGTAGAAGTCTGAATCTGGTCAATCTTAAGTTTTACTGGTAAAATGTCTACATTTACTAAATGTGGTAAATGCCTGAAATTAAGAAATTGCTTTTCGGACATTTGCCGGTTAATCTTATGATTTACCGAAGCTTATTGGTAAATGCAGGTATTTGCCGGCATTGAATGTATGTATTCCTGCACATAATATAATGGTCAAAATAATGTCCAATAATTTATTTCTGCATACACATTTTTCATTAACAAAATAATCAATGATCTTACAGTAATGCACAATTGAGCAATTGACCCGCTTATGTACAACCAACATTCTGATCAATTTGTGTATTAAACCATTCACAATGGTGTTGAAGTTACGACACACTTATTCTTGAGATTTACAGGTAAATGTCCAAAGTAACCAGTTATGTTTTTCAGACAGTCACCGTTTTGCTTGGTAAATTCTGACTTGCCAGTAAATTTTACGATTTGCCAATATTCTGACTTACCGGAACACACATATTCAATTAAACTAATAGTCATGTTGATCTAATGGAGAAAAGTAGAATAAAAAGAACAGTTGACCTAGCAATGTGGAAGTCCCAGTCTAAGAGACACCACACTTGGTGAGCCAAATACTTGATACAGAATCAAAGACTTACATTCAAACTTTGGTTTCTTCAGCATCTTAACTTTCCTTACAAAAACATCATGCAGGGGGTAGATGGACTGGCAAGCCTTCTCGATGTCCTTGCCAACGCTGTCTGGGATCCTGTAAGCCAACAAAACAAAAGAGCATTAGTATGAAGGTGTAACAAATGGCAGTCTAATGCAGGACCACTTACCTCCAAACTTTTTTTATATATATATATATATATATGTATGATTTAGAAAATATTCTGCTACATGTTTACCACCTCCCCCATACCATATATAATTTGTCTTTTTTTTCTCTACTAAATGTCATGAAATCTGAAGACTAGAACAGATCAGGAATACCATTTCAACAGTAGATACAGGTACACACAAACTTGTCATCTCCCTGTTCGTAGTCTCTTAACCTTGTATAGTACCCATTTGTTATTTATTAAATCGTATATTTAACAGAGCAAGTTGGTTGCTATCATCTTCAACTGCCTAAACAACTTGCTCAGACACTAAAGTGATACTAAAATAGTAACTTAATATCTGTACTGGATTGTGGTCCTGGAAGAAGTGCCAGTGTGAGTGGTCCCAGAGTGGCTCATCCAGTTAAAGCGCTGCCGAGCGCAGGATGTCATACAGCTTGGACAGTGACGGTTCATGTCCAGGCTGTGCAAAGAGGCCGAATTTTGCTAGACTGAAGGGGGTGTCACATTGGCTTGGACACTCCCAAGGGTGGGAATGGGAAACTAGCAGGGACTTATTCTCCCCATCGCGCAACAGCGAACCCTACTAGCCAGACAGCATATTCAGAGTGGATAAGAGGCAGGGCTGATCTCTGTCTTCCAGGATTGGTAGCCCACCCATCTCTGCTCTGGATTGCTCAGCATAAAAGCGATTCTGGCTTTAAGCTTGTGAGATCGGAGGACGCGCACATGCCCTAAGAACGTCCATGCTGTGTGGGGACTCGCTGCGGTAGGGAGAAAAAACATAAATCGGACATTTCAAATTGGGGAAAATAGATAAATTGGTCACTCAATTTATTATTTTTTTATATATATATATATATATATATATATATATATATATATATATATATATATATATATATATATATATATATATATATATATATATTAGGGCTTTAGAGAGACTCAGGGATGAACTATGCATCAACTGCTGCTGCCGAGTCACTTGCAATAGGACCTCGGTTTTACGTCTCAGCTGAAGGATGTAACTGAATCTTGCATGTTCTTTAGCAGCCGCAACTATCCCAGAAGTAACGGATAAAAAGAATGTATTCGTGTTGACAAACAAATTTAACTGGCGAAAGACATCGGCTTATTGTTCACAAAGAACTTCTCATCTTGATACGGTAACCTTTTCACGTTTGTTTAATTGAGCTTTTTGCTGTTTTTCAGCCCTTCATTCCTTCTCTTTTGTTAATGGCGTACATACAACACAAAACTTGTGTTTTTGTTTTTCACTGTTCTTGTTTTAAAATTTCTTGAATGCAACAGGTAATTTTAAGCTACATTTTTACAAAACAGTACTCGCACACATTTGGTCACCATCAGAACTGTTGCATGAAACTGGGGTTACCGTATTCTGCTGGTGTTAATACTTATAAAAAGGGAGAGGCAGTATTTGTGTGTTACATGCACCAATGGCGCCTAACAGAGAAAAGTTGGCAAAATAATTTAGTCGCAGTCTGGAGCCCTGTGTAAGTAAATTAATTCTCTTGTTATAAAATCAGCAGGCCAAATTGTGGTTACAAATTAATAGTTTTGGAAATTTGGTATTTCAATGAATATAAAAGGGTCTTAAATAATCTGAAACAGAGCTCATATGAAACCTGTAACCCTCTACTTCCAATACAAACTGGATAACATTTTTTTTCACATTTCAAGCAAACAAGGAGCAAGACCCACCTACACACAAACTTGTAGGGACTGGTATTACAGTTGTTACCAAAAGTAATGGCTACAGTGCTGTACTGCAAGTGGGGGAGCAACAGATGCAGAACTAGCATTGGATTTCTGAACTGCAGTATTTCACCTGCACACACAATTTGGGGCTAGTTAAACTTTAGGGCATTATGGCTGCAGTATAACACAGTAGAAAGTAACGAGTATCAATCTGACCAAAGAAAACAGACAAACGGTATACAGACTTACAGTTTGTTGACGACTTCCTTGAGGTCATTGGTCTGCACCTCTCGGGTCATGATCTCCATCATCTTCTTGCGGATCTGGCGGACCTGTTGTTGCTGGGCATAGGAGGTTTTACGGATCTGGTTGGCGCGCTTCTTGGTGAACCCCACGCAGAACAGGCGGAGCAGATATCCATCAGTTGTCTTGACATCAACGTGAGCTTCGATCATGGTCTGCAGGCAGAGACAAAACAGTTAACAGTCCATTAAAGTAAAGTATTCAGTTGATTATATGCATAATCCCCCTCCCAACTAAACACACTCCATTTCCAGGAAACAGAACTCTGCGGAGTAACTATTTTACACCTTAGGAGCAATATAAAAATTACCAAGAAGAATCTTTCTAATCATGCACTTTCAGAGGAGCTGCTAAATTGACGGATTTCCTTTACCTGCCATTTCTTGACCATTGAGCACATCTTGTCACGAGTAAGGTCCATTCCATGGAAGTTGGTCAGACAGTTCTTGCCCTGGACATCTTCCGTCATCAGCTTGAATTTACGGAAGGCAACTTCGTCGTTCTGCAGATCGGCAAGACTCACCTCAAACACACGTCCCTTCAGGCCATCTGAGGCAATTTCTGTACAAAGATGAAACAAGTTAACAGGTCTGTCCTTTTAGTAGTGTGTGGACTAACCACGCCACACAGGAACAGAGCAATCATTGTCTCCTCCTACTCCCACAGGAGATTGCATGTGCAATTTAAGCCTTTACATTAAAATGTGCATTACTGCTAAAACCACCACAAATTAAGTTTTTTCTTTGCAAACATCCAACTCTTAACCATGTACATAACTAATAAAAACAATTTGTATGCACTGCATCTGTTCGAAGGCATGACTACTGGAAAACAAAGTGTGCCTCCAAAGCTTTCTATTGCCCCTGCTGAGTAAACTCATGTTCCATGCTGACAGTGAAATCACAGCAAGCAAATGTTTCTGGAGGACAATGAAACAGACCACACTAATGACACTTACTGGTTCCCTGTGTCCTCGTCACCAGAGTCTTGCCCAGATTTCTGATGTTGAACATGGCTGGCGCCTTGACATCATACCAGTCTTTCTTGGAGAAGGGGTCAACACTGAGAAGAGGAAAACAAACATTAGAAATGCATGTTAAAATGCCAAAAGCACACACCACTGCATGTTTAGATGCAATTGTACCAGTCAGGGATTACAACCTGTTATCACTGCTGATACAAATTGTACATACAAACAACCCAAACAAAGCCAAGAATCAGTGCACCTCGACCTTTTAATTCTGTTAAAAGCAAACCCATACACTACAATTTCGTAATTCCCACATGCTCTACGAAACGAACTTGCAAAGCGTTGCCCACTGTGAAAATCTAAAGTTCTTAACCAAGCAGACATGGACTAAAGATTAAGGGCAGTAGATTTGTCTATGTCGTGATACTGTTGATTAAGGTTTTAACAGGCCTAAATAAACTTGATTAAAATACTGTATAGAGCTGCAGCAAGCTTCCATACACATTTACAAATCAACCGACATGTCTAACCCAATTCTCGTTTTACACCACGGCAACATCCTGCAAGACTGGATAGTTAACAGTTTTTACCCAGTTTGCATTTTGACCAAAGCGTACAGGCCTTGGTGTGGGAAAGAAAGAAAAAAAAAAACACACAAAAACGTGCTGTTACGTTCAGCAGTGTGTGGTTACAGCAAAACTTAATTCTGGGCATACCCTACAGAATGCGTATCTACACAGAACGAAGATAGAAATTTTACGTTTCTACATTTCTGCAGTACATTTACACACGACACCTAATTGATCCACGATTCAGTGCCTGTGTTACATGACAGAGGACCAGACACCTTCATCCAAACAATATCTCCTTCATCCTCCGATCATAAATGCCAGTAATCGGGTATATAGACTCCGTAGTACATATATTCACGGTTTCTGAGTGTATTATGTGACTTACATCTTCTTTTTCGCACCCTTCTTGCCTCCTTTGGTCAGCCTCTTATTCTTGCCGACTGCCATGTTAGACTCAGAGAGTAAAAGAGGAGGAACTACGGAACAACGCGAGAATTTAGAGCAGCAGGAGCCGGGTCACTCTGACTCTCGCGGGAACTACGACTCAGAACGCTTGGAACGCCTGCTGGCAGCAAACCGAAAGAACTTCAAGGTGTACGCAAGATACCGTAAACGCACGTTGAAACGTGCAAGCGTTGCAGTGTTTGCAGCGAGGAGTAGAACTTCATTGCATGTTTTTACTTAAAAATAATCTATATAACTGTATATTTGTATTACATTTTTATATTTTAATAAATATGTTTACCTTTAAAAAGTAAATCTCTATAACCATACTCCCCTGTAAACATATGCTTCAGTGCTAGTGCAATACATTCCTCTATAATGCATATTATAGTATCCTAATACAACATGCCAGCAAATCTGCGAAGTAACTTTCTGTTTATCATGTATGTTTTTCTTTTTGAATAAGTTGTTATCACAATGTACCACAAATACATCAGATTAAATGAATAGGCCTCCAACCTTGACTGTAGGTTTTCAATTATCAAATGTTTGATTTATACAGAAAACAGCCCTGTTGCCTAGTAGCTAATATCACTGTTGACATGGAAAGAGGCGCAAGCAGCAAGTCACAGTAACAGTTTACAATGGAAAAGCACAATGGTAAAAGCATAGCAAAGTGTAGAAAAGCATAGGCAAGCACAAATTTTGACAAACCATGGTAAAAAAAGCACAAAAAAAACAGAAACCATATTAAACTATGGCAATTGGAGACTGATATAAGCATGTGGAAAAGCATAGGAAATGGCAACATGATATGTACATAACACCAAAATAAAAACTCAAGGTAAAATCTCAAGCCAACAACATGTTGATATTTCTGATTTTTACATATTTGGAAGAAAACCATTTATTTTACTATTTTACTTACTGTCTTAATATGTATTAGCCACTTTGTGGTAAGAATTAGAGACATGATCGCAGAGTGTGAGAGACCCAACTCTGTCCATCTGCTCTCCTTGGTACAACCTTGGTACTGAAACATAACAAATTAGAAAGTTGAAATAGTGGATAGATATATACAGAACTCTTTTCTACTTTCTAATTTGTTATGTTGCACTCTTTTCGGCATGCATTTTATGAACCCTTTTATGTATATCCCATTTACATTTTAAGAGCAGTTTTATTTACTAATTTATTTACAGTATGTTAAAGCTAATAGTGAGATTCTGTCTCATTGGATTACATTAATTCACTTCAGCATGCTTTGAACTATTTTGACAAAAAACTGCAACTGAAAAGCCAGCCAATGCTTCGTTTCCTCAGCTCTTTCACTGCAGTTTGTTTGTTGAGGAAATTTCATTTACAAATGACAGCTGGGAAAGCAAGCTGTCATATAGTAGATATTGGACTTTGCTGGTATTGTGGATGAAATGTGTGTTCAACAGGTGTACTTTAGTACACTTGTGACTCATTCAATCAAATTACAGTCCATTCCCTTAAATTATTCATTTTAGCAACCTTATTACAACCAAATATTTAATTGTTTAATTGAACCTAAAGGTATTTAACCCTAAAGTAACTGAAGACCTGTTTCGAACAGTTCTGAATTATACTGCAATGAACTGAAAGAGCAACAAGTGAGTATATTAACAGTAGAAGCGACAGTATATTATTAATACAGTATAGTGGCTGATGAGTTAATAACACTTGCGTCTTGCCAAAAACCTTTAGTGGAATGGTAAGTCGTTCTTTGAACCATATGGTTTGCAGTTTTTCTGGTTTAAATGTGTTTTGTATTTCTTTCCTCTCTTGGGTGGCAGGCTTGTTTCATAAATATCTTTTCTGTCTGTCAAAAGCTTTCCTCTGACCAACACAGATTGGTATCGGAGCTTTCTACCTGACATAACTTTATTCACATTATATACTCTATATTACAAGCATTTTATTATTAAACGTCTGGATCATAAATATTGACATTCAATCATCCAATGCCCTATTAAGCAGTATGTGCAAAGGCAAAGTTAATCTGCATCTAAAACTAAGGGATATAAAACAGTGTGTGTGGATTGCCTCGCCCTGTGTGATGTGCCTGCCTGCGTTAACCAAGATTGCTACATTGGTATCACAAGTGGTCGCAGGTGGTATGTAATATATACTGTATATATATATATATATATATATATTATATATATATACACAGTGCATATAGAAAGTCTACACCCCCTTTCAAAATGTTCACCTTTTGTTGCCTTATAGCCTGGAATTAAAATGCATTAAAAAAAAAAAAAATCATTTATCTACACATTCTACCCCACAACTTCCAAGTGAAAAAAATATTCTAGAAATTTGTAGAAAATTTATTATAAATAAAAACTGAAATAGCTTGGTTGGCTAAGTGTCCACCCCCCTTGTAATAGCAATCCTAAATTAGCTCAGGTGTAACCAATCACCTTCAAAACCTTAGGAGGCTGTGTGGTCCACTGGTTAAAGAAAAGGGCTTGTAACCACAAGGTCCCCGGTTCAAATCCCACCTCAGCCTCTGACTCATTGTGTGACCCTGAGCAAGTCACTTAACTTTCTTGTGCTCCGTCTTTCGGGTGAGACGTAATTGTAAATGACACCTTTGTTAAATTGTAGTGATTCACATGATTTCAGGATAAATTCAGCAGTTCCTGTAGGTTCCCTCTGCTGGGTAGTGCATTTCAAAACAAAGGCTCAACCATGAGCACCAAAACGCTTTCAAAAGAGCAGCAGTGTGGAGTAGTGGTTAGGGCTCTGGACTCTTGACCGGAGGGTCATGGGTTCAATCCCAGGTGGGGGACACTGCTGCTGTACCCTTGAGCAAGGTACCCAACTGTATAAATGGGTAATTGTATGTAAAAATAATGTGATTGGAAGTCACCCTGGATAAGGGCATCTGCTAAGAAATAAATAATAATAATAATAATAATAAAAAAGAACTCTGGGACAAAGTTGTCGAAAGGCACAGATCAAGGGATGGGTATAAAAAAATATCAAAGGCCTTGAATATCCCTTGGATCTCGGTCAAGACGATTATTAAGAAGTGGAAGGTGTATGGCACCACCAAGACTCTGCCTAGATCAGGCCGTCCCTCCAGACTGGATGACCGAGCAAGGACACTGATCAGAGAGGCTACCAAGAGGCCAATGGCAACTTTGCAAGAGCTACAGGCTTTTATGGCCAAGACTGGTCAAAGCGTGCATGTGACAACAACATCCCAAGCACTCCACAAACCTCGCCTGTATGGTAGGATGGTAAGAAGGAAGCCATTACTCAAGAAAGCCCACCTTGAATCCTGTTTGAAATATGCCAAAAAAACCACTCAGGAGATTCTGTAGCCATGTGGCAAAAAGTTTTGTGGTCTGACGAAACTAAAATGGAACAGCGCATCACCCAAAGAACACCATCCCCTACTGTGAAGCATGGTGGTGGCAGCATCATGTTATGGGGATGTTTCTCATCGGCAGGGACTGGGGCACTTGTCAGGATAGAAGGGAAAATGAATGGAGCAAAGTACAGAGAAGTCCTTGAGGAAAACCTGCTGCCCTCTGCAAGAAAGCTGAAACTGGGATGGAAGTTCACCTTTCAGCATCACAATGACCCAAAGCACACAGCCAAAGCTACACTGGAGTGGCTAAGGAACAAAAAGGTCAATGTCCTTGAGTGGCCCAGTCAGAGCCCCGACCTAAATCCAATCGAAAATTTGTGGCATGACTTAAAGATTGTTGTCCATCAACGCTCCCCAAGGAACTTGACAGAGCTTGAACAGTTTTGTAAAGAAGAATGGTCAAATATTGCCAAATCTAGGTGTGCAAAGTTGGTAGAGACCTATCCCAACAGACTCACAGCTGTAATTGCTGCCAAAGGTGCTTCCACCAAGTATTAACTCAGGGGGGTGGAGACTTATCCAATTATGATATTTCAATTTTGTATTTTTAATATATAATTTTTTTCTCAATAAAACCTTTTTTCCCCTTAACAGTGTGGAGTATGGTGTGTAGATAAGTGGAAAAAATCCTCCTTTAAATGCATGAAACTCTGAGGCACTCACACAACAAAATGTGAAAAAAGTTCAAGGGGGTTTAGACTTTCAATAGGCACTGCATATATATATATATATATATATATATATATATATATATATATATATATATATATATATATATATATATATATATATATATATATATATACTGTATATATAAATGAACTGTATTGCCCTACAGGAGTTCTCCAAAAAAAAACAAAAAAACATTCTTCGAAAAGTTTGTATCATTATCTTCAATTAGGTGCTGCCAAGCAGCATAAACATACGCACAATTTCTTGCATGTGCAAAGAGCAAATTTATAGTGCACACAAAATATTAATATTAAATAGTTTCTTTGTTATATTTTTAAAAAGACATAGTTATCTACCGGTTTCAGCACAAATGTGCCTTCATCAGGAGTTAATTAAATTTAATTAATGACTGGAGGAAATGTTTTGAAAATATGGCCCCTTGTTTCTGAAGCTGAAATGTGATTCAAGAACCAAGGTTGGAGATACTGACTCTGAAGAACATCTCAAATAAATTTATCATACTTACCCAACAAATGGCAAATGAAGGAAATAATAAGTGGTCAGAAGAAACTAGTGACTGATAACAGGAATCAGTTGGCTGCAGATCCAGACAATAACTCCCATAAATGCACCTTGTGATCCAGCTGTATTTGCCTAAGCTGCATGCAAGGGAGTTATGCAAACCATTATGCAACCCTCTGGTGATACTGCTTGTGAATATAGTGTATGTAGACCTACAGTTGTCTTCTGAGATTTTAGCCATTTAAACAAGTATTATCATTCCCCTTAAGAACTCAATTTTTCAATCACTACTGTAAATAAGAGCAACTGCTCTTTGCCTTATATACTGCACATCAGATAAGGTAGCACATCAGCTGTGGTGCTTATTCAGAACACTTTAACATGATTACTTCAAGAATGTTTTTTAAAGTCTGTGTCAGTAGATTAAATAAAGTCCAATATTCATGAAGCTGTTCTGCGTTGTTGTTGGTTTTTCCTTAACAACAGCAGTGAAGAACAATGTCACATACACAAAGCTTTATTTAATCTATCAAATCTGACCTAACATAAACATGCTTTAAGTAACTGGCTATTTAATTATTTGTGAATAGGCTCCAGCGTTTCAGAGAGGAACAAAGTTAAGATTACTGTATATCACCACAAATGACATTTGAACCTTGATGGGGTCCAAACAAGGCCCAACGGAATATCAGTTTCTGATATGCTAACATGTTAACCTATTGTATTAAATGGTCATGAGATTGAATTCTGGTATTATTGTATCCAAGAGTTCCCTAAAGACATGATATGTTACAGGCAAGGAAGCCACTTACTTCACTCACAGAGTTAGCTAGTAATCTGCCCAGATCTTTCCAGGGGCGAGGAGAAACCTGGCAAACCACAACACATGTGTAATCAGCCAAGGAACTATTGAAGCCTGGCTTTCAAGTTGAAGCAAAAACTCCTTGAATGGACTCCAAAAAGGACACTTCACTATCTACCCAGAAAAAATGCAGAACAGGTCCTGTATTAGTATGCTTGTCTGCACTGTTTTTTTATGGTTACAGTCAGATTCACAAGCATTTACACCAGTGTTAAATTTGCAGTATTTTTGGTAAATGAAAAACAAAATACAGAACTAGCAAGAAACCTAAACCTAAGGTACATGTAGGAATAATTCCTAAATTAATCCTGCACGTCTTTTATTTGAACTTTTGTAACATTTTCTTTTTGCAAAATGAGTACTGGTGTAAACTTAAAAAAACATAAATAAACAACACAGACTACACATATGTACCTCATTGTTTCTTTGTAGTTTAGTAAGCTTAAACAGTTGTGCACAGAGATAACAAACAATTCATAAATACAGTGTTTACTGTACTTTACTAAGTTGTTATATCAAAAAAAGATAATAAGCCAACAACATTGTTTTCTTTTGCCCAAAAGTAAATTATTTTACTTTCACACAACTCTGATTGTCTGGCAGTGAATGTCCTCAGGGTAAATGGCTTTAATAATTTAGCTCCTTTAGTTAAAATCATTTATTGCATGCAATTCAGGAGATTAATATTACAGCAAATAGAGTGTGTCCATGCCTATGGGCACCACTGTACATCTACGTTGCTGTTATTATTGTTGGGTATTTAATACCTCTGTCAATAAGTGAATGCCAATTTATTAGTTGTGCAGATTGCTGTATATAGCTCAGCCCAATTGGTGGAACTGGATTGGGTTTATCAGTCCCTGCTGGTTTTCAACATATCAGTTCCTGTCTAGGTTACATAAGTACTGCGAGATAGGCTAAGCTTTAGAAGAGAAAATATAGAAATGTTACAAAACAACTCAGATTCATTAAGGAGCTCTTAAATTTACAAATCAATTATTCTTCCCCTTTGATTTAATGATTTAATTACAAAGGATTATCACCCACAGTTAATTTCCAGTAATACATTTCCATCGACCAGGCTGTCTTGCATATTTAGTATAATCCTTAAGTATAAAAGCCAACATTTAACTTTATCCATAGATAATATGGATGTGCCTCAATGGTCCTATAATTTATTGAATATTGCAAACAATTACAATTGCAAATTGCTGAGCTAAGTAAGGCAGCTTTAATTCCACTAAAATGAATTGATTCAGGTGTATAACAACTATAACATGAATAACATTACCCAAAACGTACTGTCATTTTCGTTTACTATAATCGTGTGGATGATGCTTTCATTGAATCATGAAAAATAATACTGTACTTTGGCACTTCTTAAGAACTGTCATCAAAGCTATGCTTTCCCTTCAAAAGAGTCCCATAGTAAAAGCAGTGTGAAAAAGTGTGATAAAGCCTAGTGAAAGCATTGTCAAGCATAGGGAAGCATTGTAAAGAATATCAAGGTATGGAAAAGCATATTCATAAACTTGGCGAACTATGGAAAATGCATAGTATAACCATGGGGAAAGCATGGAAAAACTGCAATAATAATAATAATAATAATAATAATAATAATAATAATAATAATAATAATAATAATAAATGGTAAACCTTTATAAATGTTTCCTCAAGCAAAATTGCTAATTAATTAGTTTTGTATTTTTTTTTTTTTTTTATAAGGACAGGTGTTTGTATTAGTTTCAGCATACGTTACCTATGGCGTTTTTTGTACTTGCTCTTATATGAAATTGATCTTATCCATTTATTGTACTTACTACGTGCTCTTACTGGAATTCACTCTTATAAGCAAAACATTTTACGTTAAGTTTAACTGTTCCGTCGAATTCGCTCTTAAATGTAAGATTTACTGTATTCTTTATTTTGCACTTTTTTTGAATTTGACCTTATTTTCTACTGATTTAACTGTACTTTATAACTGATATTCTGTAATGTGATATTTTTTAAGTGATACTTTGTATTGTGATATTTTGTAACAACTGTAAGTTGCCCTGTATAAGGGTGTCTGCTATGAAATAAATAAATAAATAGATACATAAATAACAACAACAACAACAACAACAACAACAACAACAATAGGTGACCTGACTGATTACTGTCTCCAAATCTTCCTTTTTGAGCCTCTTGAAACTGACTAAAAAGAGAAACGCAGCTTTTTAAACATTTTTTTGGAGTTGCAGAGCACATGAGTTTCTATTGTTATTCAACACCCCCATATCCAATATTATAATATGCACTTCCTTTTAGAAAATGATAGCCACTTTTAGTTAGTTGGATATACATTAGAGAAATTAATTTTGAAAGTTTAATATTTATTAAATATCGATATAATCCTCAAAAATAGTTTTCTTCCTAAATGTTAACATTTGGGTGTGCAAGAAAATGCCTGCTGGCGTCTTTTTTGACTGCACAGCCACCCGTAACTCATTCCGAGGTGCTTGGCTGTGCTTCTTGCTGGTAAGATGGTTGGCATGGCATTCGCACACTTCCTCCATTTGCAGTTGTATTTTTCCATCTTGTCATTTAGCCGAATACTTGGCTAGAGATGTGGCATAAGAGGTGATCGTTGGTCTTTTGACTAATCAGCTTTTCTCTGTTAAACCACAGAAGAATAAAATATTGCGTTTTAAAAAATTAATTAAAAATGCCTTGTCTTCCTCCACTCCTCTAGATGTCTCTATGGTGCTTGAAATATTTCACAACACCTCTCCTTAAACACTTCTCGTTGTTAGTAAATAGTGGGACATGAAAATACACTTGGAGCGCCACGGCTATCCTTGCAATTGTTACTTATTCTTCCTGGACTGCTAACCAAAGGCTCCTACCTGAGATACACCTGGACACCTCTTGTGTGACCAATCGTCGCGTACTGCGCATGCTCGAGCCTCCCAAGGGACAATACTGTCATGGCGGAGACAGGCTGCAGCAGAGGGTGAACCAGGAAGAGATGGAGCTGAAGATGGGATAATACCACAATTTAAACAAGTCTGACTGAAAACGCCGAGTATTCCGTAGTTGCTTATCCTCTGGCAGCTCTGCCGGAGCAGCAGGCGGACCTGTGACCGCTGGGTTTCGTAGATATTCAGACTATACCCTGCTGATCTAAAGAAAGGGGGGAAAGTAATTTTTTGGGTCAAATCTGATCACAAAATATATATGGAACTGGTTTTGTGCTGATATGCAAAATACATCGAACTGACAGACAAATCGAGAGACCGGGTTCCAGTGCTGTGCGGTACCATTTAAAAAAACAAAACAAAACAAAACCTCACAGGATATTATAACAAGTTCGTTTTTTTTAAACTGTCGGGTCTGCCTCTTAAGTTTCACCTGCTGATGAAAGCAACGACTAAAGGGGGGTTACCGAAACGGAATTTAAATTTCACTGGCTTGACAAGTACTGCGCTGACACGACTGCTGCTACCTGCATCCTTGGAAAAAAAGACCAACATAATTACGCTACTTATTCAATTTCATGTTGAATGCGGGGGTAAAGAAAACGGCATTTGCATGCGTTTGTTGTTTCAATATTAATATAGGGAGAAATACAAACATTTTAGATTTGTACTTTTCTCTTCCACGCCCTAGATTGTAAAACCGGTATCTCACCTGTAGTCTCCATTTCATTCGTTTGCAATGGCCAGTGAGGAGAAACCAATTCCTCCTGGATTGCAGGCAAGTGATGCGGGTGGTAAGGACGAAGGAACTGTTCCCCTTTCCTTGAACCCCGGAGTTCCGATTCGGGGGATAAAGATGAAATTTGCAGTACTGGCCGGTCTGGTGGAAGTTGGGGAAGTCACGAACAGGGACATCGTGGAGACTGTCTTGAATCTGGTAAGCTGATTAATTTAAACAGGCCTTCTGCCACTGCTAGGTTTCGTTTTGCACAGACGGTACAAACAGAGCTAAACGAAGGCCACTAATATAAGATATTCTGTAAAACAGGGCAATGAAAAGTCTGTTAATAGTGTTCTGTGAGAAACCCCACATACAGTATCATGTCACACCTGACATTCATTATTTAGTATCACTGTTAAATAAAATATAGAACTGTTGAAAAGGGTTGATCTGCTGCTTTATACTACAAAATGGAAAATCAATAAAAAATATATTTAAAAACAAACGCTCACGAAAACTAATTAAAAACCTACCGGTATTTTGTATGTTTAAAAACTACTGTAGGCTAAATTGGAACTAGTATACAGTACAGAATATCCTTACTCGGTTTGGGCGCCTACTTTGAAACTTAAAACAGGTTGTAATTCTATCTTGAGCGTTTTTGTTTGTGTGTTGGTACTTTATTACAATTTTTTTAAAATACATTTTTATTGGCCTATGTTGCTATTTTAAAAACCTGTTCGACCCACTTTCTGGCAGACTTCTTAAATTGTACAGCAACCCAGTCAGACAATGACTATTGTGGAGGCTTTTGTTACAGAACCGTTGAAGCCAAGTCTTTACATTTCTTCTCTATTTTTGCAAATCAAAATAACTTATTAAATATATTATTATATTATGTTTAGATATATAACGCCCTTTTGATAGGCAGTCCGGAGTACAGTATGACAATATCTTGGTGAAAAATCGAGTTTGTGGTGAGGCCAGTGTCTTGCCCTGTTGCGCACACACACACACACAGCTGAGCAGGGGCACGCAATTGATAAAATGGAGCTTGGAGATAAGAGTAGTACTGTATATTGCAGGCAATTTATGCAATTGTTTAAAATGCATGCTGCTTGTAAAATGAATAAAGCTACAGTACAGTGTTGGAAAAAGAACCGTACTTACTAACACACAGAATATCTGGTAGGACAGGTTGACAGGCACTGTACTGTAGCTTCACTTACTGAAGACACCTGTTGAAAATATAAGGCAAATGGTTCAGTGATTTAAAAACAAAAAATAAAACTGCCCTGGGGATCTGCAAGGATAGGTTTGATCTCATTTTAACCTTTAGTCTTCTGCTTGCAGCTAGGAAAATAACAGACTTTATTAGTAAATTAGTAAACTGCATTTTACAAGGATGATATCTAACAATACCGTGGCCAGCCTTTTTAAAATGCATGCCTATCATTATACCGTAGTGTTTTTTTTTTTTTTTTTTTTTTCTCGTACCAGGAAGTACCTGTATCAGTTACCTATTGCCAAATGAGCCAAGGAGACATTTGATGTTGGTTGCAGGATGGCTTAAGTTTTGACTAGCATGATTTTATTTGATCTAGGCTTATTTGGTTTAGATGCATTTTTGCCCTGTTTTTATTTATTTTTCTATTCCAAACAATGTTGTCTTTGAAGTCTGTTGATGCTCTGTATGACTAAGGCAAGAATGCATAGTAAATAAACACCTTTAAAACTGCTTTGTCACTGTAGGAAATTGAGTTAGGTGTTGCATCAAGTGAGCAAGTCACTTAACCTCCTTGTGCTCCGCCTTTCGGGTGAGACTAGTTGTAAGTGACTCTGCAGCTGATGCATAGTTCACACACCCTGGTCTCTGTAAGTCGCCTAAAGGCGTCTGCTAAATAAACAAATAATAATAATAATTTCAGTACAGTTGTAGACACTGTTAACAGACCTGTTCTGCTCAAGGTGCTAGGCTTTAAAATAATTTGCTATTAATATGGTGGTTTAAAAAAAAATCTGGATGCAATAAATGCTGGAGAGTAAGAAGTGTCCCCCAGTAAAATAATTATTAGGAATTTAATTCAATTTGTACTAGTTCTATTGACACAATTTACTGTGTCCCCCCTGTCGCCCCCCCAGTAAGCATGCAGTCCTTCTTAAATGTGTGATTACAGTTAGAAGTTATTGAAAAAATGTAGGCCTAATGTGTTACAGAAATCCGATTAGGCCTACATTTTGCAATGTGCTATTCCACAACACTGCTTATAAGGGAGTTACATTTTAAAACAGCATTCCATTCTTAAAATTGCTGCTTAAGGGAATGTAGTGAGAAAGTGTATCAATTCAATCCTGTTTAGTGGTATTGCTTGGTTGACCAGTCTATCAGGTCAGACAGAGTGAAGCGGTTCATTTTGTAAGAGGAATGCTTCATACCTGTGGTGCGTAAAGGCACAGGAACACTGCCCATAATTACAATGGTAAATTATGTTTCTATTGCTGACTTGCAAAATACTAATTGCAAAGTACATTAGCCTGCAAAAGAAATGAGCAGTTTTTGGAAATTATTCTTTGATCTGTTATTTTACTATCTTTCTCCTTTTAAATCTCTTAACTTTTATATGAACATTTCTTTTCCCTGCTGACTTCTGATCAGCAGGCAATTCTTTTGTTTCATATCACTATAAACAATATGACATACTTTACCGTACCATATGGCTCTATTATACTACTGTATGACACTCAAATTAATGAGATTAACCCAGCACTGCAGTTCTGAGCTGAACTAAGGCCCCAGTGTTTTATTTGCCTGTATATTCACCACATTAAGTAAGTTAAAGCTTCTGCACAACAATTGAATGCAAGGGGTAGTTTACACCTTGGTAGCGTCAGGAGAAAAAAAAAACCCACAACATTCGCAACAAGCCTAAAGCAAGATTAACGTACTTCAGGGGTGTTACTAAAATAGCACTTTGGAATGTAATCTTATAAACTAGACATTAGTTTTTTTATTCAGTGACAACTGCAGCATCAAGCATTGCATCTTGTTACTACTGTACCCTTCACTATCTGTGAAATACACAATGCGGAAATACTGCCTAAAATAATAATAATAATAATAATAATAATAATAATAATAATAATTAATAATAATGCAAATAAATTGATTTACTTACCACAACATGCATACCCGCTGTAGGTGAAGCTGATCGTTACTCCAAAGTTGCGTTTAACATCACTGATCGTTTATTTATTTTAACGTTATTGAATATTGTTAAATGTTAATTGTATAACAGTTCAACTTGGAAAATGCGCGATTCCTGCTGAAATTCAAGCCCTGCATATTGTAAACGCATTGAAGCATAACAGAATCCTTCTGATATATTATCGATCTGTTTATTCTAAGCAATAGCACCTTTCATTTATGGCTAGCCTAATTGTCATTTAGAGATATCTCTAATTGCATTTTAAGATATCTTGAAATAATGGAAACCATATGGATTGTGCTAGCATGGCACGCCAAACTGTCCATTTAGAGATATCTTAATGAGAGTTTTAAAGATATCTCTAAATCATTTAAAGATATCTCTAAAACGGGAAGTTATTTGAATATATCTTCAAATGATTTACAGATATCTTTAAATGAACAGGAAGTTATTTGAAGATATCTTCAAATGATTTACAGATATCTTTAAAACCCTCATTTTAAGATATCTCTAAATGACAGTTTGGTGCACCATGCTAGCCAGATCCACATATTATTTAAAGATATCTCTAAAACATTTGAAGATATCTTCAAATAACTTCCTGTTCATTTGGAGATATCTCTAAATCATTTGATATCTTCAAATGAACAGGAAGCGATTTTCAAGATATCTTGAAATAACTTCCTGTGAAAATGCTCTATGTTTTGAGTGGACTTCCGGTCATTTTGAGATATCTGAGATATCTGGAAATGATTTAGAGATATCTTCAAATATTTAGAGATATCTGTAAATGAATTTGGCTTGCCATATTCATTTACTTCAAGATAAAGATATTGTTGTCAATGTCAAGACTGTGCGGAATGCAGTCTGTTTGCTTTACATAGAGGCCATTTTAATAGAACATTCTGCGCAAGCCTGATATGACTATACATGTTAATGGGCATCTCCTTTTATTTTTTTTTAAATCAAAGATTGGGTTATAAGTCACGTTAAGCAAATAATTAATTCATAGGAATACATAACTAGTAGGATCTGGCAGACATGTATACTATTTTAATTATCCCTGGGGTCATAACTGCCACAATGTTTTGTTTGATAACATTTTAATTTGTTGCGCTTTTAAGTTTGTACCAGCTATAGTGCTTTTACACTTACAACTCTAACCTGTCGATTTGAATTAAAAGGTCAATGTGGGCCTGCCGTTTAAGCACATACAGGTTCAGAGCAGGCGTGATTGCCCCAGCATTGAAGTGCGTGACCTCAAAGGTTATACTGTATCTCCATAGCGACCTCACAGGATGAAAAGTTAATAAACATGTATTGCGGTTTCCTGACTACAAACGATTTAAATTCTTTTTTTCATTTCATGGTTCTAAAAAGGCCCTTATCTGGCTACCAACAAACATACACTGTATTACAGTGTTTTTGTTCTGATTAGCTACAACCTGAGGCCCTACAATAAAATCATGGACTATGCATGAGTACACATTTCTGTCTGCATAAAGTTACCAGTATATGTTACTGAAGTGCAGATATTAATCCAAGATAAGTATTTCTCCACTTGTATACTTCAATTTTATATTACATGAGGCTTATCTTTTGTGAAATAATATTGTAAGCACACATGGTTTCTGCATGCATTAAGGCTGCCACACAGCAGACGCGATGCAATTTTTAGAATTGGTGATGAGATACTTTCACAGCGACATGACAATACACATCAGAAGCGACACAGAGGTGTGAAAACTGCCAGATCTATACACATGTTAAAAAGTGCTATTGACAAAACTATGATCAAGACTGGTACGTTTTCATCAACATGATGTGGAAATTATGAGTGTCTTCTCTGATGGTATTTCAATACATACCAGGCTTATCCAGTTCCTTTGAAATGGACTCCCATATATTGTCTTTCAAATCTGTAATTGTGATAACCTTTGTCATAAAGCTGTGGGTATTGTTTCAATGGCAAGTATTATCGTTTCCTCCATCATTCTGAGTACTGCTTCCCCCCTGCTGGACCACGTGCATTGAAGCTGTTCTCTGATCTGCTCAATGCCCTAGTTGATGTGCGACAAATCGCAAAAAATAGGATTCAATCCTTTTTATTTTGTGTTGCTCCAGTGACGCTCCTGCGTCGCCTGTCATGTCGCCAGTGGTATGAAAGATACTTCTCAAAAGTATAGGTTCTATTCATTTTGTTGCATCGCTGCACAGTTTCACTTGCCGCATCACGCCTGGTGGGTAGCATATTTGTTTAACCTTCTCAGATAACTATATATATATATATATATATATATATATATATATATATATATATATATATATATATATATATATATATATATATATATATATACAGTACTGTGCAAAAGTTTTAGGCAGGTGTGAAAAATGCTGTAAAGTAAGAATGCTTTCAAAAATAGACATGTTAATAGATTATATTTATCAATTAACTAAATGCAAAGTGAGTGAACAGAAGAAAAATCTAAATCAAATCCATATTTGGTGTGACCACCCTTTGCCTTCAAAACAGCATCAATTCTTCTAGGTACACTTGCACAAAGTCAGGGATTTTGTAGGCATATAGTCAGGTGTATGATTAAACAATTATACCAAACAGGTGCTAATGATCATCAATTCAATATGTAGGTTGAAACACAATCATTAACTGAAACAGAAACAGCTGTGTAGGAGGAATAAAACTGGGTGAGGAACAGCTAAACTCAGCTAACAAGGTGAGGTTGCTGAAGACAGTTTACTGTCAAAAGTCATACACCATGGCAAGACTGAGCACAGTAACAAGACACAAGGTAGTTATACTGCATCAGCAAGGTCTCTCCCAGGCAGAAATTTCAAGGCAGACAGGGTTTCCAGATGTGCTGTCCAAGCTCTTTGAAGAAGCATAAAGAAATGGGCAACGTTGAGGACCGAGACGCAGTGGTCGGCCAAGGAAACTTACTGCAGCAGATGAAAGACATATCATGCTTACTTCCTTCGCATGAATTGGAAGATGTCCAGCAGTGCCATCAGCTCAGAACTGGCAGAAAACAGTGGGACCCTGGTACACCCATCTACTGTCCGAGAAGTCTGGTCAGAAGTGGCCTTCATGGAAGACTTGCAGCCAAAAAGCCATACCTCCGACGTGGAAACAAGGCCAAGCGACTCAACTATGCACGAAAACACAGGAACTGGGGTGCAGAAAAATGGCAGCAGGTGCTCTGGACTGATGAGTCAAAATTTGAAATATTTGGCTGTAGCAGAAGGCAGTTTGTTCGCCAAGGGCTGAGAGCGTACACAAATGAATGTCTGCAGGCAACAGTGAAGCATGGTGGAGGTTCCTTGCAAGTTTGGGGCTGCATTTCTGCAAATGGAGTTGGGGATTTGGTCAGAATTAATGGTCTCCTCAATGCTGAGAAGTACACGCAGATGCTTATCCATCATGCAATACCATCAGGGAGGCATCTGATTGGCCCCAAATTTATTCTGCAGCATGACAACGACCCCAAACATACAGCGAAAGTCATTAAGAACTATCTTCAGCATAAAGAAGAACAAGGAGTCCTGGAAGTGATGGTATGGCCCCCACAGAGCCCTGATCTCAACATCATCGAGTCTGTCAGGGATTACATGAAGAGAGAGAAGCAACTGAGGTTGCCTAAATCCACAGAAGAACTGTGGTTAGTTCTCCAAGATGTTTGGGCCAACCTACCTGCCGAAGTTCCTTCAAAACTGTGTGCAAGTGTACCTAGAAGAATTGATGCTGTTTTGAAGGCAAAGGGTGGTCACACCAAATATGGATTTGATTTAGATTTTTCTTCTGTTCACTCACTTTGCATTTAGTTAATTGATAAATATAATCTAATAACATGTCTATTTTTGAAAGCATTTTTACTTTACAGCATTTTTTCACACCTGCCTAAAACTTTTGCACAGTACTGTATATATATAAAAATTAAATATTTTTATTCAAGGACAGCGGTTTTAATTTAAGAAATACAGTATTTTGCTAAAGAAAATCTATTTAAGAGAATGTGCATCTACCGGTAAACAATCAGCAGTTAAGTTAGTTTTTTTTACTGCCAACTTGGAAGAGTACTGTTTTACTTCTAAAGCCCCAAATACATTTAAAAAAAAAAAAAAAATTTTAAAGGTGTAGCCAGTAAATTATTTGGCAGGGGGGCTGAATAAAATGGTTTTTCAAATGCATTTTAAAAGTTTGTCAAACCTTCTTTGTCTAATTCCTTACTTTTGTGTTCATAGACCTTCATGGAATCGCCAGGGTCATTCAAACCTAAACAGTAACTGTATTTATTTGTTGTTAGACAATAGTTGTTCTTGCAAAAAAGTATGTGGGTATTGGTGTGAGTAGTCTTATATGAACATGTGTTTGTTTGGATATGATATTTGCTAACAGTATTAGAGGTGTAACACCATTAAGGAAATGGTAAAAGGAGGCATTTATTTTACTTTGTAATTCAAATTTATTTTTATCAAGGTTTGCCATGTATTGTTGCTGAAGTATGCAGGACACAGTAAGTAAATATAGGGGGTAATACAGTATGAAACTAATACATGTTATAGCATGAACTAAACTGTTTTACTTTGTTGGTTCTCTGTTTACATGTCCTATTATCAAACCAGTGTACTTCACGTGCTAGTACTAGTACAGTGCCTTGCATAAGTATTCACCCCCCTTGGACTTTTCCACATTTTGTAGTGTTACAACCTGGAATTAAAATGGATTTAATTGGGATTTTTACCATTTGATTTACACAACATACTTAACACTTTGAAGGTGCAAAATATTTTTTATTGTGACACAAAAGTTAAACAAATAAAAAGACATTTGTTGGTTGCATAAGTATTTACCCCCCTGAGTCAATACTTGGTAGAAGCACCTTTGGCAGCAATTACAGCTGTAAGTCTTTTTGGTTAAGTCTCTACCAGCTTTGCACATCTGGATCCTGCAATTTTTGCCCATTTTTCTTGGCAAAATTGCTCAAGCTCTGTCAAGTTGGATGGGGACCGTTGGTGAACAGCAATTTTCAAGTCTTGCCACAGATTCTCAATCGGATTGAGGTCTGGGCTTTGACGGGGCCATTCTAAGACATTCAGGTTCTTGTTTTTAAACCAGTCAAGTGTAGCTTTGGCTGTGTGTTTAGGGTCATTCTCCTGCTGGAAGGTGAACCTCCGCCCCAGTCCCAGGTCTCTTGCAAACTGAAACAGGTTTTCCTCTAGAATTTCCCTGTATTTGGTTCCGTCCATCTTGCCCTCAATCCTGACCAGTTTCCCAGTCCCTGCCGATGAATGATGATGATGCCACCACCATGCTTCACCGTGGGGATGGTGTTCTCAGGGAGATGAGCAGTGTTGGCTTTGCGCCACGTACAGCGTTTTGCGCTAAGGCCAAAAAGTTCAATTTTGGTCTCATCAGACCAGAGAACCTTTTTCCACATGTTTGCTGTGTCTCTTGCATGCCTTTTGGCAAAATCCAAACGGGATTTGAAATGGGTTTTTTTCAGCAATGGCTTTCTTCTCGCTACGCTTCCATAAAGCCCAGCTTTGTGGAGTGTCCGCAGCACAGCCAAAAACAGACCTTAAGCTGTTGCAAAGCCTGCTCTGGAGTAGGTCACTTTTAGGACAACTGAAACTAGGCTGCATTTACACTACAAAAAAAATAAAAAATCTTAGTGTAAATGAGGTATTAGAAACTAACTTTACCTTTACTGAAGTTACACAATGTCTGTTTGTGTGCTGTGACCATGGAACTGCTGAAATGTTATTTATTAATTGTTTAAATGTTTGCCACCTTTAGGATCATGTTCTTATGTGATTTAGAATCATAAACAAGAATGAATGGTAACGCATACAGTAATCGGTCCATCCCATCTATGACTCCTAGCACAACCGGCAGCTGGCAAAGAACTTGATGAGATCCTGATTTGGTTATTCTCCTCTGCCCTTGTCACTCTGGGCTTCCAGATCCCTGACAGGACAAAATCAGACACTGGATAAAATAATTATAACCAAGTTCACTGTATTTTGTCTTTCAAGTAAATAAAAAAATAAAATAAAAAAAACACCATTACACAACCTGTCACATACAGTAACTAGTTTCCAGTAATTAGGTTAATTTAATATAGAGATGTTTTTTTTTTGGGGAGGGGAGAGATCAATGCCTGAAATTAGAAAATCTGTTTTCGAGTTAGAGGAGTCGCTACCAGAAGCTGGGTTTCTCTTATTTGTGTTTGTCCGTTATTCGTGTGGCAATGAGGTGGATCTGGTTTTAAAAATGGAACATGCTAGACCGGTCTGTTCAGTTCAGTTCAGTTCAGTTCAGTTCAGTTCAGTTCAGTTCAGTTGGGAGATGCTGCCTAAAGAGCAAGCGACACTGAAACCAGATCCAGGTGTTTTTTTCCAGTGTTTGTTTTTTACTTGTCTGTTTCTCCTACAATATTTTACTGTAGTCCTTTATTACATCATTTTCTTCCAGACCCTTGATTTGGAACTTGATTTTGTTGGACCCCAGATTTAGCCATCTGCTTATTTTGTGGTCCTGACAAGGGAGTAAAGACACAAATCAAAACACATCCAAGCATCCTTTTGTTTTATTCACTGGAAATAAGTTACAAAAAGCAATGGGTATGACCCAGAGGCTGTTATTGGTGCCTTTTACAAAAGTATGGTCAGCTTTTATGGTTGCTGAAATAACCACTGAGGTTAAATCTGTCATTTCAGAGAAATCCTGATCGCAAAAAATGTGCATGCACACATTAACAGGTACACCTTTTTAAAAAAAAAAATAATAAAAAAATAAAAAATAAAAAATTCAAACATCAACTGAAAGTCTTCCATGTTTTACTGCTTTTGGCTTTGTGAGACAGTTAGTTAATTACAGTTTGAATCTTTGATGGTTGAACTTTCTGACATCACTGACAGGAGCTTTGCACCTTTTATTTTTTTCTTGCAGCTGCCTTCTTTCTAACTCAGCAATGTCGTGCAGTGTGGAAGGGTGGGTATTCATTGACACAGTAGACAGAAGTTGTAATTGAAACACCGCACAGGTGCTCGGTTTTATTTAGTTTAATCGTATGATTTGTACTGATTTCTTTTAGCCCGCAGAGGGCGCTGTTATCCGTGGTCTGGCTACCAACTATGGTATCCAGAACCTACGGGAATACCATGGCAGGATACTCAATACAGTTCAGGTGCACTCGCAGGTGCTCAAAATAATGAAAAACGAAAAGGCAAAAAGAAACAGGGAAAATAAAACACAGTAATGAAAACTACAAAATAAATGTGCTGCACTTTGCAGCGTGATTTTCCCCAGTCGCCGCTACCCGTACGACCCGGGCCTCCGTCCTACTCTATGCTGTTTCCTCAGCTAACTCTAAAACAATATCGGGGCCTGCCCAAGGATTCCCCACTTTCTCTCTATTTCTTTAGTTTCTTCTCTTTTGAGTTTCTTTCGGGTTTTTTCTCCTGTCCGTCTGTGGTCTTGCCGAGCAGCAAGACCACTTGCTCATTGTTCAGGTCTAAAGGGGCAGATCTGAGGAAACAGCACAGTATTAATTTATAGGATCAACAATCCCACTAAAACCCGCCTCCCAGCCACTCAGAGAGGGGGAAAGCCCACAAACCCTCTTTCCCACCTCTCTGTGTCACTGCCATGCCTGGCAGACAGATCCCACGGGACTGCCGTCCTCTTCCTGCAGCATCGCAAGATACCGTCAGGCGGCCAGTCCAGATCTCTTCCTGTTACATGCATAAACACTGTTTCTTGTTTGTGGTCCCTGCAAGTACTTCCTAGCCCGTTCTGTTCATCAACCCTATATTACTAAGAATAATTTAAATAATTAAAAAAAAAATGCTATTTTCTATTGTAACACTTTCTGACTGAGGATCTGCTAAGCATTATTTTATTTCATTTTTTCAAGCTTTAAACAAGTCGGTTCAAGATAAAATTGATTCCAGTAAATAGTAAATTCACCAAAACACATCGGTAAGAATACGATTTTGTCACAGTGATTTTTAGTACATTTCACGGGCGAGTAGCAGGAAAAAAAACAAGAATCCCGAAAATGTCACGGAAAGGTGACCAAATAACGTAGGTATAGCTACAACAACATACACAATAGCTTTTAAATAGTACACAAAAACCAATTATATAAAGACCATTGCTTTTTACTGCTGGCGAGTTTATATGCTACTTTAGAGTACAAAACTTAGTTAAAGGTCCTTTTCGCACAAACGTAACTTATTTTTTCTTCAATAATAAGAACGAGACACTGCCCCCTTTTAAACATAAAACAAACAAAAAACAGAGTTGAAAGGTCAAATCACACAGGCAGCACCGTGTCCAAGAAACGGGGCATGACAAAGATCAGAAAAAAGACCAGAAATAGATAAACCTCTCATTTTATCTACAGTTTGCAGGAAATAAATTAAAAAGTTCAATGGCAATCTAAAGTATTTTGTTTTGCAATCTTTAGTTTTTAGAGAAAGTGAGTATTTATTTTCAACAGACTACTTAGGTACACTAGCTACATTGTATGAAAAAAGTTAAGAAATTTCATGAATATGTTTTGAAGATGCAAGCCCAATTTTTTATTTAAAAAAATTAATTAACAAGCGCTGTATGTATGTGAAGATCACAACCGAGAGTTTACAGGAACATACAATCTGTTCATTTACATGCTCGCTTTGTATTTTCAGTGTATGACATATTGCATTTTAAAGGAAATAAAGGCAGTGCCTAACCAAATGTGTTTTTACATCCATTTCCAAGATTTCACTGACTTTTGTTCAAATTAATGATTTTCACAATTTCTGTGACCTCCGTGACATTTCACATTTGTCGTAAATACCAAATAAGAGTTTACTTTATTTAACGTGGTTGCATCATAGTTTACTAGCAATCATTTGAATCTCTTTTTCAGAGTTTGTAGCACGCAAAATAATAACAACAGAAAATATTGGATGTACTAGCCTATATTGAAAAAACAAAATCTTGTAGCACAGTAATAATATTAATAAAAATAATTACAACTTGTTGGACCTGGGGCACTTCGTAATGTACAATGTGTTTAAAACAGCAGTCGCTGTATTAAAATTAAAACTTCACTGGTTATGCTTTCAGTGAGGTTAAAATACTCAAGTATCAGGCATCTGTTTAGCAATTGATACCCATGCGTTCTCCATTTTCATCTAATTTTTATAATCCGCTCTATCGACTGCATATACGCAGGGATAAACACTGAGCAGCTTCTCTACAAACAACCGGTCATCCATTTTGGCGTTGTAATAACCATAGCGATGAGGTCAAAGTTCAGTTGATTTGAACTGTCAGCGACTGCAGTTTGAGCAGGACGATTGCCGGTAGAAAGTATAAACTGCACGGCGACACGACAGTGATGATCGCCAGTCGCCTTGCGCTTCAACGACAGACGAGCAATGTTAAGTGTACAAAAACGTACCCGCCACTGTGGCGTATAAGTGTGAAATTTAAGCGCCACAGACCAAATTAACCCGCGTTTGGTGGGTGTTAATTTTGAACCCTGCACTTGGTTTTAGCTTCTGTCAGAATTCAAATCCGAGCTTCCTTTCTGTATTTCTTTCATTCCTAAGAGGGGACATCCTTATCATGAGCTTCTTGCTATTGGCTCTGAGTCTTAACAGCCTAAGTGGAAGACAGGCAGTTTTTGTTTGTAAGTATGGCAGTTTGTTGTTGTATTGGCGTTTTTACTGTAAAGGTGCGTACTTTATGTGCATGACACTGCCATGTCTCTTCTATTCTGTTAGTGCTTTTATTCCATCAACACAGTGATTTTTTTTTTTTTTTAAAGAAGGATAAAACTTTTTAGATGATTCTCAATCTAGGAAAGTCCAGAGGGGGCATGCAATAATAAACAGGAAGGCACACAGACAGGCCTAGAATGTACCAGTGCAGAAAACATAAGCACAAATGAGGGCGGTTTTGCTTCTCTTCCAATAAATCAGACAGCACGATACATTACTGTCCTGTAAGTTCTAATTGGTCAATTACACTGTTTTTTTTCTTTTCTTCAATACTTGTTAGGTCAGATTGAAACTCCATTAGTTTGCTTGTTTTTGATGCCAAAAATACTTCATACAGAACAATATGGCAGCCAAAAGGCACAAACTGTAGCAAAGCCTGTCAAATTTGGTAATTGATAATTTTTCTTGCTGTATCAGCTTCATTGTATCTGACCAGTGATGTCCGCAATATGAAAAAAAAACTACACCTGTACATGTTTATGTTCTACTCAATAAATGCTCATGTTGGTATTATTCAAGTGAGCTAGCATTCGAAATTGAAATACTACAGTGTACTGACCTGCTGGTTTGTGGTCATTTGAGATTTGTAGAGTAGCATGTTTTTGACCCACTCAGACCGCTTGCCTCTTGAATACTGTAGGTATACCAAGCCCTAAACTGATAATTGCCCACTCTTAAGATACTTTATTTTCAAATGATTTTAATTGGCAAACCATATTGCAAGAGCAGTCCCATCATACCCCAAAATGTTATCCATTTTTTTAGGAATGAAAAACTTTACGGTCATTAGTAAGTAAGCTCTTCTGGAAAGCTCTCTAGATTAGGTGCTGCTGTTGCTGGGAAATTTACTTTGTGTCAGGAAAGGTGTTTTTGCCTATATCTGTGTCATTAAATTCATTCAGATCAATTGCTTAATTACTAGCTGTGCGCCTCTGTTAATGAAGATAAACAAGTGCCCTGTTTATTAGTAAAGATAACTTTATTTGAGTGCTCCTTTATTTTAACATACAACTACTAACATGCTTCAGTGCAACAAGAAAAGTGGCTAAGCAAATCAGAATATTAATGTCTGTATTATTGAACAAAGTGTCTTTTTAAATGTATGGCTAACAGGCAGTAGGGACACTGACAGAAGCTAAAAATGGGTATTGCTTTAATTGAAATGTATTATTTTATTTGGATTTTTATATTTGTATTTACTTGACTACATTAAGTCATCTTGTTTTAAAATGGGTCCCACAGGAGGCAGGCAAACATGTAAAGTACAATCTCTCTCAAGCAACCAGGCATGACAGTATTCAAACTATACAATGCATCCCTTAGCAGTAAAAAAAAAAACAAAAAAAAAAACGATTAACCAAATAAATATAATTTGCAACAGGGTTTTGGTATAGAAATCCTGAACACACATGTATAGTACATAGCAGCAAAAGCATGAGAGGGAGAAGGTTGTTATTCATGTTGTTACCTTGTAGCTCCACTAGCTCGTACACTATAATATAGGCTGCTACAACCAAAAGTCAGCTGCTACTGCCCTTCTTGGCTTTGAGATGTTTATTGTTGGATAGTGGGGCTTGAAGTGCATGTGTCTAATGGAAAATATAATGTGCAAACATATTCTTGTTTTTGTGTTTTTTATTTTTATTTTTTTATAAATCATCTGTGCATCTCAGCTCGCTTCACAAAATATGTGAAGGACATAAGGCATACAGTAGAATTTTGTATAGAAAAGGTAGCTAGTCTGAATCAGCAAGTTGGTACTATTGTCAATCAGTGTTTCTTATTGAAAAATGAAAACCATTGAATCCAATCACATGTCAGATCCTTGGTAAAACAAAAAAGCTTCAATCAGTCAGTTATCACAGTAACATGGCTTAATATGAGGACTAATTTAGGCAAACAGTAAATTAGGCCATTTTATTGGATGCAGCGTTGTTATAAAATATAAAGCATCTATAAAAATATTGAGTACTCTACAGGAAATGATTACTTTTGTCATGGTTGCTGTTGTTAAATATTAGTGTAACCACAGTATAGTATGCCTTTGATCTCAACCTCCTTTCCCCAATATCAGTAGTTTGCTAAGATGGGTTTTTAAACCATTTATTATTTATTTTTTAGCAGACGCCCTTATCCAGGGCGACTTACAATAGTTACAAGATATCACATTATTTTTACATACAATTACATTATTTTTTACACATTTATTTTTACGTACAATTACCGATTTATACAGTTGGGTTTTTACTGGAGCAATCAAGGGTACAGCAGCAGTGTCTCCCACCTGGGACTGAACACACAATCCTCTGGTCAAGAGTCCGGAGCCCTAACCACTACTCCACACTGCTGCCCCATTTGCTTCCAAGACTGAGATGACGTGCACTTGTATAGATGATGTCAGTTCTGTTCATACACTTCGTTTCAAATGTTGGAGATTCATGCCTAACACGTTTTTATTTGTTTTCCTGTGGCATTTCACTCAGAATCTCAGCAAGCATTCATTGTACTCGCAATCTACTAAGCAGAAACACATCAGAGAGCTGTCTGTCTCCTGAGGCCCGCAGCCAGCAAACAAAAAAATAAGCAGCATCTGGCAGTCAGTGTGCAACTGGGCTCTCGGCATTTAGAGCAGTTGACAGGGGTAAGGGTATTTTACAGTCTCAAGTGCAGACCTGGAGAATGCCCTGGTCCCCACAGTACTTGGTCTGCTTCTAGGAATCAATATAGGATTGCCTGAAGCATAGCGCTCTGTTCTAGTACTGTATAGGTTATAAAGGTTGGTGCTGGGGCTCTGACAGCAAGTGTACCGTATTTATTAATTCTTATTTTACATCTGACGTTTGATTTCATATTTAAAGAGATTATGTTTTTCTTCCAGGAAAGGTTGGTGTAAGAGATTGTTCTACTGCCTGTTAACGGAAAGAAAATGTAATACGGGCTAGTGACACTGTCATTTATAAGTCTATTAACTATTTGATTTATATTGTAGATACCATTCTTTTTATTGTATGCTTTGTTTTTAGTTTCTAGTGTTTGAGTCTCTCAAAGTTGCATTGAGAGTTTCACTACCATGTTGTTTTAACCTCTAGCCATATCAATGACACACATCTCGCACTATTCATCAATTTTCCATCATGCTTATAATCCATTCAATTAGAGCTGCATTTCCCCTTACATTGTGCCCCTACTGTAGTATTATGTTCCCAGACTGCCAGAGAGATGATGCATCAGATTGTTAAAATAATTAAGAAATAAAATGATGTGTTTGATTAGGAAGTATTTGACTGAAAGGATGGACAAATTTGGATTTTGATTGTATGTTCAAAAATACCTTTCATATCTGTATCCCGGTATACTGTGTGACGTGATTATGAATGTTATCTTCCCCCAGCTGTAAATGAAGACAGAATGAGTTGGGTTAACCAAAAAAAAAAAAAAATGGTCGACTGGGAATCAAAAGATTGTATCTGGTGGGTAAAGGACTTAAAGCTACAGTAATTCATTTATTTAATAAATACTACTTTGAATGTAGGTTGTTAACAGAAATAATTTCTCTCAGGTTTAGCAGCATCGCTTTGCGGTCCTAACGGCCACACTGCACAAATGACATCTCTTGCAGTATTTGCGCTAGACCGCGCCATTGCGCCAATGACCCCCTGCAATAATAAAAAAAAAATGTCCCGCTTAATTTCTCAATAATTATAAATCAACAAGATGTCAGGTTTGTTTTGTATTAAGCTGTAAGATTAATACTAGTCAGCTTTTCGAAGAGGCTTATAAACCTAAACGTTACAACAGGGGATTGACAAAAGAAATTGGACATACCCGCCATGACATTAAACTCTGTAATTGTGTGCTTTTTAAAAACAATATGAACTAAGCTTACTCATTTCCGCTTAGCGTAAGTGACCAAACTACCCCAGGATTCTCCCCAGGAATTCTGTACATCCGGGCGGCAGAACATTATAGCCAGGAGCACTTTTAACAGAAACATAAACTTGCCTTACCTTAAATATATAATGCGACAAAGAACTTGAATAATGTGTTGACTATATCTGGTTGCTCTTTTTTATATTCTACATTTTATTTTTCATTACTGTTTTTTATTATGGGTAAATTGACCATGCTTATTTAGGCACTCTACGATTTGACTGGGGAAAGATAACGTAGGTTTATTGGCGTTCACACAGAAAAACAAAACAAAAAAACGGTAACCTTTTCACTTGTTAATGCATGTCTGTTTGTTTTTGTTTTTCGCTGTTCTACATTTTTTGAATACACCGGTTCATTATTTCAACCATTTTTTTTTTTTACACAACAGTACTCGCACACGTTTGGTCGCCATCATAGCTGTTGCATGAAACCGGACTGTAATAATCCAGCACCTCTGCATTTAAGCATTTGTAATTGTATATCAGCTGACAAGTGTTCCACTGATATTCCATCACACCTTTCTTCTTAAAGGTGTACAGCCTCTATACATGAACCCCCAACATCTCTCACAAGCACCTGGGTACATATTTTTACAATATCACAACAAAAGATAAACATATGTATAGCTATTATGTATCACCTTACAGTACAATAATACGACAAAAAATGGACTGAATGATAATACCCCATAATCTTAATATTTAATAAAGTAGCCGGCGTAAATATTGTATTAGGCCGGCTTATTTTGAAAACCCTGCATTAATTGTTACTATTTTTGCTTTGAAAATAATATTTTTTTTTTGCAGTCTAACGTTTTAGCTTCTCGAAGTGCTTAACACAGAAAACCCGCCCCTTCAATTCTCTGATTGGTTAAATGTTGTGTCAAAACACAACACAGCTGTCATGTGGTTCCAAGATTTTCTTTTTCATCCAGTGACGCGCAACTGATCTAGTCTGCTAGAAGCGCAATCAATCCTTATTGTTAAAGGCACAGTAGCATCTGCGAGACGGGAGGATCGGGTTTTTTTCAGCCGGGCGGTGACAGCCGCGGAAAAGGCTTGGGGGGAACCCGATACCCTGCGCTTCCTGAGAAAATTAATTAAATTACTGCAGCAATCATGGCGAATGTCGGAGAGAGACGCTTGATGTGAAAGTGTTGTGTTCTCTGCACTACTTAGCCCCTGGTTCCTTTCAGACCACAGTTGGAATGTCTGGAGGAATAGCCCAATCCACCTTTTCCAGAGTGCAAGGCAAATTTCTGGATGTCATGCTGAAAAGGGCAGGCCAATACATGTAATTTCCTAAGGATACTAGCATAATCCGTTTCATGCTGACCTCAGCCGTAAGGACTCTCTCGACTCCTTCTCAGAAAACTTTTTGTCTTTTTCATTTCTTTTCTGTGCACCAAGGAATTTGCTGCCCTTTTGGAATTTTATTTTTTTATTTTTTTGTATTTTCATGTTCCACAAATGTCATACAGCGTCGATTTGCTCTCTGTACTCCTAACTCTGTCAGCTCTGGGTTTCAAATGCAGCCGCTAAATAGACAGATGCGCTCATCGAGATCCTCATTATCATAATTGTGGATCATTATTTGTGTTGAGTAATTTGCATTGCTGTTAAGCTTGCATAGGGCGCAGTGCAAAATAATTGCAATTTGAATTTTGCATCCGCAATTATTTGCACTGCACCTATACTTGGATCTACCCCTTAATGACCTGTTAGTCTTGCTTAGTGAAATATATCCCAATTGATTACACTACAACAAGGGCAATCCAGTTGATCCAGCTGTTTCAAAATGGTGACCTGTGGACCAGGCATTAAGATATAGCATTTAAAATCCTTATTTAATTGGTGTGCTAATCCAGCATGAAGTATATTAAAATGAGAGCTAAATTGTGAACACAATGAGGGAAGTCATGCAGTCTGATCCTGTATGTTGTACTTTATGAATTGTATAGTACAACATACTATTGTATTGGTTTCAAGAGAATAGTGCTTGAACATCTTATTGTCATAAACCTACATCTTTTCAGTCTGGAACATCTCTAAATGCAGAATGACACAAGTTGCTTTGACTGCTGTTTGCTCTGTCAGAGATACAGCAGTCAACTGTTTTTTTTTTTTTTGGTGATGTAGACAGATTACAAGCACACAATTCACCTTGTCCCCTGCTTGCTTTTGTCTCCAAATCCGAAGGGAAAGCCCTGGTTCCCGTTTCAGAATATTTCCTCAGTGTCTCCCAGGCTCTGGAAACAAGGATACAAAATGATGCATGCAACCATGAACCTGAAGTAAAGCTTTAGCTGGTATGCCTAGGAGGACGTGGTTTGTGAAGCAAGCGGAAAGCAATTAAACCTGACCTGTCTTTACAGCCTATTCAGTTGAAGTGAATGGCCAGCCACTTGTCCATTAGACTAAATTCTCTTTAGTTTTCGGTGTAATCCATAGATAGATATTAAGTGTTCCAACCAAAACCATACTTTTTTCCGCTTCTTTTTAGCATTTAAATAACCAGCTGGTATGAAAAAATAAATATTAACATGACTAATGTCTTATTACCTATTCAAAATTCACGCAAAAATGTGTGTGCATACAGTTACAAAATCTACACAAGAAGACACAAGTGACTATTAAAAAGGCTTTATTGCAGATGGTGTAAGCACTGCAACGTAGAGTTGACATCCCAAGACAAACTGTAAACAAGACTAGAATAGTAAAGCTACCGCCGTGTATTATAGGGGTGTGAGTTCATTCGAGTGAAAGGACTTCATAATGTACAGTCCCTGTTATTTAGTGGTTGTCGCCAGTGAAAGAGCAGTGAAATATCGTCTAACCTGACTGACTCTGTGGGCGTTTTTTCCTTGGATGTCCTGCTTTTTAAATTTTTATATTCCTGCCAGGAGAGCAGTATGCCAGGGATGAAAACCAGTGTCTCTTCTTTCACTGGCACAAGACGCACTTGTAGAACAGTGTTGTATATCTGTAGGTTTTAGTGTGCAGTAGAGTCCATGAAATAATTGCTTGAAAGAAAATAGAAACCACAAATTATATGTGAAGTCCTGGCTCTGACTTTGTACAACGTCTCCTCTTATTATTAATTTACAGCCCTGTCAGAGAGAACTGTGTGTTTTGTTACTGTAACGGATTTGATAACTCCCAAAACAAAGAATCAAGTTTGAAAGGCCTCTCCATCCCAGGTCTTTTCTCATGATATGTTTTATTAGTGCCTGCTTTAGTAGTTGATGAGTGAGTTGTCTTTTATTTGTTCCAGTATTCAATAAATACAAAACAAATACTGTTACTTTACTGTAGTTTGGGTTAGCTGCTGGCTGGAAAACCATATCAAATTGGCTACAGGAAGGATGCTTTATCAGGGGCGATGGATAAAATACTGACCTGCCCGTCCTTGTATGAAATATGGGAGGGATCAAACACTTCAGGGAGCTTGGACACCTCCGTAGACAACACTTTCATTCATGATTTTTCCTGCCAAGCACGTGTTGTCACCCACTTGGCTGTGATTGGTTAATCCACCGACTGTACCATGCAGCAGCCAGAAAAAATCGCTCTGGAGTCGATTTGAGTGGTACCGGCGGGGCTAGCGGTATCGTCCCGTGCTGATCTGTCCAACACCATATGAAAGCAATGGTAGCAATAGAGGCAGCAAAATGCCTCGCGTGCCGCGTCTGTCTGTCTTGGGCTTTAGTCGACAATTAAGTAGTGAAGTTGAACACAATCAATATTTTTGCTTTTATAGTTTATAAACAATGATGTTCCAAAACTCTTCTTCAAATTTTGGCTTGTGTCTTTTAAAATATGTATGTTGGGATAATGAGGCATGTGCTAGTATCATTTATTTTTATAATGTAAATATCCTACCTTGCTCTCATCAGTTTTATAGTTAGATTCTTTTGGGCTAAATCTATTTTGAAAGGGGACCCTGGAGAGGCTTACAATACACTAGCCTATATTTTCTTTGTTAATGAAGTTACTTGTAGGTCAGATGGTGATGTTTCAATGGCTGTGCTTGAAAACCTAAAATAGCATTCAGGTTAGGGCTATGCACATTGCTTAATTTACAGGTGGTTAGTCAGTAGGGGGCAGCACAATCTGATATTGAGAATTTGTTAGAACACTGACCTGGAGTGTGTTTAAATCAAACATGTGCTCCTTATTAAACTTGAATTTACTCCTTAAACTAACCCTCAAATGTGAGTACATGTATTATCAATTACTGTAAACAGAATCTGTACAGGTAGTATTTAAACTTATTAACCATAATAGTAATGGCGTAGAATAAAACAGAAACCAGATCTGCTGAAGGCATCTTGCATTATTTGATGCTTCTGGTAGTCTTGATCCCTTATACTGTGGAACATTTCAGTGACGGGTTTTAATGAATGTGAGGTGAGAGTTTGCTTCTTATTAGATAAAGCCATGCTTTGATGATGATGGATGATTGATTGATTGATTGATTGATTGATTGATTTTTATAGTTTACATTTTAGTTTTGTCTTTTTGTGAATGGTTTTACATATTCTACCTAATTTTTCAACTGCTACTGAAAAATCAACAGTAAACATGTTATTCATAAACCACATACTGTATATACACTATGAACCCAAGAAGATTGTTACTAAAACAAAAGAGAGATGAAATTGGTTAGGAGTACAATATTTCACGATTGTGCATGAGTGCCATTGTATTGTTTCATTTTATTTGTTCTTCTTGCTTTCAGACTGATGGTGGAAAATAAATTGAGAGATGCACAGCTAAAGAAAAATGTTATTGTTACTTTTGGCTGATTCTCAGATTAATAGAAACATTAGCATTGCTGTGATTGCGCCTTTACCTCGTGGTTATTACTGTACAGTATAACCCAAGCGACTTACTACTGGCTGTGTAAGAATGACTGATTTGTAATTCTCAAAAAGGTGTCACATTTAATAAATCACAAGTTCCCTTAGATTGCACCAGCGTGCATCCATTACAAGACTTGGCTACAATCGCAGCTCATAAATGCAAATTTAAAAAAGGTGTGCTGTTTCCGAGGTCTAATGATTTATTAGCTTTCACGCCAGGTAGGTGAAGGAGGGGTGCTTTAATGGATGGAGGGAAAACTCATTTCCAGCGCGGCACAACATTTACATATTCATTTTATTATTATTTTTAAATCGGTCCATGGCCCAGTAATTTTTCTCCTACACCCTGTATTCATTTTTCAAATGTATTTCAATGCTGTAGAAAGAAATTGGAAACGACTTTCAACTAATCTACGTGCTTTGTCAAATCCTGCACAGTAAGGAAAGCAATGCATTTCTTTAGGGGGGTAAAGTAGCAGCAATCGTTGCTTTTATTTCTTTCATTGTTGGCATGCTTTGCGTTTTTCCATTGATTTTAATCCTACTTCATTAATTTAAATTGGACAGTTTGACATCAAAAAGGAAAAGAAATTGATTACAAGCCACTGATCAAATAGTTTTTTTGCTGTTTATCCCATGACAAATTGAGGTAATCTTTCTGCTGTCAATATTCTACTTGTCAATTAATTGCCTATCCTGCACAATTAATTTTGCTATCAGCATTGCTACGCTCCTTTTTATACCTATCTTTTCATAGTCAGGTTCTTTAATAACATGTGCTATGTGGTTTATCTTTAGAAATCGAATCTTTATAAACTGTGTTCAGCTTATAATAATGACCTGAAATGGGGTTTTTAATATTTGCACAGCATTTTATAAGGGATGTTGTGATCAGGAAACAAAAGCATATTTTGTTATACACATTAATCATATTAATGACATTAATTATAAAGCAAGGTGTGCTGCCTGTTTGAACTGTGAGTTTACAACAAACCAACATTTTGGATGAGTGTTTTCATTTTTTTTTTTTTTCATAAAGTTTGAAGTTAACTAATTCTACACCAAGGAGAAGACTAGGACACAGCCCCAGTAGAATATGAAACCAAGATAAAGCCAGGCTTCAGTCTCACTCATTATCTCCCTCAGCTTGGACACGACTTAAGCTATCAGGCCGTTTTCATAATGCTCCTATGCTCCTAATAATTATGCTAATAATATTAACGCTTTTTTGGATACATTGTTTTGAATATTCAAGCAAACACACAGAATGTATTCAGTAGCAAAAATGACAGTAGTTCACATGACCAGATTAATAAAGGACTGTATCAAAAAGATGTCATGCAAAGACACCAACGCATGAATGACGGCTGAAGTGAATGACACACATTCTGCTGTAAGATTGTTTTCTTTCTTATATAGGTAATTTGATGGGATGCCAGGTTTATTTTACTCCAAAGAGATATTTTATTGTAATATGGTACAAATTATACTTCTGTTTTCAAGCCAATTCATAATTAAAGAAAAATTGAATTAGTTTAAATTTCAAAAGCACATTCGAACATGAATAACCCATGCTCGTCCCAGCACTAGTTCTCACTTTAATCTTGGGGCAGTTTTGTCCATAATTAAAATATGTATATTTGCTGAGAGCATAACGTCTGCTTGTAATTATTACATAATGTATTCATATTCTGCAAAGTGTTTAGAAATACCGGAAAATGCCCTGTAAGTGAGTGTTTTAATACTGGGCTGCACTGCATCTAATGCTGCTTTAACACTGTACAACCGAGCAGGGCCGTACTGAGCCACGCCGGGGCCGTACCGAGCCCTCACGGTGCGGTTAAGAGAGCCTGAGTTGTTTTTCCACTGCAGATCCGAGCCGTGCTACTGACGTCGCACACAACAAAAGACAGTTGTTATTAGTTACATCAGTTTTTCAAAAGATGCGCAAACATCTTGTATTGCTATATTTTGTAAATATATTTAGGAATTTCTTTAATCCACAGATTTTACTGATTATATTAACTTAATAAAGTTCAATTAGTTCTGTTGAAGGGTTTTAAAATATGATTTACCAAAGATCCCGTTTTAAGGATGGCTGGATAGTTTTCTAAAAAAAAAAAAAAAAAAAAAAAAAAAAGGTGCTACGAGAGCCGTCATTGTAGTATGGTACAGCTGTATTTTGTTTTACTATATTTTTGTAAATAAGTTTAGAATTTATTTTATGTTCCACATTGGTTTTTCTTTATATTAACATTAGGTTAAGGTTAAGGATGAGAAATTTGGTAGAATTTTGTGTTTTTGAGTGTTTAAGTGTACTGTACTCACGGTTTATGGCCATTTGCTTCAAATCGTCAAATTCGGGCATAAACTTTCTCATTTCTGACGGACGGCTCCAGATCTTCCTAAACACTATCTGCCCACAGAGAAACTAGCGCTTGCACTTCCTCAGCGTCCCATGGCTGTGCTTTTCTCTCATCACATTCGCTGCCTGCCAAGTTGCTTGTTGTTGGTCTTTCTGGAGTGTACTGACTGCAATGTAATGAAAATCCTTAACCCCGCCCCTGGCCTGGCTTGGCTCAGAGCCAGATTCAGATGTCTTGTGAGGCCGGAGTTTCATGGTTTGGTTCTCGCTTGGCTCGACAAGGCAGTGGAGAGCCACCCGTACCGTACTGAGCCCTCGCGGGTCGAATGTGCCAGTGGAGAAGAGGTATAAAGGGCTGCCTGGATTAGGGTAGGGGTAGGGGTAGGGGTAGGGTTAGGGTTGGTTGGCAGCTATTGAACAGAAAATTGAAGCTGATCCAGATTCCTGTCTCTGTGAATGTGATGGAAGAGACACAGTGTTCAGATCAGTGATGGAAGGAATTAGATACGTTTTCAGCATGGGAGGCAGCTGTCCTTGCAGAGTCATTGCCCTTTTAAATACAAAGCATAAATTCCACACAACTAGGTTAAGGAGCCTAATGGGGCATACACAGCCATTTAAAAAGTCTAATTTGTGTTCAGAATGTATAGTAGAGATAAAGTTCTGCCTGGTTTTGTTGCTTTTTTTTAATTTGAGCTCATTCGTAGTTTGAAACTTCTCTCCTTGTGGGGGTTATACAATAGATGTGTATCAATCTGTCTAATTGGGGAACAAGTTACATGAACATGATCCTCTGACCCTATTATTATTATTTATTTATTTATTTATTTATTTATTTATTTATTTATTAGCTTGTAGGTGGCCAGTTTGATCTGGAAATGAATTTCATCATTCAAGAGGTGGAAAGTATTTCCTGTATGGTGGAGCTGATGGACAAATGTGACAAGACTTGCCAGGCCGAAGTCTGGAGCATCTTCGCAGCCATTCTCAAGAAGAGCATTCGTAACCTGCAAGCCTGCACCGAGATGGGGCTCATCGAACAGGTCCTCAAGAGGATCGATAAAGCTGACAGTATGATAGCAGGTGAGTTTGTTTAGTAATCGCAGGTTTAAGATTTAAAAGTTTAAATGTCTCTACTGATGCAATTTGCTACATGCAGTCATCACACCATGACTTGATGGTGCTGCTTATTATGAGGATGTATAGTCAGTCTAGTAATTCAGTGATTTAAAATAGACTTGCCTTAAGAGTATACATTCATGGTGGCATGAAAAAGGACTGTAATTTTGGTTGTTTATTTTGCCACAAATCTATAATTAAAACTGAAAATACTAAAGCTGCTCAATAAAGTAAACACTACCATATATATACAGCAGACTGTGATTGTCACAGAATAAAGCTATACTTGCGTCAATACTTGGCAACAGTTGAGTCTTGAGTTATTTTTATCAAAACAAAAATAATTGCCATTTTGTCTTATTTTTGTCTACTACCAGCGAACATTTTGGCTTGTCCCTTCATCAGTGTAATTAATATCTGTGCCTGTTTTCTCATGTACCAATGTTAAAGAGAAAAACAAATTAACAGATCGTACACACACAAAAAAAACGCTGTCAGTCCTGAATAGAATATGTGCATCTGTGATGCACAATGATACAGTGTATGAAAATCTGCACCCCCTTGGTGTGACGGATCAGAAATGAAGCACTTCAGATTTATTATAAATAAGTGCATGTAATCGGTGGCTATAATTGGATTATTATCTTGTTTTTTTTGTTGCAGATCTGCTGGTAGATATGCTGGGTGTCTTGGCCAGCTACAGTATAACTGTCCGTGAACTTAAGCTGTTCTTCAGCAAACTCCAAGGAGAAAAAGGGCAATGGGTAACTTTTCTTTTTTTTTTTTTTTTTAAATTGATACCTGTACTTGCATGTTCAGTAAGTTCTTCACTTTGAGTTTAGAATATTTAAAATAAACCAAACAAACTTTAAAGTGATTGTAAAGGTTCATGTTGTACATTGTGCACCTTTACTATTACTTTTAAAGTTTGTTTGGTTTATTTAATATTCTAGTGTGCATTGCATTTAAATCTTATATTTTATCTGAAAGATACTGGATGTTTGAAAAAAAGTCTATTGTATTATATTATCAATTTATTCTTTTGATATAAGGGTTACAAAGCCACTTGCGTTTCAATATTTGTAACTAAATACAACAAGGTAGTTTTAGTATTTTGTTTTCATTTTGTTTAAAAAAATTAAACATTTGTTTTTGTGTATTCTAGCCTCCACATGCTGTGAAGTTGCTATCGGTTTTAAAACACATGCCACAGAAAAACGGTCCCGATTCATTTTTCAGCTTTCCTGGAAAGAGTGCTGCGGTGAGTACCCAATCTTGTCACACTCAGTAACTGGGTTTTAGATCACTTGAGTGATGCATGTGAGAGACTGGTTAGGTGACATGATGTGCAGGATTCTCTTTTTGGGGTGTAGTGAAATGCATTAAGAAAGCATCTGAGCAATCAATACTGGTTCAGCTTAGCGCGGTAGAAGCAACCTGGTCTGTGAAGCAAATGAGAAGACTGAACTTCTAGAGCCCCACACTGCTGGGTTAGAAGTGTTGTGTAAGACCCAATTCAGTTAAACATGACTCCACTAAAGGAGAACGGTTTTAATAAATAAAGCATGGTATGCATACAGGGTTAGAAACTGACCCAGTTTTGGGTTTCCAAACTACCATCAATTAAGTATAGCATTTTAAATGATTTAGTAGCCAAGAGTTTGAGCAACCTCTGGTAAACCATATTGTTCCTTCCCTTCTAGCTGCATGAACAACTCCTAATAGTCAATACTACAGACACAGTTTGAGACTTATTCAAGTGTGATCAGATTTAACAGGGGCCTGATTGTTCAAACTCCAGGTACCTGTTCATTTTAATAATTTATCCTAAACCAGGGGAGTTCCGAAACCCTGGGCTGGGTGCAGGACTAGTGTACGTTTCTGACCCTGTATATGATATAAATATCAATCGGCAACAGAAGGACTGCACACTTGTATCACAAGATTTGAATTAGGACAGTGGTTCTCAACCTTTTTCAGTGTAGGGACCACCGTGGTGTTTGGATTTTTCCCACAGACCACTTGCCATGCATTTTTTCACAGCATTTTGAAACTAATTTGTATATGTATAAGTACATGTAGAAAGTAAAGTATGTATATAACTTACTTAACTTAATGAGATTCCTGGGCTTGAATCTTTGCTACCAGTTCATCAAGGAATGTTGCCATTTTACGCAAGTTGATGGCAAAGCTCCTGTTTTCTTTTGTTTTAAAAAAGCAATTTTTTTCACAGTCTGAATGCTTTGTAAATAAATGGCTTCTCAATTTTGTAGGATTAAGAGTTTTGTTTGACAAATAATGCACTGGGGTTTAGGTCATCCTCAGATCCAGTAAATGTAAATACCAGTGCTGGTCCCCCACAAACCGTTACCTCGTGTAGCAAATGACTCTATCCATTTATAACATAACTTATTGCACTCACTGAGTCGCCAGCTTCGCTCGATGTAGCAATCTGAAAAATTTAAAAAATGATCGGAGAGTGTACAGGATGTTACATGCCACTTCTGGTGGGCTGTGATGTGCACATTAAATGGGATTGGTGGTGTGCGGTCGATCGGATTGATAGCATGTTGGTTAAATGTGATGGTGTCAGAACAGACTGTACACATTATTTCCTATCATTAAGACAATTTCGCTACTTTTATGTGGAGCGAAAGGTGTGTTTTTTTTCGCCCCCTCCCTGAACAATTAACACAAGCAGTATAATGAGCATGGATTAAAAATATGTGCATTTACATGAATGCTAGATGTAAATTTTTTTAATAATGCTGGCTATAATTGACAAGTCTTTAATTTTGACAAGACAAATGTGCATTTTTTAATGCTTAACAGTTATTTAGTTAGTATTTGTTTCACATAAGAAAGCTGTTTCAGTTAAATATATATATATATATATATAATTATATATATATATATATATATATATATATATATATATATATATATATATATATATATATATATAATTAATGTATAAACACACCAGTAATAAAAGAAAACCGATAAACGGGAAAAATGCAGACTACATACCAAGACCAGGTTTTTTGACTATAGTTGAGACTCTTCCTATAAAAAATTCACTAATAATCACATTTTTACAGTAGCATCTTGGAATTGCTGTCCTTTTTTTTTCAGAACACTCCAGGGAACTTTTATCAAGTACTTCAGAAACCATATCAACTTTTCGCTTTTTTCATTTTTTAACACGATATTTATGTTTTTTTTTTTTTTTTTAATGTCAAGTATTTTTTCTATGATTATGTATTCTGCTTAGAGATACATGTATAAAAATGTGTTATTCTATCACCTGAGGGCCCTTTCAATGCTTCCTGAAAGTTTTATTGAAAAATATTGATGTTTGGGCAAATTTACACGACATTGTTTCACCTGAGTGATTGCAAAGACATAACGCATTTATTCTCAGGGTCTTTTATAAGCAATAACGGACACTACACTTGATTTTATTTACTCAAAATAATTATTTATAATTAAAATAATAGTTTGTTCATTCCATTATCATCATAATAAGGAAAACAAAAATGTATCTGACAAAAAAAGCTTATTCCACTTGTTTCTTGATATTTACAATTGTTGTAAAACATATATATTAAAACATATGAGACTGAATAAATATTCGAATATGACTATAAGTCAAATACATCAGATTTGCAGTGTTTTCCTGTTTTTTTTCTTTTTCTTAGCTGTAAAGTTTTTGTCATGTTTTATTTATCTGTGCTGCTGAAAATGTCTCCGCCCTTTAAAAAATTAAATACCCGTCTCAGTGACGTCACATGAAAAAACAAACAAGCAGGCAGTGAAATCCAATTCCTCCTCTATCCAATGATATGCATTAACAAGCTGTACTGCACATTATGGTGGCCCATAACAATGTGTGTTTTTTTTATTGTGTTTACCCGATCAAGGGCCCAAAATGACACTTCAGTGTAATTCGTGTTTACACGATCACAAGCTGTGTGTTGTGTTGCTTAGAACTGCGTAACCACATTTTGCCACATTTTGGGAGTTGTCTGCGGACCACTGGTTGGGAACCACTGAATTAGGGTAATGCACAAGTGGCTGTTGTGATTTGTGATTAAAAATCAAAATGATTATAACTGTAAAATCTTAGGGTTAACTTAGGGTTAGGTTTTGTAGAATAACACACACTGTTGAAAATTGCAATCCCGTGCTGAGTGTTAATAAGCATGTCTGTTGCAGACTATGATGCACACACATAGAAAATGAAGAGCCACGCTTCTCTGTATTGATATACTGTAGTTCAGTGAAGCAGGAGCCTCGGGCAAATGAGGATGTTTGCTAGGCTGAAGAAGCTGCTCCATGGGAGTGAGGGAGATGAATGTGAAATCAGAAGGCCTCTATCAGCTTAAGATCATCACTTTCTGAAATTGGTGATCAGTAACAACAGCAGCAGTGATTGCCTGCCTGTTGGGGCTATTGGAGAATGAAAATAAAATCACTGCTTGTGTTTCACAGATAAGAGCAAGGCTTGATGCTAATGAGGCAGCAGCATCCACACTCCCCCTCCCTCACAGCTCTGCATTCGTCAGCTTCCTTTGTCAGGGTGGATACATCAGAATATGAGAAACAATTATCAGTTTATTACCCATGATAATTGAATTGAGTAACCTTACACACACACACAAAATATTTGGAAGTATTGATCCGAGAATACTAGATACGATTACATGCTGAGCTTTATTTCCTACGTTATTTGGTAGTTTTTCAGATACCGCATAGAAAAAAATACACTTTTTGCAAACTGCACATAAGACAAATAGGCAGTATTCCCGTACACCTTATTGGTAGGACATTGTGGAATCAAGTAATGCATTGCCATGGTGATCTTTACTAAGGGGGATGTACAGTACATCAGCAGCCTTCTGGACTATTGAGCCAGTTTACTAAGCATGCTTAATCGATTTCAGATCACCTTGAGACTAAGCCATTTGGTTGTGTTGTGCGTTAGGTTTTATGATAATTTCGCACGTCTGCACAAATTGGATGCAAGGGACAATGCTCTGAGAACCTTAACAATGAACACATTAAATAAATATAAATAAAGAAGGTTTTTAAAACATTATGTTGAGACCTTGTTCTTTCTTTCATGACATCCTGCACTTAGCATCCTGTTACTGGAATAAAATAGTTACACAACCAGTCTTTAGTGAGAGTTGTGCCCATTCCCCATGTAAATTGTTGGTGGGCCCAGAAAAGTAAAGGACATGGGGCTCCTTGGGTATACAATAACATTGTATCACCACAAGGGGGGACCTGGGTGAACCAGATGGACACAATGCACAGAAAACATGCACAGGATAACACGTCTATTTCAATGGAAGGCAATTTTGTATACCAGAAAGAATCCCTGTCTAGAGACCAAACCTGCCACTTAATGCATGTGGCAGTGTTTGAAGTTATGGATGGCGCTTTATTCTTTGGTAGCTATTCCCAGCATACAGTTGTTTTAGAAATCTTCTCAAAAATAAAAGTTTCGTTGTGTACGAGAGTTGCACATTGTTCACATCGTTATTATCTAGAATTCTAATATGGTTAACGCTTGCAGTAACTGCTTCAGCCAGACATCAAGCTTGCATTTTTCCAATTAGGTTGCTCCTACGAACAATTAAGTTATTCTGTAATAGTTTGGGCTGAAATACTGTGCTTATTCTTCTAGGTTTCTTTGTGTTGAAATAACACATTTACCCTAATAATGCTCAGTCCTTATAAAATATAGTCTTATTTTAAAGGCAGTATTTTGACTTGCTAATTGAGGAGTTGTTGCAATAACTGTATCATTACTTTTTTCACAGGCAATAGCTCTGCCTCCCATTGCAAAGTGGCCCTACCAAAATGGCTTCACCTTTCATACCTGGCTGCGAATGGACCCCATCAACAACATCAATGTTGATAAGGATAAACCTTACTTGTACTGGTAAGTGACATATAGGAAATGAATGCACAGCTTTTTCTTTCACTAAAAGCTGTATATTGTGTATATTCTCTGTGGTAATGATATATATATTATGCGGTTGTGTACACATACTTACCACAAACTAAAGGGATATTCACACTATAGCGTTTATTCGCTGTGTTTTCTATGGTAAAAATTGAACCTATGGAATTGAATACTACCTTTCATACTTGAGCGTAATTAGCTGTGAAAAAAATTTGAAACCGGTTCGATTTTTGGACGAAAAATGCAGCGATCACCACCCTGTCCTGCTAAATTTGGATATAATCTGTAGGCAGTATGGATCAGGTGCAAGCTGCTGCTTGGCTATTGCTCTGAAGAAGAGAAAGAAAGAGAAGAATGTGGATTCACCCTATAATAATGAGCAATGGGAAACCCTAGGGGAGTACCAGCATCCAGTGCAAGAGCTGAAATATGCTGTATATATATTTATATAATCTCAAATTGTGTTATTGGTAACAAATAATCTCAACATGTTATTGTTTAAACAAAATTAGAAGTACAGACAGGACTACCAAGCGCAATCATTGTAATGCAACCTGATGTGTTATTTTTTCGTTTTTTTTTTTTTTTTTTTACATATACGCAGGAAGATGGTACTGTCAATGCAGATGTAACGTCACATATTTTTACATTATTGGGAGGGGAAGAAATACATGTATACTAACATATGACCGACATAAAACCGTTTTAGACATTTTATAAATACAATACCACTTACCTGCATGTGCTACTGGATATAATTAGATATGTGATTTTGTTTTGTAGTTCAGTCTATATTTTATAATGGGCCGCGGTATCTCATGGCATGCACTAAACTAAAGAACATGAAGAACAAGATATTCTACACTGCTAGAATCAGATGTTCCCCCATCTTGCCTGTGATGTTTGATGTGCAAGTCTGAATACAAAAATAGCAGCGAAGCGTCTTGTGTGAAAAAATGCAGTGAATAAATGCTATAGTGTGAATAGCCCTCAAAGCAAATCTTTAAAAGGCAAGCAGCTATGCACTGTGTGGTAGAAATTGATTAAACTACATTGATGGTGGTTCAAATTAATTTCTGCCTAGTCACTTTGAAAGCCATTAAATTAAAGGTATTTCTTTCTTGGCCTATTTTCAGCTAATAATTATATTCTGTCAGATGTATGTATAGTGGGTTGTGTTTAGCCCATTTGAAGTGAACCGTGTTTGTCTTTCAGTTTCCGAACAAGTAAAGGACAGGGGTACTCTGCACATTTTGTTGGAGGCTGTTTGATTGTAACCTCAGTAAAATCTAAAGGGAAAGGATTCCAACACTGTGTGAAGTATGACTTCAAACCACAGAAGGTATGTATTAAAGTAGATATTGAGTACAGTTAAATGTAACTGTGTGTGCACATTCGCCAACAAGTCAGAGGACGCTTGTTAAGTGAGGACAACATAACAGGCTTAAAATTTTCATAACTTGAAAACTTCAACTATTTTCTTTATGTATTTATTTATTTTTATGCTAGTAAGTAGATGTTTAATTTTTTTACAGTGTATTTGTGCTCATTGTGTTGTGTATTGAAAACAGCAACACAAAATCCTTTAGTTGTAACCAACAGTTTTTCTTGCTTCAGTTTTCGGTGGAGTTTTAATTGCCCCACCCCTCCAAATTGAGAATAAAGTTCAGTATTGAAAAACAGGTGTGTGTGTGTGTGTGTGTGTGTGTGTGTGTATATATAAACTGTATATTTTTGTTTGTCTTTTTTAGTGGTACATGGTAACAATTGTACATATCTACAATCGCTGGAAGAACAGTGAGATAAGTTGCTACGTGAACGGGGAACTTGCATCATATGGGGAAATCACCTGGTTGGTCAACACCAGTGATGTAAGTACATTGTATATAGAACCACACATTAGAAACAGGAATGGAACACATGGAAATAGCTACAGCTATGGACAAAAGTTTTACATCACCCTATAGAATGACCTAATTTTGCTTCATAAAGTCGAAAAAAACCTGCTGGATAATGTTACCTTAACATATCGAATTATGTACCGCTTTGTAGTTTTCCATATACTTAATTGAAAAATGTGACATTGCGATATCATGTTGTAGTTTCTTTGATTACACAATGTTAAATAAAAGATCTAAATTATGTTCATATAGTTGTTTTTAATTTTTTATGTCTCAATCCTAAAATTATAGGTGATGTAAAACTTGTGGCCATAGCTGTAGATTATAAGGAATGTGCTTTGTTCATCCGGATTCTGTTACGTCAATGCCCAGGGGGTATAAAGTAGTTAAATGTGTGTGGGGGGCATTGACTCATTGACTATATATATATATATATATATATATATATATATATATATATATATATATATATATATATATATATATATATATTTTTTTTTTTTCTTGGTAATCCGCAAAGTAAAAGCAAATCTATTGGGTATTGGGGTTCCCGTAATTATTACCACAGCGGTATATGCTGTATATTATATGTAGAAAAAGAATAAAGGTTAATTTATTCTTGCTTGCAGAATGTTTGTTTGCATCTCCTCAATGACATGTCAAAGTGTATTTGCAAACCTGAGGCCATTTCAAATTGTATACGAGTGTAAGAATCGTTGTAACCTTTAAGCTGTGGCAATGATGAAGAGTCTCACACTTTCAAGCAACAGCTGTTAAATTTAATTTAAAAAGCCATCAAAAAGTATCTTTGTAACAGTCTTTGTAAAGCTCTCCGAATTGACACATGATGGTGAGCTTCCTGGACAGATGAAAATGAAAGTTCTTCTTCACATTTAAATTGTCACATACATTTCTTTTATGAATGAACATTGTAACATTGTAAGTTTATATTATGGTTGTCTGTCAGAGGAATTAGTACTGTATGTTGTCGGGTTACAGTTTGTGGTTTTAATAACTAATAGGAATATGCAGTCTATGGATTGTGATTATTTCAAAGATACAGGATAGATGCAAACATGTCCTTTCCATTGATATTCTCATGACTAGGGCAGTTGAGGCTTATCTTGTTAAGGTTTAGGTGAGGGGACAATATGCCATCCAGGACATAGGGTTTAGCTTTGCTTAGCGTTTTCATTAAATCTGTGTCATGGGGTTGTTTTTTGTCCAGTTTTTACATTAGGCGCTTTAGCAACAGCACAGCATAGAGCTCCTCCCAACCTTTAGTTATGGGTGGTGTTGCGCTATCTTGTTTCACTTCTGAGATCTGGTAACTTCACAATCAAAGGTGGTGTGATGATGAAGGGATTAATTTAAGTTATTCGTAGGTACAATCTAAAACCTAAAGCATGTTTTGAAAGAGCCTGTTGCCTGTCAGCTGATGTTAGTCTTGAACTGCCTTCAACAGAAGTCAATCCCTTTTCAAGTTCAAATTTTTGCTTTTTCATGATCTGTTCTTCTGGACTGGAATGTCTTGCCAAGTACTGTACTGTGCTTGCATTGCATACCACTAAATATTTATCAACTATTTATTTATTTATTTATTTATTTATTTATTTATTTATTCATTCAGACTTTTGACAAATGTTTCTTGGGGTCCTCGGAGACGGCTGATGCCAACCGTGTTTTCTGTGGTCAGATGGGGGCTGTCTACCTCTTCAGTGAAGCAGTCAGTGCTGCTCAGATTCTAGCTATTTATCAGCTGGGTCCAGGCTACAAGGTAAAACAAGCAAGCAAGTAATTGTCAAGTTTTTTGAAGACACTTGATCTTTTAGATTTTAGGAATCACCACTGTTTCTGTTCTCAATAGACATTTTAAACTTGTAATAAGCAAATATTAACTCTCTTGGCAGTTTTTGCTGTCTTCCCCATGTGTTTTGTCATCATAGGTCCACCCTTTTACAAGTAATGTCCACATTTCTTTGTGAGCAGAATATATTAAAAAACATTTGCCCAGTATAAACTGCGTTCCGGTTGTGTATCTTTCCAGGGTACTTTCAAATACAAGGCAGAGAGTGACCTTCTCTTTGCTGAACATCACAAGCTGCTGTTGTATGAGGGGAAGCTGTCCGGCAGTATTGCATTCATGTACAATCCAAGAGCTACAGACGCCCAGCTTTGCCTTGAGTCTTCACCCAAGGACAACCTTTCCATCTTTATACACTCACCTCATGCCCTCATGCTGCAGGTAGAGCTCTTTCATGCATTACGCATCATTACTGATGCACAGATTCCAGATGAAGAAAAGCTATAATCTGCTGTGCAGTTGATCTTGCTGTGATTAAATATATACGTTATTGGAATGTTACTAGCAACTTGTGGGTCAGGATTCAGGGTGAATGATCAAAAACGGTTTAAAATGTGCCTTTCTCTGTTTACAAGAAGGGGGTAGTTGTTGAATAAACCCTGCTAATTCTTGTAGATAAATATTTAAGTAAATGTGTTTTACAGTGACACTCATTTTAAGCTCTTTAACTGGATTGCTCAATGTCTTGCATTGCATAAGCAAATGTCATCATACAACCCACAGCAAATACTGTAATTAAATTCTCCTTCAGGGTTTTTGCACTGCTTGTTATGAATAGCTTTTGTAAGTACAACTTGATATTTCACTCAAGTAAATGTTCCAATTGTTCCAATTGAGTCAGCTTTCACACCAAACTCACTTTCACTAAATATAAGCGTCTCTGAGACAAAAAAAAGTAAATAAAAATGGATGAACACCAATGTTTTCATGAGGTCCTAGTAACATACAGTAAAGCCAGCAAAAAAAAATAAATAAATAAGGTCTCGACAAAGGTGTTACCATTCTTAGACCTGTATTCAGGTATCTAACCTAGTATCCTCCAAAAATGAATAATTAAACATACATAAAGCAACTATTTCTCATTCTGCCTTATGAAGAGATCCACTGACTGACTGCCAAGTTTCTTCTTTTACCACAGAGACAATAATAGATTATTCTTCTTGTTGTTTGAAAATTGTAACGCGCATGTGTTTCTTTCCTCCAGGATGTGAAGGCTGTTGTAACACACTCGGTTCAGAGTGCGATCCATTCCATTGGAGGAGTGCAGGTGCTTTTCCCCCTGTTTGCACAGCTGGACTATCTGCAGCACTGCTCTGACCAAGTGGACACCACCGTCTGGTAGGTAACAAGTTACATCACAGATAATGGACTTGGAGATCCTGTCCCAAACAAACACTTTAGGTATTTTACCGTAGTTGCATGAGAGGGAGACACTTTCTGGAAGCTTGAGTTTGAATTGAGTTTGGGGATGTCAAATGGACTTTTACCTTTCAAAGTAGAAACCTATACTTTGTTACAGTGCATCCAGAACACCAGACACTTGACTAGGATTTCGATCAATAATTGATTTAAATTCAAGCGTTTGTTTAGGTTTAAATAGGAGTTCATGTTTATCCTGTGGTCTGGACACTCCAAGAGAATATAAAAAAACAAAAAAAACAACTATAAACCTATGCCATATATTGTTTACTTTTAGTAGCTTCAGTCTCAGGAATGGTCATGCCACTGTATAATTTGAAGTGACATGCTGGTTTATCACTGAGTTGCAATCTCTTCCATAACGCCAGCAGACACATGCTCTAATGTAGCACATCGGTAAATACATATCACATTTTGAATTTTGCTGCATTGATCACCTCCTCCTTGTTGTTCTCTCTTAGTTCTACTCTGCTAGCATTTGTCATGGAGCTGCTGAAGAATTCTGTCGCTATGCAAGAGCAAGTCCTTGCCTGCAAGGGCTTTCTTGTGATTGGGTACAGTCTGGAGAAGGTAAGGAACGAACGGGAGGTGGGCATGTGCCTTTCTACCAATTCTCATATTCTAACGAAGTGGATTTCAGCCCTGGTCCTCCAGCACCACTAACTAAAGTGCATTACAGTGTCTGTTTTACTGATGTATTTTCATTTTTATAAAATATTGTATGGACATTTATATTTAAGTTCTGCAGCAATGCACTGCCCTAATGATAGTGTTGCATGGCTGCTCAGCGATTGTCCAAAGAAGGTAGTGGTGGTGTTAAAACTAATGGCTGCATGCAGCTCTGCTTTTTTGTTTGAGAAAGCCTGCACTCAGTCAGACACCCACCTCGCTGCTACTGCTCTTAGCAGTCTCCCAGCAGCCAGGAGAGAAAATTGATAAACTGTTTGTACTGCTACACTATACAGTGCCGAGAAAGCTTGTGAACCCCTTAGGATTTTCACATATTTCAAACCTAAAATGTTATTAGATCTTAATCTAAGTCCTAATAATAGTTAAAGATAACCTGATTAAACAAATGACACAAAACATGATACTTTTTCAACATTTATTTATCCACAAATGATTCAACATTCAATATCCATGTGTGAAACTTTCTAGACTGATGAGCATCAATAACAGTTTTTCTGTGGCATGACTTGTTTTCACACACCTGTATGGTGAAGACCAAACTCACAAAGTTTCTGATCTTTATATAGAGTGGGGCCTCGCTAACTCACCCCTGAAGATCTACCTAATTATTTAAACACCTGATTCTAATTATCCCCTTACTTGAGCTGATAGAACCAGGGGTTCACTTACTTCTTCACATACCCTGAATCTTAGTTACTCATTGTTTGTCTAATTTCATACATCATTTTGTTTCAAAAGACATGGAATTGGTTAATATAAACCCTATTGGATATTTAAGAAAAGACTGGTTTTGATTCAAGAAGGCTATCATGGTAAAAATATGGAATTTCCCTAATTATCACTGGGGTTCACAAACTTTCTCAGCACTGTATATGTTGAAAATGCATTCTACCTGCCTAAATTGGTACATTTTGGCTTGTACTACAACACGCTGCAAACTGAACTCCCTCCTCTCTGTAACTAACTCCTTTCTGCTCGTCCTGCTTCCCTCTTCTCCATTCTAATTCTCCTTGACCTCTGTCTTTGACACGGTCAATCATGCTTTGCTCTCTCGCTCTCGCTCTCGCTCTCTCTGATCCAGGAATTTCAGGCACTGTTTTTGCCTGATTTTCCTCCTATCTTTCTAACCGTTCTTTTCAGGTTTCTTGGTGTGGCTCTCTCTTCACCCCACCCTCTCTCTACAGTTGTACCTCAAAGACCTCTTCTATTCTCACTCTGTACCCGCTCACTAGGTTCTCTTATCTCCTCTTTTGTCTTCTCGTATCGATTTCCTTCCTTTGACTCCCATATCTCCCGCATTTCAGATTGTCTCTCGTCAATCTCATTTTGGACACATTGTCACATCACCTCAAACTCAATATTTCTAAATCCGACCTCCTTTAACTTTCCTTCTACCCCTCCTCTGACCTCTGTCAGTCTCCCTTAATGCTTTCAATCTTTCTCCTTCTCTATCTGCAAAAAAACTAGGTGTTATTTTGGACCCTTCCCTCTCCTATTCTCAACACATCTCTTCACTAACACATACTTGTTGTTTCTTTCTTAACACCATCTATAGAATCTGCTTTTTACTATCTACTTATTCCACTCAACCCCTAGTTCAAGCTCTTCTTCTTTCTAGATTGAATTGTTGTAACTCTCTCCTTGTTGGTCTCCCTGCTTCAGCTATATGCCCTGTTCAACTTATCCAAAATTCTCCCAACCCCCCTACTCTCACGCTATCCCTCTGCTTCGCACTCTCCACTGGCTACCTACCTCTGCTTGCAACCAATTTAAGACCCATGCTCTTGCCTGTCACTCAATTCATCATACCATATCTCCAATCCCTTGTGTCTCCTTACATTCCTTCTCGCCCTCTCTGCTCATTGTCTATTGGCCGACTTGTTATCCCTTCTCTTCACTCCTTCCTCCCGTGCTCGCTCCTTCTCTTCCCTTGTCCCCCTGTGGTGGAACCAGCTACCGGTTATCCTCAGGACTTTTCAGTCTTTTACTGCTTACCACTGTCTTCTCAAAACTGACTTATTCAATCTTTATTTGTAAATTTCCTGTCACTTGTATACTTTTAAATTTTGTTTAATTATCTATGTCGCTTTGGATAAAGGTGCTAAATAATTAAATAATAATAATGTATACATACAAGTGATAAGACTTGATTGGTCATACAAGGATTATATCTGGTCCTTTTTCATTATTGGATGAGATCAGAGTGTTTTGTTTTACAAAGCAGCCATAATTAATTCTATACGCTGGTGTAGTCATAGATTTAGATCGTGTTTTTTTTCTCCCTTAGTCTTCCAAAGTTCATGTCACCCGGGCTGTGCTGGAGTCATTCCTGGCCTTTGCCAGGTACTTGAGTAACCTGCAGAACGGAGTGCTTTTGCTCAAGCAGCTTTGCGACCACATTCTCTTCAATCCGGCCATCTGGATCCATGCCCCAGCCAAGGTAAAAAATACATCCAATACTGCATTGCCAAATCGATTCTGTAGAGCAACATACACTGGATATCTAGAGGTGGTATTTCAATTCAAATGTGTCACTGTTTGGATTCTTTTCTTGTCATACATGGCCTAGGTTTAAGTAGAACATTTTCATATAAATAATCCACATGAATCCCATAAATATTCAAACCATTTAAGTTTTTGTGAGCATATGGTTGGGACTGTAGCATCTGTGACTTTTTTTTTCTTTTTCTTTTTCCTCTACAGGTGCAGCTGCAACTGTACACCTACCTGTCAACCGAGTTCATCAGCACTGTGACTATCTACAATGCAGTCCGTAGAGTTGGGACTGTGCTGCAAGTAATGCACACACTGAAATACTTCTACTGGGTGGTGAATCCTCTGGATCGCAGTGGAGTTACTCCGAAAGGCTTGGGTATGGAATAGCTTATTGAGCTCATTTTATAGTTCTGTTTGTGACTCCATCCATTAGAAATGCATGTCTTTAGAGTGTCTGTGTATAGGTAATATACTATTGCAGTTGTTGTAAATAAACCTAGATATTCTTAGCATCACATGCAAAAATCATTTTAAGAATTTGGAATAAGAGAAAGACTGTGTTCATGCTTTTTCATATTGTCTTACTACCAGCATGATTTTTAAATTTAAAATGTGTCCTTTTTTGTCCTTATTTAGATGGGCCAAGACCTAACCAGAAAGAAACCCATTCCCTCCGAGCGTTTCTGTTGCTCTTTGTAAAACAGTTAATAATGAAGGTAACCAACAAGTTCATTTTATTTTATTTTGTGTTAACAAATGCTCATTCTGGGCCCCTTTTCCTGCACTCCACTGGGCCTACAGTACTGAAATAGGTCATCAAGGCATCTGTATGAAACCTGTTCTGACAGTGTGTTGCATTTGATGTAATATAATTTCACCATCAGTACCTGCCTGGAGGAATCTGACCAGACTACCTAATCTGGGGCTAGTGCTTTGGCTGAGCAATGGTACAGGACATGGTACAGGGGTTTTATGCAAAAATGACTGGACATAACTGAACAGGCTCTGGGAGTCAGCAATGGCAAATAGTGAATAATGTGTATGTTGCAAGAGATTAAGAGAACTTGTATGGATGGATATTTTAAATCAATATTGGTTGCTAACCATTTAAAACATTGAATTACCTCATTAGCATAACAACATTCTCACAACATAATTCCTTTTGGTCTTGATTTTTTTTTTTTTTTCTTTTTCTATTTTTAAACTTTGACTCAGATGATAGCCACTTACCCTGAGTGGTGTCCTAATTTTAACTGTGCTGCAGGTAATGGGGTATCACAAGTAGTTTCCTATGTGAAGCATGGATGTCAAATCTAAGGCTTAGGAAGTCCAATTTTCTGCAACGCATGAATTGAGCTTATTGTGACATAAAAATGTGCTGTTAGTCAGAGTGAAAATATCTAGGAAAACAAAGATTAACCACAAACTGACTGAAAACGTTGTTATGCAAATGAGTTGACAGCGTTACAGTAATCCGTTGAGTATCTGCCCATCACATGTCCATCCTAACCATTTATCCACCATGATCAAGCTCTTCAGCAACATTAGTTTATTATTGAACAGAGAAGATTAGTTCAGAGATTGTAGATCCATCCTACCAAAGTTTTCGTACACTGTGTTGTATGTGCTCCGTTCGCTACCAGTGTGTTGATATGTAAATAAATCCTGTTCGCTCATGGGCGATCAACTTCCACCTCCGTCTCGCTCTCCTGCCTGTCACTCGGTAGTGAATGCACACACCCACACAGCATACAGCTACCCTTCACAAGCATTAATACCCTGTATCTTTCTAAACAAGGGATTTAGGGGAGCTCCCTAATAAAAGATGAATCTCAAAACAGTAATTGTGTGCAATATAGTAATTGTTACATAGTATTTTAAAACAGGATTCATTTATCTGACTTTTTACATGTCTGCCCTTACTCTGGTCCCACCACAGTCGGACTACTGTATTATTTTTAAGTTAACATTGCACAGGAATAAGGAATGTTTGACGCTTGTGTTATTAATAGGAATGGGAATGTTGGAGTGTTAATGTTCTTTAATTCTCTTGTAGGATTACGGTGTGAAGGAAGATGAGCTGCAGAGTATTCTGAACTACCTACTTACGATTCATGAGGTAAAATGTAATTTGCTAACAATTTAGGGGCCTTGACAGGAAATACATTTCACTCAGTCACTCTCTAGGCAAACTGCTTACAAGCCAGCAGTGCCCCAGTGTAATCCTGATCCACTACTTGGGGGAGCAATTATATTGAATACTCTTTTCAAATTCACTATGGAACTGCAAGCTTTTTGAGGAAGTAATATTATAATGAAGTGTTTATACATTTCTCTGCCTGCTCTATTTATTTCTTACCACAAGGTGGCACCCTAAGCAAGAATGAATATTTTTTTCTACATGCTGTAGTTTACACAGAAGACCCTCCAAAGTTTCTAAGAAATGCATTATGTTACAGTACATTTGCTGTGTCGCGTGTTGTCCGTACTGCAGCGTTATGTTTTTTAAACATATTGCTTACACTTCTTAAAAAAAAATTGTCACACATCATTACTCATTTACTCGGACGCGTTTGCCAGGAGGGAAAAAAAAGTATTCTAAGGGTCGCAGTGTATCCAGATCACGTTCCCTCCTGCAACAACTCTGTTTTTTGTCCCTCAGTATGCCACTCCTTTCAGTTGGAGGACCAGCATTGTTGCAGGAGGGAGCATGAGCTGGACACATTGCAATGTTTAGAAGAATCTTCTTTTTTTTTTTTTTTTTTTTGTTCTCCTGTCGAACGTTCCCGAGTAAAAGTTGAAAGTTATTATAGGTTGGATGTGTGAAATAAAAAAAGATTTGTCAAAACCATCTGGAATATACTGAAAAAACTGCTGCGATATGGACAACCTACACTGCAGAGGGTTCTGTAACACTTTTAAACACCCACACCTGACAAATTAAATATCCCGTGTTATGGGAAATAACTAAAGACATACAAAATACCCAGATTTTAAAAAGACACTTTTACAAACCACTTACCGGTAATTGATTTGAATGGTGGTGCATATATTAAAATAAACTTTGAAACTAAAAATCCAACAAACAAAATATGTTTACAGTTGGACTAGTTTTTACAGAAAGTATATGTAAATAACTACATTAAAGAAATATAACATTATGTTGATAAAGCCTAAGTTTCAAATAGTACATAACTGTTTTTTGGCATAGAACTGTTCGTCTGACTTTCTCATTGCGTCATTTTTACACATACTAATCTATATATGTGATTCTTTATTAAAAAAAAGTTGACAGTATTTGCAGCATTTACTGGCAATATTAATATACGTTTAATAATTATTGCAAATTATGTTACATGTGTTGTCCATATTGCAGCGTTCTATTTTTTTTTAATTTAGCTTTTGCCAATTATTTTTATTATTTTCTCCCAATTTGGAATGGCCAATTATTTTTTAGGTTCAGCTCACCGCTACCACCCCTGCGCTGTCTCGGGTGGGTGAAGACGAACACACGCTGTCCTCCAAAGCGTGTGCTGTCAGCCGACCGCTTTTTTTCACACTGCGGACTCACCATGCAGCCACCCAAGAGCTACAGCGTCGGAGGACAACGCAGCTCTCGGGCAGCTTACAGACAAGCCCACAGGCGCCCGGCCAGACTACACCCTGGCCGACCTAACCCTCCCTCCCCCCGGGCGGCGCCCGGCCAATTGAGCACCGCCCCCTGGAAGCTCCCATCCTTGGTAGGCAAAGGAATAGCCTGGACTCGAACTCGCGACGTCCAGCCTATAGGGCACATCCTGCACTCTGCGCAGAGCGCCTTTATTGGATGTGCCACTCGGGAGCCATGCAGCGTTCTATTTTAAAATATTCAGTGGCAATAACACTCTTTTAAACAAATGTTTAATCGCACCTTGGTCATAAATCAAATGAGGGAATACATTTCTCAACATTTACTTGAGATTGTTCGACATGAGAAAGGAATTTCTCTTAAGGATTGTACCCAGGTCATGCTCCCTCCTGCAACAATTCTGTTTCTGTTCCATCAAAATGCCTATTGTTTCAATTAGAGCACCAGAATTGTTGTAGGAGGGAGCATGATCTTGATACACTGTGATGTTTAGAAAAAAAAAAAAAAGTAAATCCCTAGTTGATTTACCTATGATGTGTTAATAGAAATATCAAAACAACTGGGATTCTGTTCAAATATATATTGCTGCTATATAGACAACATGTGTTTCCTGTAAACACTGCAGGAGGTTCTGTAACACCAACTGGGTGTTTATCATGTCAGACATGATGCTAATGATCTTCTATTGTATTTATTTATCTAGGATGACAACTTAATGGATGTGCTGCAGCTGCTGGTTGCGTTGATGTCTGAACATCCGGGCTCCATGGTCCCGGCCTTTGATCATCGCAATGGAATACGGTAAAGAGTTTATTGTATCTGAGAAGGGACAAAGTAAAATTCAGATGAATGTGCCTACACTGGGTATTAAAGCAGAACAAAATAGGCTATGTACATTTACAGGGGTCCTTTGTAAAACCTGTTTACCAGGGTTATTTCATATTCCTGCTGGTGCTCAAAAGTTCATCGGGAGTCAGAATGTGCACATCAATCTAGGAACTCTCTTGGATTTATATTTTTCCTTTCAGTTCTTTCTTTGTTTATTTTACTGTTCATAATCATGTCCTGTTTTTTTCCTGGCTTGAAGGCTAGGATTATGTGATGTTGCTGGCACAATGATATTACTGGAAGCCCTGAAATGTAATCTCAAGGCTAAGACCTCAAGCTGCTGTACCCACTCACTTTGATAGTTTGTACCCTGTTTAAAATAGATTACAACAAATTCTGCTTTTGATCATATGCTAAAGATCTACAATATGAGATAGGTCAGAAATAAGTGTACTGAATACATATTTAGCTTCAGTTTTAATATTGTATTATAAACCATTATAAACCCTTATTCCAAGAACATGTTTTGATATTGCAACACTAAAGTATAATGCCATGCTTTACAAACTGCACCTTCTGCTTTATTGAACAGGTTTTCGCTTTATAAAGAGTTTTATCTGTGTAAAATACTTCATCAATTGTCAAAACGTTCTCCTTAATTTACTGTATTGCTTTGATATGTAAATCACGTTTTGATGGGAAACGTTTTTGCATTGTTTCCAATTTCTAAAGCTGTATGTGCTTATTCATTTCTGAATGTGACATAATTCGCCTTTACTTTGTTACAGAGTCATCTATAAGCTTCTTGCATCAAAAGGTGAAGGGATTCGAGTACAAGCCTTGAAAGTGTTGGGTTACTTTTTAAAGCATTTAGGGGCCAAGTAAGTATTGCAATTGTGATTATGTATTTATAGTTTCTGTGGAATGGAAATAATTGAATGTATTTATATAGTGTAGTCATTGTGTCTGTGAGCTTATTTAAAAAGGGGGGCAGAGGTGGCTCCTGCTAAGTTCGGGGAACAAAAAATGTGGGGAAATTGGGCATTCTACACTTTAATGAGACTCTCGCGAACTGCTAAAGCAAGGCTCATATATTGTATGTGCGTATTATCCAATAGTTTGGCACTCACCATCATACTGTATATGCTGAGTTAAAACATGCAAGCGTACAAAGCTATCATCTTAAATGTGTATACTCAAGATTTATGAACAGGTCCAATTCTTTGGATAAGTGTTTAGGGATGGGGAAATAACTACGCTTATGATCTTGTTCTTTTAGGAGGAAGGCGGAAGTCATGCTTGGGTATGGGTTGTTTTCACTGCTGTCTGAGCGGCTGATGCTCCATACCAATATATTCACAATGACTACGTATAATGTCCTGTTTGAGGTAACATATGTGAACTTCCCTATTGTATTGAAAAAAAGCTTTTGGAAATGTTTATTTACCTAGCAGTACTATATTTTCTTGCTACAATGGTGTGTTTATGTTTCATAGTAAACACGCTCACAAAGGTAGTGACACATTTATTTTTTTGTTCATATTAATAAAATAATCAGCCCAGCATGTAATGGTTGGAGTTATACAAATTGCTTAAAGACACAATCAATAAATATTAACTAAGAACAAGTTCATTGCTTTATTAATACAAGTGTTGTCTTTTGTGCATTAATTTGCCAAACACTGGTATTTATTACTATCTCTTTACCTTTGTAAGTCATAGCATTGTGAAACTCCTCCTATGTGCTTTATAGTGGTTTTTTGTTTTCACCACAAAATGAACAGAATGGCTGTTTTTCGTAAATGATTCTGCAGTTTTAGAAGGAAAACTGAAATAACTTTTGTCAGTTTTACCATGGCAAGCTTGGTCGGATTGTAAATGTTTTTGTAGACAGGCTGGGAAAGTAGCTTAAAGAACTAAGAAAAGCATTTGGGTATTTTTAAAGGAAAATCTTGAAAGACATTGTTGCATAATCTTGACAGATGTTCTTTGTAGAAATTTTGCTTCAAAGTAAGATTTATGTAATGATGCAGATATGCCATTTTCTCATAAATATTGAATTCTTTTTGCCACTGTAGATCCTCACAGAACAGATTTGTACCCAGGTTATACACAAACAGCATCCTGACCCTGACTCATCATTAAAGATACAAAACCCACGTAAGTGTTTTATTATTCCAAGAAATAATTAGTTTATATTTATTTTTTTTGCATCTTTAAAAAAAAAAAAAAAAAAAAAAAAAAAAAAAAGTGTGTTTCTATTTAAACTTAAACATGTACTTAAGAAAAAAACTTGCAAAATGTATGAAAACCAGTTTTTCCTTTTACCTTTGATTCATTAAAGAATGACTTTTCTTGAGTTTTTGTTTCTTCTTGGAATATATATTTTGATTTAGTTTAATTTAGTTAACTCGTAATTTGAGTAAGGTTTTTATTAAACCAAGGGTCCTTAGCACAACTGAGAATTATTATGAGTAGAAAAGTGTGTTTTGTTTGGTTAAATATTAAGGATTGATTTTAATAAGTTATTTAAATGTTAATATCTGTTTAAGACTCCATTTTTAACTTTTTCTGTGTTTGCAATTTCTATAATAGATGAGAAAAAAATTTGATATAAATTCAGTTCTGAGAGCTTTGCATAAAGTGAAATGCCTAATTAAAAGATAAATCTTTTAAAGTCTCATCCAAAATTGAATTCATGCGAATATGAAACAATCTCGTTTTGAAGTTTTACATTTACTTTTGGATTATTTCCAAATGTCTTCCTCTGCATAAAGCCCTCTGATTTTAATCCATACTGAAGCCTCAAAATGTCCCTGATTGCAGTCTTTAGTAATGTCAGGCTAAATTAAAAGAAAATAGCATTTTCTCAATTAAGTTATACCAAATGTGGAATGGAAAAAGTCTAAATACATGCCGAGGTAATTTTCTGCTGTTAAGGATCAGTGACTCATAATTTGAATGGTTGGGGCATAAAAAGAAACCTACAAGAATGCTAGGTTGAATGCATCAGTTACTTCTTGTATTCAAGTTGTATCAAAGAGATGAAATACAAACCTTCCTGTCAGGCAAATGGACACTGACATTGTCAAAATACTGGATTTAAACATGCATTCTTTTTAGTTAAAAACATACAGAAAAACACATTTATAACGAATTTCAAATGGTTTATAAACAGCATATTATTATTATTATTATTATTATTATTATTATTATTGAGAACTATGGCCATGTGTAGTACAGAGACTTATCATAATAAGTAAATAGATGGGTGGTTGATTCCTAACTGGAATAGCAAAATCTAAAATTTAATTTTACAAGAAAAAACTGTCTTGAATTTTACTTTTTGGTTTCACCAGTTACGTACCTATATTAAGAACCACATGGCTTCATAAGAATAATCCAAATGTGTTTTGTACAAGAATCATAAAACTTTTGTTAATGTTTCAAAGTTAATGTTTGAAAGCCCATGTTATATTAAGAATGTTTTCATGTTTGTTTGTTTGTTTGTTTGTTTATTTATTTATTTATTTTTTTTAGTCATGCCATTACTTTGTTAAATTAGATCAATAGTAACGTGGTTGTGTTTATAAAAAAAAAAAAAAAAAAAAAAAAAAAAAAAAAATCTGACACCTGATATAAGTGTAACAAAAACCATGCTTCTGGAATTCCTTTCAAATGATAGTATTTTATTTTTCAAACAAATCTTTACAAAAGCTGCTCTTGCCTTGTAATGCTGAAGGAAATAGAATCACTGCACTACAGCACATTTTGTAACAATTAAGATCTACAGGCCATGATTAGCTCAGCTCAAGTAACGCTGGGGTTGATTGTGACATTGCCCCACATTTAAATTCATTTGAAAATAATCAATACTTTTTTTTAATTTATTTTTTTTAACAGAAATCCTCAAGGTGATAGCAGCCCTGCTGAAGAACTCCCCCCAGTGCCCAGAAAGCATGGATGTCCGCAGAGTCTTCTTGTCAGACATGATCAAACTTTTTAATAACAGCCGGGATAACCGGAGGTAAGGGCTCTTGTGCACAGTCTGTACAAAAGCCGCAGTTAAACACACCACCATATCATTAATTTTTCTGGAACAGGCTTTTATATGAACGGCAAATAGTTTGTTTAAAAAAAAAAAAAAGTGTTTGTTTCTCTTTCTGTTTGCAAGGAAGGTAGCAATCTATGCTTGCCAAATTAGATGGTGAATATTCTCTTCTTTTTTGATGCGGATTTCAAACGTGTGTGCATGTGTTATGCAGGAGTTTACTGCAGTGTTCAGTGTGGCAGGAATGGATGCTCTCTCTGTGCTACATCAACCCTAAGAACTCGGAAGAGCAGAAGATTACAGAAATGGTCTATGCCATCTTCCGAATCCTGCTCTACCACGCAGTTAAATATGAATGGGGAGGCTGGCGCGTCTGGGTGGATACTCTTTCCATCACCCACGCCAAGGTAGGAAACAGCTACTATTTTAAAGTGTCTACTTTTGTATAAAATAAATACATTTTCTTATTGATTTGCTTACTAATTTTTAAATGGTTTAGTTTTTAGTTCAGTGTAAAAAAAAAAAAAAAAAACAAAACAAAAAATTAGAATGGAAGAAACATATCACAGTAAATTTAAAGAAGATGCATCTGTTATAGTTCAACCATTTACTGTGTTTGGACTTCCTTTCTTTTATTTATTTTTTTTTTTTACATTGTATTATTTTTTACATAATATTGCTGCTTTTTCTGAATAATGCTCCCAGTAATACATTCTCCATTGCTTTCCTTTTACAGTTGTCATTTTTGCTCTATTAAAATAGTTACAGTATCTTTAACTATAATAGATATTGTTTGATTATTCGGTCTTCATAGAGAAATATTAGATTTTTACTGAGTGGTAAGTTCTGTCTTAAGTGACCTGTTTGCAAGTGAATATGTATGTCAAAAGAGTTCCACTGTGAGGAGTTTCATCCATTAATGTATTTTTGATCTAGCGAGATAATAAAGGCTTCAATCCACAAGAGGGCACACCTGATCTTCTGGCAGCATTTGTGGAGGTCAGACAGTTACTCTTCAGCGAAGTGGAAGATCTTGCTTCTCATGTTGTCTTAACTTAAATGAAAGCTGGGTCGAATAAAAGAGATGAGCAGAACCTTAACTAGTAAATGTACATTGTTACTTTCTTAAACAGTAATCGCATTAAGCTTTTTAAATGTCATAAGGGAAGATAAAGATTCTATATGTAGTATACTATATATAGGGGAGGGTGGGTGCCAGGGACACATAACACACATCTGACTAAAATAAAAAAATAAAATAACTCCCTCTCTATAATGCACATATAGTGAAGCAAAACTGTAACTTTCTGTGAATTAACCATTCATAAAGCACCATGTAATCAACGGTCTTTTTTTTACACAAAAAAAGAGGTAACATTCCCAGTCGTGGATCATTTTAATTAGCAGTTTTGAAACTATAAATAGCCTGGCTAAATGGTGGTCGGGAGTTCAGTTCGAAGTGACAGACAAGCAGACCAAGTGTGAGAAGGAGAGCGGGTCGAGAGAGGGGAAGAGGGAATGGGCTCGCCCCAAGTTTCGGCTGCCGGAGCGGGGCTGAAGTGTCTCGTCTCCCGGAGAAAGACGCAGCTCCTCTCGCAGCAAAAAAGTAAATACATTAGGAAAGATAACCACATAATAGGCCTAATATTTATTTTGTTCTAAAATGAATGCTGAATAAAGTGTCTGTGTTATAAAATGCCAGTGTAGCTTTTCTTCAGTTCAGATACTGTATCAAAAGGGAGAGACAGAAACGGAAGTTAGACTGAGAAGTTGTTTATAGTTTGAACACCGGTACTGTATAATTTACTGTATAAATATTGCATGAATCACTAGTATAAGGAATTGGGGGACATGCTGTAGGAGCTTTATATCCGAGAGCCTTATAGCGAAGGAACACTGTGTGTGTGTGTGTGTGTGTGTGTGTGTGTGTGTGTATATCAAGATGAAATTAGGAAACATGCTGGAGCAACGTGGATGAGGGACGCAGCAGACAGGCTTTTGTGGAAGAATCTTGGGGAGGCCTTCATCCAGCAGTGGATTGAAAAAGGCTGAAGATGATGATGATATGTGTGTGCAATATGCTTTTGTAGTCAAAAGTTTTCATACCCCAGTGGAAATATGTAATTTCTAGACATTTCTCAAAGAAATAACTATAGGAAAAAAATATTTTGTAGCAAAAGTTTTGCTTTTGTGGATGAGTAAAAAAAAAGTTACAAGAAATAGATGCCTACAATTATTTATTTCAGCAATTTTTTTGTTAAACTCCAAAAATGCTAATTCAAAAGTATTCATACCCTGACAAGGAAAATGAAATGAATAGCTAGTTGAGGCACCTTTAGCAATAATAACCTCTTTTAAACGATTAGGATATTTGCCAGTGAGCTTTTGGCATGATTCTTTAGTGATTTTTGACCATTCTTCAACACAAAATTGTTCTAGTTCATTCAAATTCCGACGACTTCTTTTGTGCACAGCCTTCTTCAACTCATTCCAAAGATTATCAATTGGATTTAGATCGGGACTAGGCCATTCCAGAACCATGATTGTATTGTTCTTTAACCATTCTGAAGTAGATTTTGATGTGTGTTTTGGATCGTTGTTGTGTTGGAACGTCCAGTTGCGCTTTAAACCAAGTTTTGTAGCGGAGGGTTTCAGATGATTACCACCATGCTTGACAGTAGGTATGGTGTTCTTTTCTTTGTACGCCTCACCAGACTTTCTCCAAACGTAACGACTATCAGTGTGACCAAATAGCTAGATTTTGTTTTGTTTCATTACTCCACTCCAAATGCCATTCTGCAAATTTTAAGCGATTGTCCTTGTGACATTTTCCTAAGAGTGGCTTTTTCCTTGGCCTGCGACCATTGAGACCTTCATCATGCAATACTTGACCTATGGTTGAAATGGAAACCCCAATCCCACTTGCAGCCAATTAATTTTGAATATCTTTGGCAGTCAATCTCGTATTGTTATTAACCTAACTCGCAATTCTTCTTGTTCTTGGTGAAAGAACCTTCTTTCTTCCAGACCGAGGGAGCATTGTGACAGTACCATGAGTCTTGTACTTCTTGATAATTGAAGCAATAGTTTAAATTGGGATACTCAAATGCTTGGAAATCTTCTTGTATCCTTCTCTAGCTTTTTTACAAATAATTTTCTGCCTAAGGTCTTCAGATAGCGCTTTACTTTTTCCTATATTGACTTATTGGTAATGACAGCAATCATCCTATACCTAACCATTTTATACTCTAAGAATGTTCACCTACAATCCAGCATTTTCTAGACTTTTCTAGAATTTGGTTTTGCATTATCATATTGAAATTTCTAGCACTTTGTAGACAATACTCATAGCATCAAAAGGTATGAATATTTTTTAATTAGCATTTTTGGAGTTTTGCAAAAAAATTGCTGACATAAATAATTGTAGACATGTATTTCTTGTAACTTTTTTTCCTCAAAAGCAAAACTTTTTTTTATATGCTTTGATTAGGCAGCTAATTTAATTGTCACATAGGTGTTAATTTAATGTGAACCACCAGGAGTTAAACCTAATAACAGGGTAATTAAATAAAATAAAAAACTACACCTATGTGACCAAATTAAATTAGCTGCCTAATCAAATTGCAAAGGTCTGAACATTTCATCTTTGGTAAATACCAGATAGTCGCATTCAGTTTAATTGCCCCCATTTCAGTGTTTTTTTTTTTTTTTTTTTTTTTTTATATTGGTAGTGTAAAATTCTAAAGTATTTCATGTTTTAAAAAATTGTTTTTGTTAAACATATAACAGGAGACTTTTTTATATTTCACTGTGATGGAGTTTTATTTATTAGTTTTTTTTAAAAAACATTTTCTCAAGAAACAACCATTTTCAGTCTTTAATTGCGTACTGTTTTATGTAAGACATTCCAAGAAACAGTTTAACCAAGTAAAAACACAACCAACAGTCTGGTACGTGTAAAGAAATTGATCACACTTTTCAGCCACGGACAGGCTGTAATTGCTTTTTTCCTATAATTGTACAAGATTAATGCCGTTTCTACTGCGGCTGTTTACACTACTCCAACACTAATCTAAAAACACTATGCTTTGACAAGGAACGGGACTTGCAGAATTCGATAGGCACCGTAGTGCTACACATCAAGATACATGCATCTGCTGAAAAAAAAAAAAAAAAGCTGAAAAAACTCAATTGCCATTTTATTGTCCAGTTTGATAGATTTCCTGCCACCTTTGTAGTAGCCAGGCTGTTTGTCACTGTAATCCACTCCCCCCACAGCTGTACCGCTGCTCCGGGGGACGTAGGCTTTTTTGTTAACCTGCTCGACTCTGCTTTTCTTTTTCTGCGTTTTATCAAATCACTGAAAAAAATGTGCTTTTTGTATCAAAAATTACATTATGGAGTTTATTATTTTGTTTTTAAGCGTACATTAAAGAAATAAAAAAAAACAGTGCTGGGACAAATATTCAAGTATTGAAACAAACACATCTTGAAACGTATTCGGTGGCAACAATTAGCATGTATTCCTTTATATAACAGAATTTCTAAATGACTTATCAAAAACATGTCATGGAAAGGAAATGCATAAATGACATCCTGAATTAGAAAGTGTTTAACTGTCTTTCTTTTAAATAGATATATTTGGTGGGGTATCAGATTTATTTTACTCTCAAGAGATTATTTCATTGTTATATGGTACAAATTATAATGTTTTCCAGCTTATTCATAATTAAAATATATTAAAAAAGAACAGTTTACATTTTGAAAGGATGTTCAAAAATGAACAAACCATGTTTGTACCAGTACTAACATACACATGCTCTCATTTATACTTCCATGGTACAGTACATTCACGAGGGCTGACAAAAGAATACAAACATTGACTACATCACTGCCTATAACTTCTGCACATTTCACCATTGCAAGATTAACAGTAAAACAAATAACAGCAAATAACAGGCTATGTATCTGGCTTAAAACATTTAATTAATATATAATGAAATCCAGACACATATTAAAAGTAATCAGCTGATGGCTGAATTTAGTAATGAGTGTGCTCTCCTTCAGCATGGATCACTTTCACCAGCCTGGTCCTCCATGGATGCCACTTTTCTGGAAGAACTCAAAGTCATGCCTGGAAATTGCTTGAAATACCTTCATTTGGTTGGGTGCCAGGGCATGCCCTTTTATTTCAGTTCTTTCCTCTAGCTGGGGTAACTAACAGACATGCTTGCATTCTAGTGCAACAACCCCTGCCCAATAGCTTCCTAGCATGCTGGACTCCAAAGCTGTTTTCGGGTCATTCCTCTAGATTTATTTTTCATTGAAACTATACTGCTGTACAATTTAAAAATAAGAACTGTATTGTAACATTCAGAAGTATTGTAACATTCAGAAGTCTTGTAGCTTTTATTACACTTTTTTGATGTTACAGTATTTCACTGTTGACTTGTATTGCAATAGGATTTCAGTTCTAAGCCTGGCTACAACTGTAGATTTTAGATGAGCTAAATGGCAGACTTGACCATGATTTCAAGTTTGGACAACCTACAGATACAGCCCCAAGTTTGGACAACCTACATCCATTATACAGCCCCAAACAACACCTACCTGATGAATGACCCAGCAAGTAAAAATGAGGGTGGGAACAATACCACCTGCTAGAGATGTATGTAGACACTTGAAACTAGTCTTTAAAAGGACCTTGATCTAAACTAGGAACACACCCATGCCTGCTGTCTGTAAACAGATGTTGGAAACTCATTTATAAGATTTTGTTTATAGTATACTAACTGGCCTTTTGCTGCACCATAGACCCCATTCACACTTGCATTTTAAGGCGGCAGAGCTGCCTCAGGGCCGCCTTTTCTCCTATGTGAACGATCCAAAAAAATAAAGGCAGCTTAGGACCAGCCTAGATTTAGGCCACCGTTTTGATGTGGCCCAGGGCCTGCAATCCAGGAGCAGGGCTAGCCTTTACATATATATATGAAAGCAAAGCAGACTTAGGGTCGCCTTTTCGTATCACATGACCAATTTGGTTACGTAGCTCAGTAGACACTCCCATATGCACCCGCGCACAAAAATAGAAAGGTAAATAGAAAGGCGAATGCTCTGCTAGCCAAGACGGTCTTTAATTATAAAAATCAGTCGGTTAACGTTCAGGTTGTTTCTTTCACATAATATATGAGCTGCAGTGCATTTATAATTAAGCTTAATTTGGCACAATTACCTTTTCTTCCTGTTATTTCATAACTAAGCGATATATATATATATATATATATATATATATATATATATATATATATATATATATATATATATATATATATATATATAAAACTGCAGGATCGTGGATCTCAATAATCATCAATAACGCTGGCGACTTGGCATATTTAGCCATCATTGTTTATTTTGCACGCAACAGTATACATAGCTACAGAAGTGCGCATCTTTACATTAAAATGCTGATCATTTCTTTTAGCTGCTTGCTTTTTTTTTTTTACACACAAAATACTGTTCTCATCCACAAATAAAGATGGTTGATGCACCATGTAGGGGTGAGATCCTCACTGTAATATTTCAATGCCTGATTATTATTGTTAATGTTATTCCACTGGCAATAGAGCAGTGGTTTATTATGTATCATGCATTTTGTTGAGCAAAGTGTATGAGAGAGAGAGAGATATGACAGTGTATTGCTGCATTTAGATTAGGGCGATTCCCTTAATTATGTTGCTGTAGCTATACATGTGGGAAAAGGGTTTTGTTATAGCCATATGTTCAGTAATCTTCCAAGAGATGTGGTAATGCTAATGTTCAGTCTTTACTGATAATGGTTACAGACTAGAGAATAATAATGACAAAGATAATAACGAGTAAACAATAGAATAGTTTAAGGATCGTGTTTGTAAACAAACGGTATTCATGCAGGTTAAACAAATATGTATAAATGAGAAGAAACGTGTAATGCAAAATATATGATGGTTTTCAATATATACCATAAAATTGCTACTGTGCTGCAAAATTCTAAAAGAAACAAGGACCAGGGGTCGCAAATGGAGATTAGCTAAAGGGGCATTCAGAACAGAAAATAGCAGACACTTTTTTACACAGAGAATTTTGAGGGTCTGGAACCAACTGCCCAGTAATGTTGTTGAAGCTGACACCCTGGGATCCTTCAAGAAGCTGCTTGATGAGATTCTGGGATCAATCATCTACTAACAACCAAACGAGCAAGATGGGCCGAATGGCCTCCTCTCGTTTGTAAACTTTCTTATGTTCTTAATGGATTGACTGTTAAATAATAGTTTATTTTTGTATAAAATGATTGCAGGTGTAACCGGTTATTGAATAATGAATCCTGTTAGGAGTAGGCGTGGCTGGGGATTATTTAATACCATGTCTTTCCTTAGGAGGGAGCACTAATATTAGGTTTTTAATATATACCATAAAATTGCTACTGTGCTGCATTGAAAAAAAATATTAATAAGAAACATCTGCTACAAATCAAGGATTGCTGTCCCGGTTGCTCTTCCATTCTGAGTGCAGGCTATCGTTCCATAAAAAAAAGGAATTCGCCACATTTTAGGCCTGCTTTTCAGTCACATATGTGAACACGCAAAGGCGCCTTAAACCGCAAATGTGAACGGGGTTGCAGACCTAAATATGCAGCCAGCCCAGTAGTGTGAACGGGGTCCTAGTGCAACTAATAGAGATCAAAAGGAGTGAATCAGTTTAATTTACCTTTATTGATTTTTTTACTAATAAAAAAGAGAGATCACTTTTAAAATGATCCAATCCATTTCTTGGTTCCTTTTTGTTTTGCATTTTCACTTAATCTGATTGAGGGGGCGGACTTTCCTGTCTTTCTTTGTGTCTGGAGAAATCACTAACCACCTCTCTCAGATTCTCAGATTTAAGATGAATCAGTGCTGGTCAATCTGTTCTGTTTTAACAAACTCAACACTGCAGACACTGAGGTCTGAGTGGCTAATCTGTGCTGGAATTTTTATGACAGATCTGTCTTGATTTCTGCCAACCTACTCGTACTGTATGTATGTGAGAGTAGAGTAGTTCAGTGGCTCCAACTAACAGTATTATTCTTGGCACGCTTGGTTTACCCTGTTCATGCTTTAATTAAAATGCTCAAATACATCTGCTTGGTCAAGACATGTTTCTTTTTAAAGTACATTGAGCTAACAAAAAAATCCAGTAAATCTTATCTAATATGTATTACTCCCCATCACATTTTCTTTTTTTTTTTTCGGTATTGTGTTTATTTTTTTGTTATTTTTTTCATAGCAATTCATAAACAAAACATGTAATGATGCTGCTCGCCTGGTAAAAGCACAGCCCTGGTGTGCAGTGTGTGTCAAAGCACAGCATCCTGGCTGTGCGAAGTTGGCGGTCTTTGGTGGGGATTCCGAAAGGAACGTTGCATTGGCTCTGCCACGGCTGTGGGTTAGGGAGGCAAAACCATCCGGGACTGTTTCTCCTCCTCGTGCTACAGCAAACCTTGCTGGCCAGGCACCCAGTGAGCTCAAAAGTGGACACCTGCAGGGTTGGCCTTTGCTTTCAGAGGTTGGTAGCTTGCTGACATCTGCTCTGGAGTTCCTGGGTGTGAAAGAGGAAGCTGGCTCAGTCGTGGGATCAGAGGATACCCACTGAACCTTCACTTCTCCTGAGCTGTGTGGGGAATTGCTGTGATGAGGGAAAGACATGATTGTACATTCCACATTGGGGAGACAGTCTGTGGTAAAATAATTGGGCACACAATGTATTTAAAAAAAATAAATAAATAATAGCGTGGCCCCTTAAAGTGTAATGCAGGGACGTGATTATGTAGTATTAAAATATCTGCATGGAACAGTGAATACAGTTCTTCATTAATGGCTTAAGTGCCATTTAAAAAAAAAAAAAATCAAATACAAAGTCTCTATTGAAAATGTGAGCCCTATGAAGTGACAGCAATACATATTTGGTAAGATTGACTGTAATGTTTTTGTTAGCTCTATGTACTTTTTAGTACACTATGCCTGTAGTGTATACCTAAAATGAGCATAGCAAAGTGTGCTATTCAGTGCCAGTTTCTGATTTTTGCTTCTTTTAAAAAAGCACATGTTCTTGGATGTTCTTTTTAAAAACCCTGTTAAAGGTCTGAATATTAGTTTTACAACATCTGTGCAGGTACTAGTTTTAATAATGGGATCATATTAAGACAGCATGATGTTATATGCTAAATACCTGCTCTGCTAATTGGTAAATGTTGAATGTCAAATTAAGTTAAAATTAATGACATGGCAAATGCTGTAGTTAGGAAAAAAAAAAGTCTTTAACTAGTAGTGCATTTAGAAGCTTTCTTCACAGAGCAAACAGCTATGGATTAGCAATCAAATGATTTGGAAGATTAATGACTACCCTTGTAGCAAGCTAATTTAGAACAATACCTGCTAATTAATTGCAAATTATCAGGTTTTCTGTTACAAATGCAAATGCCTTTAGGAAGAAACTGTAAGGTGCACATGGGTAACTTTTCCTATCCCAATTTGACTTTCTGTCTTCGCAGTACCTCTGATTAATGTACCACTTACTCATATTGAAAAGTACAAAATCTGTAATACAGGATGGGTATCAGTCTCAAGTTTTAGCGAAGACAAATGAGGCAGTAATGTTATTGGACTTTGTGAGAAGTAATCAGACATCCAAAACCAGTTGTATCATTATTTTCTCGGTCTGAAATATACAGTTCAAGGGATGAAAATGACTTGCTAGTAGTTCTGGTTTTATATTACCCAGTTTCATTACTATAATGATGACAGTTGCAATCTCAAGCTTAGATAAAAAGCTATGGAACTGGAACAGGTTCACTATGAGAGAAACCTTGGTGTCATAATAGACTTTTCGCTGTCAGCAACAGACAGTAAGAGGAAGCAGTCAAAAAGGCTAACAGAATACTTGGATATATAGCCAAAAGTGTAGAGTTCTTTTTTGCATTTTTTTTTATTAGTATTTCTTTTTTTGTGACTGTTTTGACCACATTTAAACATTTATTTTTTATTTTTTATTTGATTTAATTATTTTAGGTTACTTTTGAACAACACAAAGAGAACCTTGCTCAGATGTTCAGAGAGTACCAAAGACAAGGGGGTGAAGCTTCTGCTCTAGGAAATGTAGGCCTCATCAGAACTATCTCTGGTGTCAGCAGCGATGCAGAAGCTGTGAACACCGCAGATTCTTCTAAAACAGTTCAGGGCCAGAATGTGGAAGTGGTGCCTTCCTCAGAGACTGAGCTTAAGGCTAAAGACAAAGAACATGCTACTTTGGCCCCTAAACCAAAAGCAGAGGAAGAGAAAATGGAAGAGCCAGTAGTTGCTGGTGCATCTGCTTTAGTGACTGATTCATATCCAGCTGCAGAAGAAGTTTCCACAGAGCAAGTGGAATGTGAGAAGCCAATTGAGGAACCCACACTGGAAGAATCTATAAAGGATCCCAAGAACGTGATGGAGCTTATACTGAAAGACAACCCTGTGGATGAAACCAGCTCAGCAGAGGCCTTCCTGGAGCTGGTTACATCAGAGGCTTCTAAGAAACTGGAGGACTTAATTGCTGGAACAGACAACGTAGAACAGAAAGAAGAAAGCAGTGATGTGGCTTCTGCAAATGAGCAAATCAAGGCTGATAATGGAAATCAAGAAGACTCTTCCCCAGCAGCAGAGAAGGTGGAGGTCACAACAGGGGAAGAAGATGACAGGTCTCAACCCAAAGATGAGGAAAAGCCTGAAGACACATTGATTCAACCAGAACCTGTGTCTGATGCCTCTGGGTCTGAACTGCATGAAAGTGTGGAGAAGGTACATACAGAGGCAGAAGTGAATGATCAGTCCATTAAGGAGGTGGAAGACAAGAGCTGTGATGCAACAAAAGCTAATGGTGGCAATAGTGCAAATCAAGGTGCTGAGAGCTCCACCTCCAACGCCCCTACAACCACTGCTACCACCAGGACCAAAGAGATCAAGATAGCGAGACTAGATGTTTCAAGTGTGGCATCTGATACTGAAAGACTGGAGCTGAAAGCAAGCACAAGCCAAGAGCCAACTTCACCATCAGTAAGTTGCATGACCGGTCTGCTAATTTTATTTATTCAAGTGAGAATTGTATTTGGTCTTCCTGAAACTGCTAAGTCTGCTTTTATATTATTAACAAATAGAGTAGAAAAAACTGTGTAGATATGATTGACAGACATGTTTTTGCACAACCAACCCACTAGACAAGCAAAAACAGGACATTCAAACAACTTGATCACCATCTTGTATGTCACAATTACTTTCATAATGATATAAAACCCATGTTTTTACCTACAAATTAATAAACACATGTTTATCATTTCTATAATACATATAGAAATTAAAAACTGGAACGGTGAAAGTGATGGCAATGTTTGTTTTGTTTTTTGGCAAGTGAGCATCCCCGAAGTTCTACAATGCATCAGAGGACTTTAAAAATGTACATTTTTCATTTCATTTCATTTCAAAAACGAAAGGTCCCATGCCCCCCCCTACGTTTGCGAACTATTCACTTCGAATGAAGATGCAAACCATTCCCGGAAGTTATTGCACACATTGACTATGATTTTCAATAATTTGAACTTAGCTTTTTTTTGTTTGGATAACATGTAGCAGGACCAAATGGGTTACCTGATCCTGTTTTTGATTTGTATTTGCTCTGTTTTTAAAGGAGTCTGGTCAAGGACAACAAGAAGCCTCTGGTTCTGGTGGACAGGGGAGAGACTCTTCGGCAAGGTCCACAATGTTTCGCATCCCTGAATTCAGGTGGTCTCACATGCACCAGCGCTTGCTCACCGATCTGCTGTTCTCCATTGAGACTGATGTACAAATGTGGAGGAGGTGAGGTGGATTGTTTTAAGTTAAAATCTAAATATACCTTATCCACAAATACGTCATTGAGTCTATAAAATAGTAAGGGGAATCAAAAAAAAAAAAAACATCATAAACAACAACGCCAACATGGTGGCATGAAAGAAAACAAAATCAACTGTAAAGATTCTACACTGCCAATAAAATAATACAACAAATAACAGCCATGACAGCAACCTTTAGTCCAGCAATTAGGAAGTTACAAAATGGCTCCAGATTTTCTTGAAATTAAAAAAGTAAAACTGCTGTGCAGTAAAATAAGAAAAGTTATAGATACAGCCTAAGATGATTAAGTGTATAACCTATTTTTCACAAATAGTGACGTGTGTACCCTTAAGCAACTTGGTGATCTGCAATTTCAATTCTTATTCTAAAATATTACTGTACCGGTAACAGACTGCATTTTGCTACAGTCCAAGGTATTTACCGTTTCTTTGAGGATTCACATAATTCACACCAACAATTCATTATTTTACTTCAATAAGAAAACACAGAACCATTAGTTAATAATGGATTTTATTAAAATGTACAGTAAGTGGTGAACAATGCACAGTGATGCACATTCACAAAATACCCCTTTTGACTTTCAAGAATGAAATGGAAGTAATTGTTACTTCAATGTTGCATGTATGTCACAGATGATTTACTATATTCATTTCATTGCCTCTTCACATTACATGTAATATATTAGCCTACCTGAAAACTGAACAGAAGTCATTATCAACGTACCTTGAAAAAATGCTGTGTTCATTTTAGCACATCATAGCTTTTACAGTCTCTTGTCTTTCAGTTTCCCTTTTTACAGCCATTTCAGTGCAGGAATGTATTGAAAGCGTTCACGTTCCTGACACCATGCTCGTGCACATTTGCGTTCTTTCACAATGCACGTGCTCAGCTAACTGTAAAAGAAGTATCACTGCCGCACAGTAAAACAGGATATACACTTAAAGTTTACACTTAAGTTTACACTTAAGTGGTTTAAATTAATGCTGCAGCATTTGTAATTGGAATTTAATAAACTTAGGTGGAATATACACCTAAACAATATACACTTAAGTGGGGTAGACTGTACAGGAGGGGTTCCTCTGTACTATTGTTATGTTACCTGTTTACAGGTGAACAGACGCTTAATGTTGTATCAGTGTGTTGATACAACATTTTAGCTCTTAATTTCAAGTGTTGTATTATTGATGGGACTCGTTCTATGTTGTTGAAAAACAGTAGGTCTGATAAATGGAGTCTGGGAAAGGTAAATGTGTCCCTACTAAATGCAATACACATTTCTCAAATATTTAAAATGCATACAGTGTGATCTCTTCTTTTTTTTCTTCTTTTTTTTCCTTTTTTAATGACTACTATTAGACCTACAGGTAATGTTTAAAAAGCTGTACAAAAGCGTAATGCTTCTGTGATTGACTAACACCACAATTTTATTTTCAGTCATTCCACAAAGACGGTGGTGGATTTTGTTAACAGCAGCGAAAATGTCATCTTCGTGCACAACACTGTTCATCTGATCTCCCAAGTGGTAGACAGCATCATCATGGCTTGCGGTGGGATCTTGCCTCTATTGTCAGCAGCCACCTCTGCTACGGTAAGAAGTCAGATACCTCTATGATTTCTGTCTAGATGTGATTTGGAGTTTCTGTGTTTTGGTGGATTGATGTTACAAGCCTACCATGCCTCTCCACCTCTGCAACACCACCCCCATGAAGTAGTGCCTAAACAAAACCAATCTATCTTCGATTAGGCCATCGCTCTCTCTTATAATGCGACTCGGATTTCATCCTCTAAATTGATAGCGCTGCTTTGTGCGGCTACCAGCTTCATTCCTGCTGTTTCTCATTTATGTCCTACGTTTGAGAAAATGTACCTGTTAGATGTATTGATGTTATTATGCTGTAGAAGAGGGAGGACATAACTGTCCATTTTATCCCCCTTCCGATAATGTCTAATCTCTTGTAACAATCAAGCCCCTTTGTTTTCTTCTCAGCATGAATTGGAGAACATCGAGACAACTCAGGGTCTTTCCATTGAGGCTTCTGTAACCTTCCTCCAGAGACTGATTAGCCTTGTAGATGTGCTGATTTTTGCTAGCTCGCTTAGCTTCATCGAGATTGAGGCTGAAAAGAACATCTCATCGGGAGGGATTCTAAGACAGTGCCTCAGATTGGGTAAAAGCATTTACAACATTGTTCTTCACTTTGCTTCCATTTTCAAAAATATCTAAATTTCTAAATAGCTCAGGAGCCTTGTTACTCTCTTTTCTTTTCTTCTTCTAATGTTATGACTCACTGTCTTCGTAATATGAAGTAGAGTAGTTTTATTAGGTATTTCTAATGGTCTGGACTTAGCCCTGGGCCTGCTATATTATATCCCATTTACATTAGAGCAACAGTGACAGTCCTGAGGTTACATATCTGAATAAAAGAGTTACAGATGCGTACATTATTCATTTTTTATTCAAGTTTTTCTCATTTCCTCATGTCAACTACACTATGAATAACAATCCCTTTAATAAACAGGTAGACCCGAGTGCTTTCATTTGTGTAATGGCGTACATAGAGATTTTTTCTTTTAATGCACGTTATGAAAAAGGAAGTAAAACGGAATGGTGCCAAGTATACTTGCATGTTAAATGGAAGCCATGTTGCCATTTTAAATTGATATTAGGCCATTACAGAACTATAGTGAAATGAAAGTCTGGCCCTAGTCTGCTGTTAGAAGCATGGTTTTATGAAATTAATATTTTATGAGGTATGCTTTTCCTTGTGCTGCTGTGTAATCTGATTTCTAGGTTGTAACAAGGTTTCTCTTTATAAATGGATATATGAATGCTCTAATAGAAAAAGCTAGTACATTCCAAGCAGAATAATTCCCATAATCTAAACGTTTCAGAGTTTACATTTGTCACTTGTCAAATGAGGGGGGGGAGGGGGAAAGCCTTGTGCTTTAAAAATGGCATGCAATACATCAGATTAAGAATTTGAACCGCCGTTGCTATGGCAGTAAACTACAAGAAGTGATTTAAATATATAAAGGATACATGGCATATAGAGTATTATGTTAAGCACCCCCTCACCTTTTTATCGTATTCAATTATTGAAATCCCAAACTGCTGATATTGGTGAGGAGAGCCGTTGCTTCTGTTTCTAAAACAAAAGCAAATAAATTATAAGAAATTAACCTAGGCCTATTTTTGTTGTTTTTTTAATTATTTTTCATTCATGATTTTGACCGATCTGATTTTTCATATTCCATAGAATAGAACTACTAATGCCTCCCCTCTGTTTGACAGTGTGCGCAATGGCTGTAAGAAACTGTTTGGAATGCCAGCAGCTCACCCGTTTCAAGCCTGGTGTGGAAAATGCCAGGAGACAAAAAGCTATGCAAAGCTTAATGGGAACAGGAAAATCTGCCCCAGCACAGGCAAGTCTAATAATCTTGCATGCATAGATTGTCTGGAATATGCAATAAATTATCTAAAGTTTTAAGAACATCAAGGTTTCTAGATGGGTCATTCTCTGTTGCATTGTGTCCACTGCTTGATTAGAAAGTTAATGCGCTAGACTTATTATGCAAGGCATTAAACCAGTGACACTGAACATGTCTTAGTTATGTGCTAGAGTATACAGATTTTCAAGTATCACACTGTAGCTTCTTCCTGGCACCATATCACGTCCTGTAATAAAGGTACATTTTCTCTGTTCTGGCCAAAGGCTGACTGTTTGTTTGTGTGACACATTCTAACACAGGAAGTAATACAGTTCTAGGAAGAGCAAATTCAGCTTAAGCTATAGTGGAACATGTGATATCTGTGTATCCCCATATTAAGCAAAAAACAAATATGAAGAACATATCTTCAGCACAAAGATTAGGGGACCAGTGATAATATTGCTAGTGCTGATAAGAGGTGAGAAAATGGATTTTAAAGCTGTGGTTACTGCTCCCTTAATCATACTCCTTTAAACATTTTTAATTGTTGTTTTATCAAAAATGTAATTTAAATCGAATAGCCTTTGGGATGCTGTGACAGTTAAACACTGATCTTTAAAGTCACCTTCTTTGGCCACTTACAGTAAGCCCCTGTATAGGGCTTTGGGGGCCTTTCTTCTCTGAAACGCTCATTTCCACAGTAGAAGTGAACTGGAAAGAAATACGATCATTGATTATGTTCTACAGCTTGTTTTAATGGGATTGCTGCACTTAGTGAATTGTAAGTACTATCCTTTTAAGGCATAAGTATCTTAGGAAGAATATTTTTCTGGAGGAGAGGAAGCTTATGAAAAAGAAAATCCCTTTTTTATATTCTAAAACTGCAACCCTTAATTTCATCAGTCCATATCGGATTGCATTGTCTGCAGTCCTTAATGTATAAACCCAATTCCAAGCCCTCTCCTGTTTTTGAACTTTTTAAATTTGATATACTTGCTTCCAGTAAAAATCTCAGTGCCTTCCTGAATAGCCTGCTGTCAAGTATCTTCATGCATTCTCAGCTCAGCAAATGTCTAAAACAAATATCTCAATTACAATGTCAACTTTTATATTCAATAACCTTCTATAAAATAAAAAAAAAAAACACTTGTGCAGAATTGTTAATAACCCTGTAATAGAACAGGGATAAGGGGTAAAACCTACCTGCTCATTTATCTTAGAAACTAGGAGGAGAAAAATATAGTGGAGAATGTGTCACTTTTTCACAGTCAATTCTCATTAAAATGAACTCGGATTGGACGGATTTCCTGATACTACGAGATTTATTGTTTATTGTAAATTACCATGAATTTCCTGTTAGTGTGAAATAGTTTGGAGCCCTCCCAGGGAAGAAAAATTTGAACAAAACAAATCGCTCTAGTTACTGCTGAGTGTAAAGGATATTGGAAAATGTTTTAACTTTCATCCAGATTAGTGCCTCTGTAGTGTATTTTAGTGCTGTGTTGGGACTACAGATCCTATCATGCACTTAGAGTTGCTGTAGTGCTCACACATCATATTCTTGCGGACAAAAGTGGTGGATAATGCACCATCATACAGAAAAAGAAATTTTTTGCTGCAGATTTCACCATTATCACGAAAACTTTCTCAACCATTCTGAAAAAATGCAATAGAATAACACAACTGTGGTTGAAGTCGTCAGCGTTTCCGATTTGGTGGTTTAAAAATGGCCTTGAATAGAATGTGTCATCCAGATTGCAAGTGCAGTTAATTTGCAATGTATACTTTTTAAAATTGTTCTTGTTCTGTAATTGAAATGTGGTTTCTGTGTTACTATAACTTAAATAAAAACTGACAGTATGCATTTTGTGTCCTGATAATACGAATTACTGATAATAAAAAAAAAAAAAAAATGTAGCTGGTCCCTTAATTCATATTAACGAGAATTAACTGTATATCTAAAGAGATTTGAAAGAGGAATTTACCAGTGCTCTGCTGCTTTACAGTAAACATGACATGATAATTAGGGAAACAAAGCCAAGTATTTGTTGGAGGAGGATGGGGGGTGGGGGGATGTGCCAAAACATAAAGGTAAAGCACTTTTTTATATTATGTTTTAGTATTAAGACTGTCTGACGTGGTAAGTTTTTGTTTCACTTAGAGCCCAGTGGATGTTGTCACAGGTGGTATTTCACCTATAAGAGATCTTGATCGGTTGCTCCAAGACATGGATATTAACCGTCTACGTGCCGTGGTCTTCAGAGATATTGTAAGTTCTCAAGAGCTGCTGATTTGTAATACTTTTTATTTTTTCATTGTTAAAGTAGCAGATGAGTCACAGATAAACCCTGAGTGTAGGTTCGATGCCTGTCTTGTATGGCATTATGACTTAATATCGGATGTCAGATCTATATTTACAGATCTCGGATCTATATTTACAGATCTCAGATGTGTGCACTACCATTGATGTTTTCTTTTCCAGGAGGACAGCAAGCAGGCCCAGTTTCTAGCCTTGGCTGTAGTGTACTTCGTTTCAGTGCTCATGGTATCGAAGTACAGGGACATCCTGGAACCTCAGAATGAAAGGAAGCCTCCACAACGCAGCCAATCAGTGAAGAGCACCAAAAGCGGGAGCGATGTGGCCGCAGCTATAGGTTACTAGTGCATAATATGTTCAGTTAAATAAAAAGCAAACATAGTAGCCAGTTACTAGTTCAAATCAAACCTTTAACTATCTTGAAAAAATGACCAGATATATAATGTTTTTATTTTATGTTTTTGACAGTTTTTTTAATTTTTTTTTTTTTAAGGAAATACTTTGTGGATGTTATAGTTGTTGATGTCTTATAAAATCTAACTTGTCCTTTTTTTTGTTGTTCTTTAGAGCTGGATAAGGGTGCTGGTGGGGATAATGCCCATGCTGCTGCTGATTTTGAGAATGGCACTTCTTTACGGAGGAGGGATTCTGGTATTGGAGAGGAGCAGGCCTCCATCGCTGCCAGTGAAGTGGAAGCTGGGGCAGGGGCCGGGACTGAGGCTGTCATCACTGGGCCCGATGCCATCAGTGAGGTGCTGTCCACCCTCTCCTCTGAGGTGAAGAAAACCCAGGATTCCCTAGAGCAGGAGAACAAGATGTCCTCTTCAGCGGCTGCTGCCAGTCAGGGCAAGAACGTGAAGGACATACTTCGCAGTCTGGTCAGCATGTCAGCTGAAGAAATGGTAGTCGACCCAGCCCTCATTCCTGCAGCATTCTTAGGCGCTATAGGAGATGGTGCAACAGATAAATCTGTACAGTTCAGATCGTTTGACAGGTAAGTCTTTTTATGAACTCTAGATGCAGTATCTCTTGGTATAATCTTGTTTTATGTCATTAGATGCAGCATTAACGAGGCAGATTAATGGAGATTATATCTGAAAAAGAAGTCCCAGTCCCAGTGCGTCAACAGATAAACCACTAGGTTTAATGTATTTTTGCAATTATAACCCTTTTCTACTTGAACTATTAGCTTTTTTTTAATCTGTTTCTATTTATTTGTTTTTGGTTTGTCTAATACATTATTATTAATATGACTTTGCATGTGTACGATAAAGTGCAGAATAGCCAAATTTCATGTATAGATCCAGTAATATCAGTTAATGATGGTTTAACATCTGTCATTAAAAATACATAAATAAATCACTACTTAACAGCTTCATGATTAGGAATTCCCTTTTCCTAATTTCAAAATATTTATGCAAGATTAAACGACCTACTCAGATGATGTCCTGCTTGGAAAAGCATGTCATGTTTGTTTATTTAAACAAAAAAAAAAAAATACAATAAATTAATTTCTTATAAGCAATTATACTTTAGCTTAAGGACATTTGAACAACAAAAAACTAAAGCACCAATTTTCAATAAATGTGTTTGACCGTACATTGCCTGCACAGTCTAGAAATGTGCTCAGTATGTGTTACTCCAGGAAGCCGTTCCTTTTCAGAATGTCAGTTTTTTATTTACAGACGTACTTTTTCATCTCATCCTTTGTGGATTGTGAGGTTTTATGAAAAACTCTCCTTAGTTAGAAATATAAATTATCATCCCTGGGGAAATACCAGAGCAGTAATAGTTTAGTGCGACTTTGTAGGAGCAGACATCTAGATGTGCTATAGGATGGACTGGGTCTGGTTTGCATTTAAAATATTGTTCTGTGGCAGACACAAAGCGCTGTGAGCTAACATGCATTTGGGAGAAGGCACCTTGTTAAAAGTTGTTCTCATGTTGTGGAAGGAGTACTCGCTCAAAAAATCTGGGAATTTCAAGACATTCCTCTGATCCTGCATGTATCTAATGCTTTGTCAGAAATCAGAACTCTCCTCATATCTTAAGGATTATCAACCTTGGCTTGCCAACCTAGCTGGAAAGCATAGGGTAACAGCTAAGCAGGAAAAGCCTGCTAGGTCTGCCTGCGCTGGAGCCCTTTTCAAACAACTAGGTGTGTGCTTTCATTCCCATGCTGAAATCTGTCTCTTATCTAATAGAGGGATCCACACAGGCAGTGAGTAGGTGCCAGCATTTATCTTGATGGCCCTCAACTTGTCTGGTACATCAGCTGTTAAGACAGGGTCTGCTTTCCCACCAAACACCAGTAGGTTGTGGATTTCAGGCAACACTTAAATAGTAAATAGGTGAAAAAAACCAAACAAACAAAACTGCACTCTTTTGTGGAGTGCTATCTTTTTCTCTTGACAATCCTGCCAACAGACAATACAAAAACAAATAATATCTCTCTTGTGCTGTATTAAATGTAATATTTTACTATTCCCAACTGCATGCTCAAAATGTATTGCTCATAATTACAATTACTGTTTTGGAGTTGTGACACACATAACCTATCTTTAAATCTGTGCCATAGGATTGTTCATGACCACACAATAGACAGGGCCTTGGTTTAATGTCCCATCACTACAATACATCCAAGCAGTATTCTGAGCCTTTGGTTGTTTGGCAAAGTCCTCTACGGAGTCATGCCCTGCAGGACCTGGTGGTCTTCAGCAGTCTCACTTTTTCATGTATTGAGCAGGACCAACCCTTATTAGTGCCTTAAATTGTAGATAAATCCATCACTACTTGTCAGTATCAATACACCCCCATGTGTGAAACCTTCAAATGTCTTTTTTTTATGTATTTATTGCCTTTTGATTTCTGTTCAACAAGAAGAGAAAAACAAAGAAATTATTAAAATGCAATACTTGAACTGAACTGAGAACCAGTCGGATTGTAAACCTCATAATAAGGTAAGAGGGAGGTGAAAAACACACAACTATTTGCCCTAAAATGTGAATAAAGGCTGTTGTACTCTGCCTGTTGTATTCAACTGAAGGTTAATTCTGCTTGTTTGTTGAATCAGGACGTGTCCGCTAGCCTGTCGAGGTTAAAAATGCCAACCAACTGTTCTGTTGCAACCATTAAATATTTTAATGAGCCACATATTTTTTTAAACAAGGAATTTGAACTGCATAAATACACAGCTCCATCACAAGTGTTATTTATTCAGCAACATAACAGCTGCATTTCAAAATAATATTTGTTTTGGCAGCGTGTTTTGTGTAGTTTGATACTGGCAAACTTTACCCAAAGTATGGTGGGAAGTTAATATTAATATTTACTAGGAATGCACACGATACTTTGTCATGACACCATATGCTATCAAGGTCAAATTTAAATTATATAAATTCTGTTCTCAAACCTAAACGGTATTGTATGATTGGACTATGATTTCAATAGCTTTTAAGCAGACCACGGTTTAGTAGTCTTTTGTACTAAATTAGCTTACCAAGGTCTTATCTTTTTATCTTCTCTTTAGCGCTAGCAATATTTTCAATGGTCCCCCCCTCTTCTCTCAAATATATTTTGGTCCTTGCTTGTATTGTATACTTCAATTTGGAACATGTAAGGTGCGGACAGAACTAGACGAAAGCTTGTTGCTGCTTCCTGGTACCTAATCATTTCATGTGTCACAGTCTAAAATCACTCCAATAATCTTACAGCTGTCAGACCACGTGACCACAGCAAACTCCCAGGATGCACCAGTTGTATTTGTATAACTTCAGTAACCTTAAAAACATTTAAAAAAATCAGCACTGTACAGTGGAACTACTAATGGAACTACTACTCAAAAAGGTAACAAGTGGGGAATAAACCCTTGAGCCCAATACCTGTGCCTAATGGTTTCAGTGGAAATGTTTGCTTGGACCTAATAGATTGGGGAACAAAATTGAGTGCCACTGTAACTCCACTCATCAATATGTTGACACATTTGGTACAGTATCGGTTAACCTTCTAAATAATTAAATGACCAATGGCCCGAATACAGATGCATTGATGTATTGCTTGGTTGTACGACAGATTACTTGATGAGTGATTAATTGATACCAGCATATTGCTTACCGTTACACCCATCTAAGTATAGCTTATGTTGTACTGAATAATTTAGAAAAATAATGAGAGACCAGATGGACATCCACTCCCCCCCCCCCCCTGCCCCACACTCACACACCAGCCTCAAAAAAATGGATGACAAATGGTCACTTAGAAGATAACCAAGCTAGGGAAAATATTTCAGATTGCTTTATAAAGTATTTGTATTGAAAACAGTTTTTTATGACACTGGGATATTTAATCCAGTTGCTTTTAATAGTTACAGAATTATTATTATATTCCTTCAAATAAAGAAAATTGGCTTTACAGTATACAGAGTAAACAAGTACCTTAAAGTTAAGTGTAAATGTAAATCATTCTTTCTTTTTTTTTTAATTTAGTAGTCGCCAATTGATTTTACCTCGTTTTTCTCCCAATTTGGAATGTCCAATTGTTAAAAATTAAAAATTAGATTATATAAATACCAGCACAATAGCTTGTGTAATCAAATCTTTATAATCACTAGAGTGAATACAAGGCAAAAGCTCTTATGAAGATCTTTATATTGGAGGGGGTTGTATTAATCTTATTTCAATAGTTTAATTTTATCAATGTTGTGTTAACAGTAGGAAGTGAAAAAGTATTTGCTGCTTTCCCCCCCAACTATTTATGCCAAATAAATGCTCATGATTGCAGGTGCTTAATGTTGATGTTTTAAACTTCTCTGTTATGCGCCAATGCTTATTATAATGCACCTCACCTAGAGTATTGTAAAAACACGTTCCTATTGTTAAGTGGGGTTAAAAGCATGTTTGAAGTCAAAAGCAAGACCTTCAGCTGGGTTATTTATTTCTTTTTTTTTCTTCAAATGTAAGTATTTCAGGCCATTATAGGAATTCATATGGGATGTCTTTGTAGCAGAGCCTGCAAAAGATATAATTAAGTAAATATCCAGTTGAATGTACATTTAGGGTTATGGGTAATGTTACTAGGTAATTAAAATGAAGCACTGCTCAGGGAGTGCAGCATGCTTTGGCGCAAAGATTTACCTAATTAGTAGGATTCTTGCATCGTTACGGGTACAAAAAAAAAAAATCTCATTAAAAAGAGCCTTTAACTTCATTTTAATGAGATGTGTTAAGGATTTTATGTTTAGCACTTCAACTGCAAACCATAAATTCATAAATGAATATGGATCATTTGCATTTGTGTTATTTTATGCCTTTACAGCGAAGATCAGTCTGTTGACACCTGGTTAGGCAGCTTTTCAGCAACTTACTTTTGTAGGTCTCACAACTTGTGTTAAGTACCAAACATTGAGATTAATGTAGTGGTTACTGTTAATGCTGATGGAACTGCCTTGTTAAATTTATGATTTTAGACATGAAAAACCAAGTAACTAAATACGTGAATGCAAGAGGTGCCAGTATTGTAGTGTGTGTGTATATATATATATATATATATATATATATATATATATATATATACACACATACACACACACTACCGGTCAAAAGTTTTAGAACCTCCATTTTTCCAGTTTTTATTGAAATTTACGCAGTTTAATGTCTCAGTGTACTCTGAAATTAAAGCATAGAACAAATAAACAATAAACAATTGGAGATAAAAAAGAAATCATGGAATCGTTTTGTTTAACAAAATTTAATCTAAATTTTTGACTCATCAAAGTAGCCACCTTTTGCAGATATAACAGCCGAACACACTCGTGGCATTCTTTCTACAATGGAAATCAAATATTGTTCGGAAAGTTCTTCCCAACACTGTTGCAGAAATTCCCACAAATGTGTTGCACTTGTAGGTTGCTTTGCTTTCACCCTTCTGTCCAGTTCATCCCAAACCAGCTCGATGGGGTTTAAGTCTGGAGACTGTGCTGGCCATTCCATGATTTGAAGCCTACCATCTTGTTCTTTTCTTCTAAGGTAGTTCTGACGTAGCCTGGAGATATGTTTTGGGTCATTATCTTGCTGTAGGATGAACCCCTGACCAACTAGGCGTATACCAGAGGGTACTGCATGGCACTGCAAAATGCTGTCGTAGCCGTTTTGGTTCAGGGTGCCACTCACTCTGTGCAAGTCGCCGACTCTGGATCCAGCAAAAGAGCCCCAGACCATCACGCTTCCTCCTCCGTGTTTGAAAGTTGGTGTCACACACCGAGGAACCATCCTTTCGCTTACTCGACGGCGTACAAAAACCCTGCGTGATGAACTGAAGATTTCAAATTTTGATTCATCGGTCCATAAGACCTTCTTCCAGTCTTCCAGGCGGTGCTTCATGGCCCAGGCAAGCCTCTTTTTCTTATTTTGCCATCTTAGCAATGGCTTTCTTACTGCCACTCGACCTGTCAAACCTGCAGCTCGACGTCTTCTCTTCACAGTTGAAACTGAGACTTGCTTACTTCGACCAGTGTTAAGCTGTGCTTGAAGCTGTTGTCCTGTGAGCCGCCTATCACGCAAGCTGTTGACTCTCAGAAACTTGTCTTCTGATTCTGTTGTGGCTTTGGGTCTGCCAGACCTCTTCCTGTCAGAGTTTCCTCCAGTTTCCAAGTGCCTTTTGATGGTGTAGGAAACTGTACTCACTGACACCTTGGCTTTCTTTGCAATTTCTCTAAAGGAAAGACCTACACTTTTAAGGGTTATAATGGTCTGTCTGTCTTCCTTTGTTAATTGCCTTTTTCTCGCCATTATGATAGCAATATACAACTTCCTGCAGTACAATACTGTCCAAATAATGCTTAAGAGGGTGTAGTAACACAGTCTGTTCCAACACTGCTTTTATACAGACAGAGGGTTTGTAAGTAATCAACAAAAGTTGGGACACCTGTAGGAATTGTTAGCATCAACTTTCAAGGCTTAATTTACTTCCATTGCTGCAGAACAGCTGTAAGTTGTTAACCCATTACTTGTTCCCTGAAAAAGGCCTTTTGTGTAACTCTGAAATGTACATTATTTTTCAGTTTTTGGTAACCTAAACTTTTTTTAACCTCTGGCAGTTTACAGCTTACCTTTGTACCATTTCAGGTTATTCACTGAACTTGAACTGCTTAAATTTCAATAAAAACTGGGAAAATGGGGTGTTCTAAAACTTTTGACCCGGTAGTGTATGTGTGTGTGTATATATATATATATATATATATATATATATATATATATATATATATATATATATATATATATATATAAATAATATGGTCACATCCCAAATAATACATACACGGGCGCACACACACACACACACATTATTTGGGATGTGACCATACAGTAACAATAGTCTGTTGTGTTTTTAATTTCCTTTCTACCTTATAATCGGGTTTGGACAATAATGAAAGTTTTAATTATTGTTTTTTGGCAATCAATTAGTTCAGTTCCTGTCTCACACACTCGGCCTGCTTTTGCTTGTTGGCTATTTAAAATAAATGTTCTATCACATAAAGTAGAAGGGGGCAGTGAAATAAATTAATTTCCTGATCCCCAGTTTAATTGTGGCATTTAACACTCCCTCAGCATCTCTTTTTATAGACAAATCAAAGAGAAAGTAACAAAACATCTCAGTAGCAGCAGAACTGCTTTAGCTTTAGCTGGCTGTCAGATGATTATCTATTTAATAATTATTGATAATAGCACGGCCATCAGCTACTGTTTCAACCTTACCTTGTATTCATTTTCTTTTACATTTTGTTTCAGGAGTGTTGTGGTAGCTCCCAAGAAGGCAGGCGGAGCTTCATCTTTGGCTGCTAGTACAGTAACTGCTGCCACACCAGTCCCTGCTACTACTGCCGCTACCACCCCAGTTAATAATGTCAGCGTGGTCTCCACATCGGACCCTCCCCAGAGCACAGCAACAGAGCCCGCTGCTGGTGAGTTACTGATGGCTGTGGGAAGGAGGTTAAATCGGTATGTTTGTGACATCTTAGATTGAACGGCTAAAAAAGTGCCAATCATGTCTGTCGTTTGTCTCCAAATAACTAACAATCGGTTGGGACAGAACTGATTAAAGTATTGAATCTTGGATCAAAGCTTACTTGTATCAAGAGGTTCTGGACTCAAAACCTTATGTCCCATTACTTTTTATCGTTGTTGTTAATATGCTTAATGAGGGAAATGTGTTAGTGGAGGAAATCCAACGTGTAAATACAGTATTTGTTGTAACTTTTTAGAAGAAAACATACACTTGACTTTCCATACACCAAAACAAATAGTATGCACTGACCTAATAAATATATACATGCACAATCAAGAAAGATAGAAATTTGATGTTCTAATACAGAGACTTGGCGGCAGATTAAATCTAAAATGATATTGTGTTTGCTATATAGCTGTAGAATCTGTTTTCATTTCATCCTGCCAAATCTAAAAACAACACTGATCTGATAAATTTAGTTCCACTTGTTTTGTAATTATCTGGAAATGCATCATACTGTGCCATGATGTCCTCGGCATGTATTATGGGGGGAAAAAAACAACACAAGAGAAATAAATGCTAGTTCATGCTAGCCTATTAAATTCTTGTATGTAGCACAGCAAGTTTCCTGCATGATTGCACTTACTATACTTGGTGCTACAAATACATGTCTGGTTAAACCTTGTAGGCAAATGTTGTACAAATCAAAATTGGCAAAACATTTTCAATATATACTCTTATTTATTTAAGTATAAAAAGAAACCAATTGAGAACAGCAGCTGACTGCTAACCAAGCAAAGTATAATTAAACAAACTACTAATTTAATATTGCACAGTAATTAGCTATCTTTCCCTTTCAACAATGGTTGTAACCCATTCTGCCATGGTTCAGGGATACCCCACTCGTTCTATAACTGTGAATAAACAGATTCCTAAAGAAAGGTGGACTTTTCCTGGTGCAGTAGTCACCTGAATGATTGTGCAGTGGTTAGTAAGCATTATTAAAATTTCCAACTCCTGTAGACTCTTTGATGGCAGTACTTTTTTAATGCAGCATTAGACTAGTAAGAGTGAAAGACTAAAATGTAATGGTGTTTACACCAGAGAATATGCAAGAATGCCGAAACGTCCAGAGCTTGAATAACGGTTCTATATCTAATCTGTCCTGATAAGTGTGGAAGAACTGGAATATGTCACATGTATCAGACGGTTACATTTGTACTTAATTCATGTATGTTTTTTAGGAGAGGTACACAAACATTTGCTTAAAAATAAAATATCAGCATTTAGACATATATGAAATGCACATTTTTGCTGATGCGTTTAAACAAGATTACTGTATGTAAAATGATATGTGGTAAAACATTCATTGCCTAACCTATAAGTATTCCATTTTATCCTGATTGTCTGTTGCAAATACAGATTTAATTGACAGCAATTAAACTTTTATATAGTGAGGTTATATTTACATCCCGTATTTAAAAGGTGGACAGGACACAATGGTACGTAGTGCTAAAATTTAAAAAATAAGTTGTGGTGACCTTTTTATTATCCTGACCTGTGCAGGGATTGGACTCTGGTCAATTTATGTAAACAATGGCCATCACTGGGTGAACACTAGACAGTTAATCTATTTGCATTTTCTTTCAAGTCCTTGTAAATGTCTGTAAAGCAGTCAGTCTGAAGGAGCCAGTTTATCAGGAAAGAGATTAATAGAGATAAGTCAATTTAGTCCTTCATGTTTGAAGTGGCTACTTCATTTACGCATACAAGACCTTCCAATGCTACAGACACATGCTCTGGTCTTGTGGTGTTTAGCACTTGTAACACTTTCACTGCAGATGTTTTTTGAAACTTGCCATGCGTTGTTACTGATTTTTGGGAGAGTGTCTGCCTACTGACTTATCTGGACCCTGAAAGTGAAACATTGGAGGTTTTGGTGGAGAAAGTGTGAAAAGGCTTTCATCTCTGTATTGACTTTTGACGTCTACCAGTAAGGGAACCACTATGGTCACACATCCTTCATACCTGTATTTAAACATGTCCATTTAAGGTGAATGCTCACATTTATATTTGATTTATTTCTATATTTAATTTTATATTTGTAATATTTTTTTTAAATTTTAGTTTTTTTTTTGATTGCCTCAGATCAGCAATTCAATCAACTGTGGCTTCTAGTAACAATCTCAATCCCCTGCCCATTATTTCTCCAAGCCATAGGTATCTGGCATTATAATCCCACAATTGGTTGGTACAATCCATACTTGTAAAAAATATTCATATATCAGCTCAACTGTTATCCATTGTTAGTTCTATTATAAACTCCATGATTGTGTGTCGTATAGACAGATGGCCAGCACTGTGCACAGAGACTTGTCATAAGTAAATAGACATCCCAACTATTCACTGGTAACAAGTCACTGTATATAATGAAAAAATATATGTAACGCACAATTTGTTTAAAACCGTGAACGATCGAGATGTTGCAATAGCATAATTTTGTATTTCATACAGGAAGTGGATCTGCAAGTGCAAATCTACCATCTGTTCCCAGTGTGTCCCCAATGACACAAGATTCTGCTTCAAATATGAGGTAATTCAGCTTGGAGTATATTTGTCAATATTTGTATTCTAAACAGTTTTCCAGGATTTACAAAGTTGTTGGTGCTTTCTTTCATCTATTAACACTAATCCTGACCTAAAGATGTCACAGTATATTTTCAGTAAGAACAATTAATATTTTAAGTATTATTAATTTAAGAGGTAATATGCACTCTTAAATCCCTTTCACTACAAATGGCAGCACATTCTTTTTTAAAATCAATTTTTTTTTTCTTTTTTAATTTAGTAGTCGCCAATTGTTTTTATCATTTTCTCCCAATTTGGAATAATAAATTTATTTTTAGGCTCAGCTCACCGCTACCACCCCTGCGCTGAATCAGTAGTGGCGAAGACGAACACACGCTGTCCTCTGAAGCGTGTGCCATCAGCCGACCACTTCTTTTTCACACTGCAGGCCCACCATGCAGCTACCTCAGAGCTACAGCGTCGGAGGACAACGCAGCTCTGGGCAGCTTTACAGGCAAGCCTGCAGACGCCCAGCCAGGTCATAGGGGTTGCTGGTGTGCGGTGAGCCGAGGACACGCTGGCCGACCTAAGCTTCCCTCCGGCGCTCGGCCAATCGTGCGCCACCCCCTGGGAGCTCCCATCCACTGTCTGCAGTGGAATAGGCTGGACTCGAACCGGCAACGTCCAGGTTATGGGGCGCATCCTGCACTCTACGCGGAGCGCCTTTACCGGATGCGCCCCTTGGGAGCCATTAAAATTGAATTGTAAAACACAAACAACCAGATTAAAAGATGTTGTTCTGTTTGTTAATGTATTGGAAAAAGTTAAATCAAAACTGAACATTGTGCTATTGATAGCTTTTGACATTTGTAGAAAGAGAGGAATGCTTTAGGGTTTATACATCAAAGTGAAAAATGCTCGAAGTCTCTGATTCATCTCTTCATTTATGCAGCATTTCTGAAAGGCTTGAACATGCCCTTGAAAAGGCTGCCCCTCTCTTGAGGGAGATCTTCGTGGATTTTGCTCCCTTCCTTTCCCGTACCCTTCTGGGCAGCCATGGGCAGGAGCTGCTCATAGAAGGTACAAGTAAGTCTTCCATTTCTTACCCTCACATTGATACCACCATACTGTTGTGGTGGGATGGTCTTATGAAGCTACTGTTAATCACAATTTTTAACAATGAGGTGCTTATGGCAGGAATGTAAAACATTCAGTTGTTGCTTACAGTAGTTACAACCAGTCAGTTAAGCACCCCCTTTGAAACAGGAAATGGGGCTCCTGGCTACTGTAAAAGACAAAGAGCAGACACTGGGAATCCTCCTTCCTGAGATTCCCATGGATATTCTTTAATACAGTACACATACATGAAATCATTGAATTCAGAGTTACATTGTAACTTCTGTTGTATTATTATATTCACTTTACATTTGCCTGTTTTATGACATTTTGAAGTCAAGTTTCATTGCTCCAATATTGATTTTTTTTATCAAAATCCTGGCATTCTGATCCTGGAGAATCTTAATTGGCTGTTCATTTTATAGAACTTGCTGTTTACAAAGAAATCACATCACATGATGAGTGACCTTTCAACTAGCATCGTTGAAAGGCCACCACATGTGATTTCTTTGGAAGTACTCCAAAAGGAGTTGTCAACTAGGATTCCACATAAAGGTCTAGTGAATCATGATAGAGAAGTGATCAACATACAATATTGGAGCTACAGATCTCAGAAACTCGGACTGGTTGTAAACATTAGATTTTTACCAGTAAATAAAACAGAAACATAATTGAAAACATGTCGCGTGGCTGGCAGAGGCGCATTCCTTCTATGGATGTTTAAATTACAATGGTATATTTCACATTCTAGTTCTGTTAAAAATGCCTCCTTGTCTACTCCCTGATGGTAACCGGAGAGTCTAAATTCAGTTGTTGGAACTGCAAATATAGTTTTAATTAAGACATTTTTAGAAATGTACCTGTGTACCCTTTAATTAACCTTATACACTCAGTCAGACAATTTTTTTTGTCATAACAGGGGAGAATAGATTAAATAGTTTTGATGAATAGATAAAATAGTTTCTGCTCTTACTAGACATGGTTTACAACTTAAATTATTACCAAAGTCTTGTCTGTATTCTCCATTAAATACTATATGGATGTATGAACTGTATAAAGTAATCTGAATTTACCACTTTGATCACACTATAGATCTGAAACAAGTGCAGACCCTTTGATTCTGTGAGCCCCACTGGTGGAGAATATAATCTAAACTCTCATTCATAGGCAAAGGGTAGTCTTGCTTGTAAATGAGCCCTCTGAACTTCACAGGCTGTTTTGGGATCCCACCACGAAGGCACTTGGTAATGAATGGGGCAGTTTTCAAGTGTTGGCTCTTAATATTTTGAAAAACCTATAGTAATCAAATTTAAGTCGTAAACCATCTAGAGTATCTTTTAACTAACTGATTACAGTTCTGCAAAGGTTTTATAGAGAAAGGGGTCATGGGTCAGAGTACTAATAAGAGTGTTTGGGATGTCTGCTGCCACCAAACAAAATGGAAACTTGATTGATGGCTGGAGGGCTGAAGGGAGAGAGTAACTGAGAAAGCAAAGGTCATGGAGCCATTTCCCTCTCTGCATATATAATAACCCCCTCGCTCCGAAACAGCAAAATGCAGATATTATGGATCAATAAGACATATGCTCTGCACATTTGTAGCTGTAATACAAGGCACAATTATGTATTAGTTTACAGTTACATTTTGTTGGTTCATTAAAATCATCAATATTTCAGATTGGTCTGGTCTGGTCTAGGCCTGTGTTGTTTTTTGTTGTTGTTTTTTTACAATTTTTTAATGGTAGCTGCATGGAAATGTGTTAACATGTTAGCATGGAAATTGATGTCCACCCACCAAAAAAAACAAACAAACAAGAAAAACAGACAGACATTCATTTCTCCCAGCATGTTTTGTACTATTTCATTAAGTTTACAAAAAGCCAACCTGTTTTCCTTTTCAGATTTTCAGCGTAGAATGAAAACAGAGGCTTGTCCCTTTTATTACCCTAGCCTATGTGTTGCATCAACACAGTTTCAAAATTCTTTTTTAGGTGAAAAATATGTGATTCTTTATAATATGAACAGTATTTTAACTTATTCATAGGCTAAAGTCAAAAATTAAATACAGTGCACAATACACAAGATTCTATTATTATATTGGTTGGCTCTTCTCTCAGGTAAATTAGTGTTGTGGAAACTGGTTTAAAAAACAACATCAACCCTTTTATTATATACACATCCGCAAAGTGGCCTTGACTTACAGTCATTGATTGCTTTCCATTGTTGTAATATAAGAAATGGATTTGGTTGTGCAGAATAGGAGGTTATTGGGTCACCTTCCTTTCTTTCTTTCTTCTCATTTCAGGTTTGGTCTGCATGAAGTCCAGCAGTTCGGTTGTGGAGCTGGTCATGCTGCTGTGTTCTCAGGCAAGTCCGTGCTGTACATGACACAAAGCAGACCTTTAAAACAACAACAAGCTCTTCATTTTGTTCACTGCTTAATATAGCGTTTCTTTCACGCTGGCAGTAAAGCAGCTGAATTACAGCTCTTGAGTTATATGCAATAAATAGAGAGAGAGACTATTACACTGTTTATCTTTCACAGACACTTTGAAGCCAGCCCTTGGCTGTCAATAGAACCCCACTTATTACTTTAAAATAATGTAAAATAAGGTATCTTTAATGAATGGAATATTGGTCAAGAGGTCAAGGGTTTCGACCCATTTAAACACCTTTGACCTTCATTTGCAGCCCTGATGGTTTTACTTGGTGGTTTGACAAAAAAGGATAATGCAAAATTAATGTTTCTTTTGCATCGATTCTTTTTTTTTGTGGCAGTGTTTCCACATTTATTTAGGTAATGCTGATGGATAGTTCATGAATACAAATGAAAGAATCATAGCAGGTGTGAAAAAAAAATCAATACTACATGTTGTCAATAAAGTGCAATAAGGACAATTGCTTCAGGAGATCACACCTAATGGGTGTTACAGTGGAGTTGTTGTAGACATTAGCTATAGGGTGGCACATACTATACTCCACACAAGCACACGAAAAGGCTTTCTTTGTGTATGAATGTAACCTGTGTGCATATATAATACGCACATTACAAAAATAAAAGTACAACGGCTCAGAAATGTGGGGGGGAAAAATGCTGATTAATTGCATCACGCCTGCTTTTTCCAACGTGTTTTTATCAGTTTTATTTTAGTGAAAAACATGCTTTTCCCTGCCCCCCCCCCCCCATTAATCTCACATTTTCCACTGTAGTTATTTTCCAACGGTAATAAATAGAGATTACACATCAGTTTTTGTGTCATTTGCTGCATATATTTGGGAAGCCGGGGCACAGGAAAGAACTGAACCTTAGCATCCAGAAGGGAGAATAAATGACATGGTCTAATGCACCTATTTGTCATATCTGTCAGGGTGTTGTTTAATGCTAATCTAATCAAACTGGGAATCTGGCGATGGCCGCTGCTTGAGCCCAAGCTGCAAAGTACTCCAACACAGGAGGCTGAAGTTCCAGTTAAAAAGGGGACAGAAAATATGGTGCTGATTGCTTTAATAAATCACAGAAAATACATTCTCTCACACCCGATGCAAATGTAATTTTATGGTGGGGGAAGTGTTCCACCTTAAATTAAAAATGGATAGCATCTAAATGAGCCCTTATTTATCCAGAGATAAATTGCATACAGACTGTTGTGCTGCGATAATTACATTTTATGATTTGCGTTTTGCGTTCTTTGATGGGATCCGACGGCTTAGACGCAGAAGTGATTTATATCACTATGAAGTGAACTTACTTCCAGTACAAGAAGGCTGAAGAGATACGGAACAAGATATCAAGTGGACATGTTGCAGATATGGGGAGGAGACAGGGCTGAGTTTGATTGATTTTTTTCAAGTAAGATGGGGTGGGATGTGATACTATCTCTCTAAAATTTTAATTAATTTCCTCTGCGAGATGGAGTGGGTCCGATGTCAAAGATCAAGGGATCAGGTCAAAAACTAGTTTTTAATCATGGCAAATATGAGAGATGTATGCACAACGACGTCAGACTCGCGTTGAGAATTGGATTCTAAACAGTAGTTTGATAGTGCCTGCTAAAAGGAGATGTGGCCTTTTGCAATTAAAGATCAATTTTGATCATGAACATTAACTGGGGTATGGTATATTTCAGCCCACTCTTGTGCATCGTATTGATTCTTATATCTAACTTCAAAACTTATTATATCTAACTTCAAAACAACATTATTAACAAAGTCTGTCTCGGTTCACCATTTAATTTAATAACAAAGCAACCTGCTGATTTAATGGCTGTAACAAATAAATAAAATCGATCAAAATTGTTGTGGCAGGCTACGAAGAATCACTGTCCAAACATACAGGTTACAAGTTGATGCACTGTTAAAAATACCACATCAGCTTCTAGAGTTCCTGTGGCTGTGTGCAAAAGTTGAAGTCCCTTGTTAATAAAACATTGATGGTCAATTCTAACCTGAATTGTAGTCAAGTTGTTGGTTTTCTTCAAATAGAAAATATGTCAGTCTTGGTTGTGCTAGTATAATATACCAATTCAGTAGAACCCATCGTATCCAATCCTGTAAGATATGATACCCTCTTAACCGGTGGTCCTCTGGCTCGTGTCATTGACACATGCAGCTACTGTACCTACTGAATGGTATAGATGGAAGCTGATCAATGAACATTTTATTATGAGTTTAAAACAGTAAATTAAGCTGTTAGTATGAGAGATGTTCAATAAAAGAAAGCAAAGGAGTAATATAATTACTGTAACATTAAAAACATAAAGCACAACCAGTTTGTTGTGTGTATGCTTTCTGCCTCGGTTTAACATGCACTTACAGAGCCTTGGCATGGATTGAATGCATGGTAAGAACTGTTTTTGGAATGCTCTTTTGTAAATTGCCAAATACTGTTTTGCAATCATTTTCATGTATCTGACACTGTTTTGCAATCATCTTATGTGTCTGACATTTAGTTTATACTGTCCTGATATTAATAAAGCAACTACAATGTAGTATACCAACTCCCTCTGATATATATATATATATATATATAATCTCCAATGGACCCCTAGAACCCCTAGAAATTAGGATGTGATGGGGTCTGCTGTGTATTTAATTAATATGATATTATGCTGAATTGGTAGAGGCTGTTTAAGTAACTATTAAAACAACTTGTCATAGTTAGCATTTACCCATATTGTTGCCATGGCGATTTGAGTCTAACAACAGTAAATGGGAGCCTTCTGGAGTTTGCAGTTGATTTAAACTGGTTCTCTATTGAAAATGTACATAGCAAGGTTTATCAGTATCGAAACGGACTGAGCCCTTAGTTCTGAATGTGTGCCTTTTTGTAATTTTTTTGTTATCTTTAAATAAATAAATAACAAGTATAATGACTTAAAAAACAAAGTACTGTTTGTTTTGTTATATCATGTAGCCTTATATCATAGCTCATTGGGTTTACAGGTAATAATAAATGTGTCTTCAAAGTGCACTTCCTTATTAGACATGATGAATATCATTTTTGAAAGCATCGTCATAGCATTGAAGGCCACTTTAAAAAGCTTCTATTTTTGCCTGTCCTAATTCAGTCTGACATCTTTTCCAATAACACCACCTCAATTCCAGGTTTAAAGCTGAATTTATAGCTCTGCATTCTGAAGTGCATCGTTTTAAAAATGTTTTCAACCCAAAACATCTAATAAATAAATAATGCTTTGGGCTACTCGGTAGTAGAATTTCCAGACTAGAAATCATTTCATCGGATACTCAACAGTCCACTATCTAAAAGGGCTGTCAGATAAATCTTATAGTAGCTGCATTTGTGTCCTGTAAATCACATGTTATTGTCTGAGCCTTCTGCCGGGTCATCTATTCTTTTCCCATTTATCAGAAATGCATCCAGTACACAGAAAAAAAGATAGCTAGAATGTAGTAGCTCTAGACTGGCTTAATTTAAAAAGAGATCTGAGATTAATTTAACATCAGCACTTAAAGCTAGATTGCTGTGAAGAAACACTTTTTTTCCCGCTAAAGAAAGGCCATTTAGATAGCTGGATGATACAGTGGTCTTTTGTCTCTTGAATTCTGTCTCACAATTGAGAGTCGCAACATACAAATTTGAGAATGGGAGGTTAAAAGCAGCAGCTCACTTGAATCTTTCAAAGGGTCCTGTTACCAATATGTATTACACGAGTTTGACTGTAAATGCACTTATGAATTCTCCTTCCCATTTCGTTATTATGCCAGGATTTTATAAATCTGCTTTTACTGATCTGATTTTGTGCCCTGTCTAGGTTACAGCAAATGATTTTGTGATATACACTGCAGGTATGTGCTACTGCCCACTGCCAGAAAGCACTTTAAAATGTACATTATAAAGCAATTTTGTTTGCTTTAAGTACTAGGGATGAGTGAAAGTAAGACCTTTTTTTAGTCCATAACTTGCTTGAAAATTAAATTCCTGTGTCGATGGATTGTTAACAATATCCTTTTATACTAAATAATTTTGATAATATCTGCTGTTTGTTAAACTGATTTAAATTTCATCTAGAAATCATTTAATAAACAGGTTTAACATCAAGATGTCCTGCCAGGAGTTCATATTAAAAATGATGTTATCTTAAAGAAACATTCTTTCCTTCAGCATTAGAAGTATTTATGGTCAGTTTGACAATGTTGGTATTTGTGGTCAATTTTATTATCTAAGCTCTATGTTTTAAAAAGAAATGATTTACACAGACCTGTGCTCATTCTATACTGGATTCTTTAATTGTAATTTGTACTGGGTTTTGTGTATTTGCATATATATATATATATATATATATATATATATATATATATATATATATATATATATATATATATATATATATTTTTTTTTTTTATTGCTTCTTTAGTCTCAATCTCTCTCAAGTTATTAATTATTTATTGTACAGATTATATATCCCTTTAGGGAAAATAAATACATTGTTAAGTAACTGGATTATGTTTTGTTTTTAGAGCTATGTAATTACTTGTATATTATTGATCGTCCAAGTTCCTTGGTTTAGCCCTTGCCATAACACACCTAAAAGCTTCTTTTTCTTTACTTTAAACAAAGGAGTTGTGTGTACAGTTGTAGTTTTTGCATAGGCACACAGCAGAGCTTGGATTGGTGCATTAAGGGTCATGAATTCTCAATTTGTTTAGGAACTGTGCTTTTTACCAAGCCCTTAACTGTATAATGATACGTTTGCGTTCAAAGCCAGAGTTAACCTGTTTAGCAGATGGTTACCTTTCTACTGTAGGGGAAGAGGGCTTTTGACTTCCCAGAGTACTTGGCTTTTCATGCCCCTTGACCTCTAGGCCAGAAATAGAGAGCAATAAGGGCACAGAGTTTAACCTCCTGCTGACAAGGAGCATGCAGCCACGTTGGGTTCAGAATCAATACTCAGAGTTTGAAACACTAAGGTTTTGACACTGAAAAATTGTCTGTATTGTCTAGCCTATTTATGGCTAACAGATGAGCGCTGCTTCCTATACCAAATCCATGAAACTTTTTTCATAACCTCCTAAATCTGTCCTTCAATCTGACCCTTCATATAGCTGCATATGCAGTGGTGTAGCTGTGCTACTTAACCTTTTGGGTTACTGTCAAATGGATAATCAAAAACTACACAGGCTTCAGCATTTTATTCACAAAGGACATCTGTTGCCTTGAACTCCGCTTAGGCTTTTGCAACTTTTTTAAAAACGTTTTTTACTGCTTATAAAAGGTTGGGGATTAACAGCACAGGTAACATGAGTATTCCAGGTGTGAGTGAAGGGGAAGCCCCCACTGTTTTGTCTAGTGAATGGTAATAATCAACCTATAGAGTGAACTAATTTTGCTTCAAAAAGTCGAATGAAACCTGCTGAAATAATGTTACGTTAACATATTGAATTACATACCGTTTTGTAGTTTTCCATATACTTGGAAAATATAATTTATTTGTTTGCACTGAAAACAATAGAACATTGGTCACCTTAAGAGTTTATTGAAAACAAAAAATAATGAAAAAAATAGTCATGTAAGTTAGAATGATACTTTGAGCTTCTTAATTCATATCAGAAAGTCGCTGTGTGATTACATTTTCTGTGCTTTACTTCTAATCTCCACACGTTCCCAGCACACGCCATCACTGTTCAATTCACCTGGCAAATTCACTGTAAAACTAGGCACTAAAATCAAAAATTGCCTACCGTCAAACAGGCACATCAGACTGATATGACAAGGACTGATTGATAGCAAAAAAATAACGACAGAATAACTTAATACCACTTCATTTACCAAAATGAAAGTAATTTATTATGGATGCAGGAAAAACACATTAACAATATGCTGTGCAGCGTCAACCTAGAAATCTGTCTGTGTGAACTTTTATTCCATTATGAACCTACACAAAGGGGAAATACATAAATATAATATGTTTTTGTGTAAAAGACAAAATATAAATACATTATCTGAAATCAAATGAACTGAAGCATAATCTCGTAAATGCATCATTGCATTACAGACTTAATAAAAGTGCAAATGCAGTGAGCAAATATTTACTATAACTGCTCTTAGTCAAACGTGCTCTTACTTGTACCTTAGTGTATTCTTTATTTTGCTCTTAAATTTGATCTTATTGTACATTCATAACTGCTCTTATCTATGTTATGATATTTTGTAATGTGATATTTTATAATTTGATAACTTGTAGTGTGATGTTTTATAATGCAATGTTTTGTACTGTGATATCTTGTAACAATTGTAAGTCACCCTGGATAAGGGCATCTGCTAAGAAAAAATAATAATAATAATAATGTAAGTGAAACATAATGTTTCTGTTTTGCAAAACAAATAATAAAAATAATACAAAATGTACTATGTAAGAATCCTGTATGTGTGTGTATATATATATATATATATATATATATATATATATATATATATATATATATATATATATATATACACACAGTTCCGGCGATGTCTAAATCAGATTGGCAGATTTTACCCAAATTGAAGTCAAAGTAGATGCTATAGTCAGAGGTTAAAGTAACTTTAATTTCGTACCGGTGTAGAGTTATTTTCAGGTACGCATTAAAAAGTGGTACTCAGCACACTGTTTGCTCATAAACCTAAACAACTTCCGCTAAGAAAGCAGGGAAGCGCCCATTCAAATCTGGTACGTTATGCTGTTTTCAGTCTATTTAATTGAATGTATCCTATTTTGCAGTCTCTTACGTCATTGTAAATGTAATTTATCATATTTTTCCACCATTAGTATGTGAATATTTCATATGCAAAACATCAGGTCTTGTACATTTTTTTTTACTTGTGCAGCTTTGCGGTGGACTTCTCACAAGTTGTTTTTTCTTTTTAGAGAAATTGTTTGTCTGTTTCCGGTATAAGTTTTCAAAAAAATGATGTATAATTAATGGTAAATGTACCTCAGTTTGACAATAGGAAAAAGGAAAAGCACCTATCAGATCACAATTGATTGTACATGTACCAAAATCTGACAGTGTACCACTTTCTGACACTACTACAGGTGAAGTTTTGGTACGTGTACCACATTCTGACTGTACCACTTTCTAACACTACACCGGCTCTGTAGTCCAGATCACATCTTCTATCAAAGTGAAAAACAACGTCCACAAACTTGAACTTGAAGCTTATATAAGAACATAAGAAAGTTTACAAACGAGAGGAGGCCATTCGGCCCATCTTGCACATTTGGTTGTTAGTAGCTTATTGATCCCAGAATCTCATCAAGCAGCTTCTTGAAGGATCCCAGGGTGTCAGCTTCAACAACATTACTGGGGAATTGGTTCCAGACCCTCACAACTCTGTGTAAAAAAGTGCCTCCTATTTTCTGTTCTGAATGCCCCTTTTATCTAAAATAAAATATAAACTTATATATAAACTTCAGGTACATTCAAACAGTATTCCAATTCCAAAAGAAAAGAAGATAGTGACAGACAAGTTGAAAAAGGCATGCAGATAGAATAATCCAGCTCGAAAAAATAAATCGATATCGTTTTTTAAAATGTTTTTAATTTTATTATTTGTGCATTTTTCCTGAGGGATATCAGACAATGTCCATTAGGTAAACTGTACCCCCCACTACTACCACTAGTTGAGAATGACAGTTGATTTGAGTTTGTTTCAAGGACTCGGACTCGAGTCTCGAAGTCAAGGACTCGTGACTCGGACTCGAGGTTTGAGGACTCGACTGCAAGTCTGATTTTATATATATATATATATATATATATATATATATATATATATATATATACAGTACTGTGCAAAAGTTTTAGGCAGGTGTGAAAAAATGCTGTAAAGTAAGAATGCTTTCAAAAATAGACATGTTAATAGATTATATTTATCAATTAACTAAATGCAAAGTGAGTGAACAGAAGAAAAATCTAAATCAAATCCATATTTGGTGTGACCATCCTTTGCCTTCAAAACAGCATGAAGCATCAATTCTTCTAGGTACACTTGCACACAGTTTTTGAAGGAACTCGGCAGGTAGGTTGGCCCAAACATCTTGGAGAACTAACCACAGTTCTTCTGTGGATTTAGGCAGCCTCAGTTGCTTCTCTCTCTTCATGTAATCCCAGACAGACTCGATGATGTTGAGATCAGGGCTCTGTGGGGCCATACCATCACTTCCAGGACTCCTTGTTCTTCTTTACGCTGAAGATAGTTCTTAATGACTTTCGCTGTATGTTTGGGGTCGTTGTCATGCTGCAGAATAAATTTGGGGCCAATCAGATGCCTCCCTGATGGTATTGCATGATGGATAAGTATCTGCCTGTACTTCTCAGCATTGAGGAGACCATTAATTCTGACCAAATCCCCAACTCCATTTGCAGAAATGCAGCCCCAAACTTGCAAGGAACCTCCACCATGCTTCACTGTTGCCTGCAGACACTCATTCGTGTACGCTCTCCAGCCCTTCGGCGAACAAACTGCCTTCTGCTACAGCCAAATATTTCAAATTTTGACTCATCAGTCCAGAGCACCTGTTGCCATTTTTCTGCACCCCAGTTCCTGTGTTTTCGTGCATAGTTGAGTCGCTTGGCCTTGTTTCCACGTCGGAGGTATGGGTTTTTGGCAGCAAGTCTTCCATGAAGGCCACTTCTGACCAGACTTCTCCGGACAGTAGATGGGTGTACCAGGGTCCCACTGTTTTCTGCCAGTTCTGAGCTGATGGCACTGCTGGACATCTTCCGATTGCGAAGGGAAGTAAGCATGATGTGTCTTTCATCTGCTGCAGTAAGTTTCCTTGGCCGACCACTGCGTCTACGGTCCTCAACGTTGCCCGTTTCTTTGTGCTTCTTCAAAGAGCTTGGACAGCACATCTGGAAACCCCTGTCTGCCTTGAAATTTCTGCCTGGGAGAGACCTTGCTGATGCAGTATAACTACCTTGTGTCTTGTTGCTGTGCTCAGTCTTGCCATGGTGTATGACTTTTGACTGTAAACTGTCTTCAGCAACCTCACCTTGTTAGCTGAGTTTGGCTGTTCCTCACCCAGTTTTATTCCTCCTACACAGCTGTTTCTGTTTCAGTTAATGATTGTGTTTCAACCTACATATTGAATTGATGATCATTAGCACCTGTTTGGTATAATTGTTTAATCATACACCTGACTATATGCCTACAAAATCCCTGACTTTGTGCAAGTGTACCTAGAAGAATTGATATTGTTTTGAAGGCAAAGGGTGGTCACACCAAATATGGATTTGATTTAGATTTTTCTTCTGTTCACTCACTTTGCATTTACTTAATTGATAAATATAATCTATTAACATGTCTATTTTTGAAAGCATTCTTACTTTGCAGCATTTTTTCACACCTGCCTAAAACTTTTGCACAGTACTGTATATATAATACTTTTTAATTGTGCCACAATCATAAAATTGATGCAAAACCTTTGGCCATAGCTGTAGAACTTTTATTTTTAAACATTACAGATGCAATGCACTATTGTACGTTAAAGGATATCATCCTTTTTTTTTTTTTTACACTAATACACCAATACCCAGTTTTACATTTAAGTTTTTGACTTGCGGGCTGCAGTTCAATATAAGGATGTTTAAAAAAAAAAAAAAAATGAGATGTAAAATCTCACTCTTGGTCAGTGTTCGTTTCTAGGGCTCCTACATGTATCTTGATTGTTTTCTTAACAAGTTTTTATTCCACTTGATAAAGTGATGCAAGCTTTCCACTAAAGCTTATTAAGTCTGTGTTTTTGATGTTTCAGTGCAAGATTGGAGCTAACTCTAAAACTGCACTGGCGGAACAAGCTAATTAATTGGAAATTGGAAACTAAAAGTTAGATGCAAAGCTGAGCCCCTTTGTAATGAAGTAGAGCAAACTAAATAACCTTCAGTGCGTGGAATGCAGACACATATGGGTCGAATAGTTTCGTCTATTCTGCACAGCCAGAAAGACGTCCTGTAGTTTAAAACAATATACACACAAGGTTCAAGACCAGTTCTATGTAAGTGGATTTTTTTTTTTTCAAGTAAAGGGGCACATACACAGGTACCCTGCGACTTGTTCGTCTAGTCAAAAGGATAACATCATGCTGATTTTCATAACAAATTCATTGAATGATATTCTCAAGTGTGGCAAATCAAAAACAAAGTAGGATCCACTGGCACTTAATTCTGCAAGCTCCCTGCTGATGGGACCTATGCAGTGAAATGGAACCCTTCCTGACAGGAAGTGGGCCTAAGAGCACGGGGACCGCCTAAAATAAAGTGTGTTTTAATTTGGCACCCAACTGTTTTACAGCTCGGCTTTTTAACTGAGGACATAAAGAAGGAATGGTGAACATTGGTAATATCTGTTTGCAGTTTTAACAGTCCCCACAAAAGTGACTGTCTGGCAGGCATAATTAATCACAAATCCCCCACCCCCAGCTACATAAAGCTATAGAATGTCTGAAGAGAATATCTTGGACTCTTTTTTTATTGAGATTAAAATGCTTTTGTGCATCCATATGTCTAAATCAAACAGCTAAGACTTCAGTGAACAAAACATACCTAAGTGTGCATTCCAATCAGATATTACGCTTATGTCTTTTAGTGGAAGGTAACTGAAAGAAAATCTGTCGAACCACAAAGATGTAATATATTTTCCATTTTGTTTTCTTGAGCCATAGTGTTATTTGCAACTCTCTTGTTTTGACCAACAGAAGTTGCATTATGATACCCAACATTATCATAGCACTGCTATAATATATGCATATGTATTAGTCACTTATTCAAATACTTTGTTTACAATGGAGATTCTAAATGTGTTTGCTTTTCTATTTTTCTGAATCAGCAAAACCTTACTTTAGCCTGACTTTAGTAATTTGAAAGAAATTAATTATGTATTCTCCTTGTAAGTTTTTCAGTGTAGACATAATTCAAATTTCAATTTATGCGAAGAGAGACTTTTTTCTTTTTATCAGATACCATCTCATCTAGAGTTGGTAGTGGCTGCTTAAATGCTGCAGCAATCACATCTTTAATTGGACTCTATACATGCTCTGGCAGAGGTCACTGTGATATGACAGCATAAATAAGGTATAAACCACGACGGGCCGTGCGGTTCCCATGATATATACAGTACCACGTCTTGGGTGGTGATAAGGCCCGAGGTGTAAGCCAAGGGTCTTTTAACCACCCCAGAAGTGGTATATATCATCGGAACCACACGACCTGAAGTGGTTTATACTGCTTGTAACACAACTGCCTGTCATTTGGGGGAACAAAAATAATTAAAACACATTTTAAATTAAGACAAAACCAGAAACTTTTATTGTGTATACATCCGCAGTCTAATATAGTCCCACATATATAATTTCATTTAATTACTTTTATTGTTCACTTATTAAAAATTGCACATCTCCGTTTTATTGTGAATTTCTGCATCGAAAGTGGTTTCTCAAAACTAGAGGACTGAGCACAAGCTAATGATGTGGATAGTCTGGGCGGAGTTTCAAATAACACCGAAGAACGCAGGAGAGTAGCTGCGATGGATGGTGAAGCCGAATCTTGAGGTGAGTTTGTGTCCTCATTATATGCGAGGCACACATATTCAAGTTTCATCCTTTCGGATCTCAAAAGATGTTTTTGTTAGTTGTTGTATACCCTCGTGTCCGTGTATTGCCAGATTAAGTTTAACATCGAACCAGATTTAACTCACCAATCCGACGGTGATGTTGGGACAGTGCCTCAATTTCCCGCAGATGCTTTAAATCCAAGCCAGTAATTTGGGGGGTGTTGTCTGGCCTTGTCTTTACATGCTTTTCTAAAAGTTTATCACTGACAGGAATACATTATTGCTGGTTTTAAACTCACTGTTAGCAGAGATGTTATTATTTATTTCTTAGCAGACACCCTTATCCAGGGCGAATTACAATTGTTACAAGATATCACATTATTTTTACATACAATTACATTATTTTTTACACATTATTTTTACATACAATTGCCCATTTATACAGTTGGGTTTTTACTAGGTAAAGTACATTGCTCCAGGGTACAGCAGCAGTGTCCCCCACCTGGGATTGAACCCACAACCCTCCGGTCAGGAGTCCAGAGCCCTAAATGTTAAAACTTCTACTGTAAAATATCTACCGGTATTTAGTCCTGCTCTCGTGTTATAAAACTGGAGACTGAATACTGGTCCCCAGTTGAACTTCTTGCACTGGCATAAAAGTCCCTTAATGTTGTTGATTTTTTGGTTTAGGCTATATATAGACACAGTCATGTGATGCTGTTTAACCAGTCAGAGGTTGTTATTTTTCCAATCCGTGGGAAATAGACAAGTTACCCCATACAACCATCTGTGTGCCATGTGTAAAACAGTGATTTAGAGCTATGGCGCATACAGATTGTATATATTCTATGACGTCCATATTGGTTAATTCATGACAAAATCCACTTCACTGAAATAAAACATACACTGAATTATTTTGGTTATGCAGGTTTATTACCACAACAAATAGTTTACAATCATTTAAATCACCCTTAAAGGACTAATTTAGTAAACTGTTTCTGTTTTGTTTTTTTATTCATGACAATCCAGCAACAATCCAGTCAATCGCCATCAAACATGTTGTAGTTTAAAATTCCCCGTTATCCACAATTAAGGTCAAAACACACTTCAATATAGTAGTACTGTAGCGTTAGAATAGATTCCAGAATATCAAATCCAGAATATTCAATAAGCAAGTTAAGGTAATGTAAAGTTTTTATAAGTCTTGCTGTCTAGCTCTTTATGGATTTTTGTCCTACATGGCTTTTTAGTGTGATAATGGTGTTAGCCAATGTTTTGTACAGAGGTAAATAATGTAACTTGCTGTCTTGGGTGTCTGATGGTTTAGACTTTGGTTACCACAGATATTTCTGACTCCGACCTAGCTGTTCTGACCCACATACGCTGCTTGAAATGTGACTGTTGTGATAAACATGTTTAAATTGGGGTTGGCTGGGTCAATTGATTTAAAAGAACTAAAATAAGTCCCTCCCCTCAAGGTTACTAGTTGGATTCCTGCCCAGGGTAGTCTGGCACAGAGGTTGGAGTTTCCCTGGGGCGAAAGCTGAGTTGCAACACCTTTGCATCTTGCACTTCACCAAACACACATTATGTTTTATACGTTTTTGCTTGATGGATGTGGATGGGTTAGGATCAATTAAGTTAGTGCATAGGGGTTAAACCAGGTGCACCATGTCAAACTGATCGCCATGCTCAGAATTTTACTATTACAGGTGTTTGCAGACCAGTAATCAGCATGAGACTAAACAAAGTTCACTCTCGATCAGTAAAGTGGGACATCCAGTTTCCAGTCATTTGAAGCTGTTAGATTTTTTACTTTTAATTACTTCCAGACGTGCTTCAGATCCACGTTGTTTTGGGTCTTTTTGTAAGTCAGCTAAAACAAGCTGAGCGAAGAAAATTTTCTGGTTTTTTTTTTTTTGTTTGTTTTTAAATCAAGTTGCAGTGTCAGCCAGACGAGCAGTGCTTTGTTCACTGTGAGTAGGGAGAGATGATTCCAGTTTGTCAAAGCTAACATAAAAATAAATAATTAGCTATTTTTATATAATCCTAATGGTAGCAAGAACAACTTGTAATGAACAGACAAACCCCCCCCCCCTCTCTCTCTCTCTCTCTCCAGCAAGGCTTTTGAAATCCCCTATAGCTTTGACTTTCGACCTCTGAGGGCAGCAGCTGCCATTTGTCTTGATGGCTGGAGTTGCCAAACAGACTGACCATGGGCTAATAGGACACATTTACACAGCCCCCGTACAAGAAGATCGCAGAAGGGTTTAATGACAGTCATCTGTCGGGAGCATGTAGCTGGCTGGGGCAGAGCAACTTATCACTCTCAATGAAACCCAAAACCGTCCCGATTTTGATCACTTAAAGAACTTGACTCAACCAAGGCTGCTGTCTGAAGCAATAGTAGAACCCTCAGTGGAGGGTTGACTTGTGACAAAATGGCATTCAGAACAAACATTCTGGCATTTTGTACAGGCTAGCATGTTTTTATAACTTGCTGGAGAAACCGCTTGTAGAATATACAAGATTGCGACCCACTTGAGCTGCATACTAACACACTGTTGTTATCTGTGTATCAAATTAAAAGGAAGGTACTGCATGTTTCATTTACCCCAACACAATATTTTTTGAATTGGCAGGTTGCATGTTTGCAGATCAAAATTCAGCAGCAGTCGTGTTAAGGCCCTTGCTTATTGATCATACATTTTATAACATGAAATTAGAATATCGTTTAAGGTTTGTTCCTTTTACAATCTTTTTGCATTTCTTGAGTGAACCTTTAAACAAAAGTTTTTAACAGGTGACATTTCTGACTCATTTTATCTTGGGTCTCTTTTTCTATATAGCATTGCAATTGCATACTGATAATGAAATATTGGCTGTACTTGTATTTTTTCATTACATATTTGCAGGTATATCAATGTGTACTAGTCTCTGTTCAGGTACGACAGCCTCCATAATGCACAGAGCTCCAGGCACTTCATGCCAAATTGATACGCTGCCAATGGAATTGAGATTGCCTTGGTTTTCATGATGCACTTGTCAACGTTTTAAAGAAACATTGTATTCCTCTTTGTTTGGAACCGTAGATGCTATAGACATGATCATACAAAGAGTACGTAAAAAATACAAAATGTTAATGTACCAACCTGATCAGCTAGATTGAGTTTTCAATCTTTTGGTGGTACTGGTATTTAAACAGATAAAGTTTTATCGTTTTAATATTATTTTTCTTTTTTTGAAACGTTTAATAAAGATTATGAAACTTGGAGGCTCAGTGCAAGTGATCTGAATAGAAACCTTTATAATTGTGACACTGGAAAGCAGAATAGTTCTTCCAATAAAAAATAAATTGCAGTCGTTAAAAAAAAAAAAAAAAAAAAAGTCAATTTCACTTATTGTATAGTCATTTGGAAGCCAGCACAAGCCTTTCAGCCAGAGCAAAGAAAGGAATCCTCAGACAGAAGATATCTTATGCATCAAAGAATGCTGGAGCTCCGAATCCTGCAGCAACAGTTAAGAGTTTGGCTTTAGTTCATCAGATGGTTCAGAATTAGGTATTGAATTACAGATTAATTTTGCTCCTCCAGTGAAGGCCTTAATGTTTAATGGGGCATCAAGTAATCCATGGTGATATTGTGTACTGTACTGCATCTTTGACAGTGTGAAATATTAGAACTCCATTTTAAAATAGCTGGTATTCATTTTCCCAACCTGAACAGTTTAAATGCATGATGTATGTGTATCAAATTAAGACATGAGGACAAAGGCTACTGTCACGATGTAATTTAATCTACAGATTTAAAAAAAACAACAACATACATTTGATACTATTTTCTAGTTCTAATTGTCTAGAAATATTAGTACTGTATATTTAAAAAAAAAAAAAAGTTTATGTGTTTTCAGGGTATTGGCACAGCAAACATAAATCAGCCAAAAGCACAATTTAACTTATTTAATTTGTAGTTCACAACACTCTTAGGTGAAATGTAGAAAACAAAGTCAATACCAGTTGCTCCAGTTGTTTCTACTAACTTGGCTTGTGTTTTTGATATCTCCACTTTAAATGACTGGGCACTTTTGATAACACAGATTCAGTATACTGCAGTTGGATGTATGTGTATATTTGTATATTTCTCAGTTTCTGTTTTTAAGTGGTACCTGTCTTTTTAAAACACAATTTTACTTTAACAAATAAATACATTATTTGTTATCTTATGTCTCTGGGGAAAACCATGGAAGTTTTTGGCCTCTAGGGAGCATTCCAACTGAAGTTTTAAATAAATAAATAAATAAATAAATAAATAAATACATGTCCTGCATGGTTATTCCAGTGATGATTCTATTGATAGCAAAAAGTTGCTGATGCAGGTGTTACCAACATTATTGGGTTCCTCTTGCTTTCCTCGCACTGTGTTATTTAAGTAGAATGTTAACATGTAAAACCACAGGCTGCCTATATTGTGAGGGGCCTACCTCGTAGCATTGGAACATGGAGACCAAGACAATCTTGGCACCTGCCTAGGGGTTCAACTAAGGATTTACACTCCATATACAGACTGCTTAGATTTCGTTTTAATGGAACCAAAGAGATATCCATGGTGATTTATTTAGAATATTTTTGTGTTGTTTTTTTGTTTTGTGTGTGGATGTGTATGTAAAATACCTTTACAAATCTGCATTCCTTGTTCCATGCAGACTTGACAGCAAAAAGCAAATGCTCAGTTTTGGACTGTCTGAACACTCAGGTGTTTGTCAGTCCCCCTGATGCCCCTGAAAATAATGAGTTAGAAGAAGTGCTTTCTTTTAAGGCACGGATTCTATATTGTAGCCTGGAGCGGCTTCTGACTGATAAACATGCATTGCTGTAAAGTCATTGCAGACAGCACAACTAACACATTGAAAAACAGAGCTTCAGTAAATTCAGTTGACCAAAGCGATGGGGTGAAAGATCATGAGGATAGATTTGGTCATAAGCAGTAGGGTGGGTGATCCGTGGAGATATTAAGAGGCAGATGAGAGGTCAGAAGAGAGGTTTTGTTTCTCGTTACAGTGGGCAGGTGGTTTTGGGACCTTACAAATTGTAAATTCTGTTATGCATAATTAAATCCAGAATCAAACATCCTTCTTAAATTGTTTTAATAGATTGCTTTGGAGGTTTAGTTCTTGTTCATTTGATAAGACCGTAGATTGGAGCAGCATCTAATCTTTTTGGAATTGTATTTGGGAAGCACTAGAGGTTTTTTCTGTTTGATTGATTACCATAATATACAATAAGGTAGTATTTGTTAGCCATAACAATGAGGCTAGAGGACATTAGCAATCGGATAATTAACAAAAGATAAAGTAAATCATAACATTTGGAAAATGACCACTGCATTGGGTTACTTAAAAACAATCCACTGTTACAGTGCTAGTTCCAGTACTTTAATCTTGGCACTGTGCAGGTGGGACAGTGACCAAAGCAAACCTTTTAATACAGTTAATGCAGAAAACTTGTAGGTTTTGACTGAAACTGTTCCTTTGGCTCATTTCTTTCCAAGATGACTAGAAAATCCCTCTAAATTGACAGTATGTTGACATTGGGGATAAACGTATGGCCATGTTAACTTTTTTCCTGCAGTTATGGTTGCCATTGTTTTTGATGTTTTGATAGCAGACATCAATGGCCATCATAATTGCTTTGTCTAATAAGGAATTTCCTTCCAAATGATATCCTTCATCCTTTTAACTCTGCTATTTATTTTAGTCTGGTTTAGAAGAGGCTGCAGTGTTTAGCTCCACTTCCTGGTGCTTTTTGGTACAGTTATGGCTAGACAGCCGTTCAAGCAAAGTCTTCTCATGTTCCACATTTAAGGCCCCATTTTAAAAACAAAGCAAAAGAAACTTTACTCCCATTAGCTCTCTTTGAGGTGCAAACACTAAGGCAAAAAGAGAAAAAAGAAAACACTAAAAAAAAGGCCATCGGACCGTCCTAATTGTGTTCCAACAATTTCATTTTTTTCAAGTGGGGGGAAATATGTGAGCTTGGAGTTTCAAGTCTCATGGGAGAGTTAGTATTTAACTTTGAGAAATATCCCCAGTGGTTTCATTGCACCTTCAGTTTTTTTGGAGAATACTGGATTGTTGTTATTGGGTTGTACGTGTCTTTTTATTAGTTTTTTTTTTGTTCTTTTTGTATGTTTAAAAGGACTCCTGAAGAGACATCAGATGATGATTTATGCAATATAAAAAAACATCTGATAATGGAACAACTTTTGTGATCAGTGATTCTCACAGATTAGTTAGTAGTTATTAGACCAGGAGATCAGTGGTAAATTATTGGTTTATCCGACTGAGTTGTCAGGTAGGTCTTGTATGAGTGAGGTGTTTCGTTCCTATTGGCACTGGATTTTAAATTTCATATTGAGGTTTACTACTTCGCATAAAGTCAGACGCCTCCTATTTGCAGATCAATGATAGTACGCAGAAGTCACAAGCCTCAAAGAAGTGCGTTGCATAAATATACTTGTACTTGTAATTTTATGATTGATCAGACTTCAAATCAAAGTATACGTACCAACACAGTGTCATCACACACTGCATAGGCTAATCGCTTAGCCACTGTGCTGATTGTTTTGTCATAAGCAACGAACAAACGCTTAAGGCTGATTACCAGGTTGCCAATGTTTGTTGATCCCACTAGGGCAAAACTAAACTAACCTAGTTAGTGTCTACGTTGGGATTAAAACCCATCATCTCAATGGTTCTGGCCATATGGTTTAACCTGTGGGCTTCCCTTCCTTCACATCCCAGACCAAACATTGTGTAATCTTGAGGGGGCAAGTCATTTGACCTCCTTGCGCTCGTGCTGTAAAAATGAGTTCTAGCCGGACCCAATTGGAAGTAACCTCTAGTAGACACAATTAAATGTAGTATGTTGGACATCCTGATATTTGCTATTGCCATGCTGTTCTTTTATGTCGTATCCCCTGCTGGGAGTGCATATTGCCAGCTACAGTGATATAGTGGAGGTGCCTGAGCATATAGAAGCGCTATCTCATTATTATGAAACTTGGTCAGGACATTCTTTAGTATCAGAATCTTATAATAAAAGGACATGTCTGTCTAGCATGTCACACATGTGCATACAGTGGAAGTAGGTCGTGGTTATCTACTTTATCATACCGATAGGTAAACATTTTTTTATTTTACATATTTGCAGCTGTATTGGGGGATGTTACTAACATTGCCATTGGCAAACCTGCATTTCATCTTAAATAAATTTCCCATTCTGCATCCTGAGCTTCATCAGTTCTTTATCCATTACCTCGTCAGTAGGGTCTAAGGACGTGACTGATCGTGCCCAGAGTCATTTGTTTACATACCCATTAGACAAACACAAGCGACAAGTCTTGCTCAAAAAGGCATCTGTTAAGTTTGGCAAATTTAAACTTTAAATTGTTAAATAAAGAAGCTCAAGCTTTGACCTGTGGTATTTCCTAAAGCACTTATTGTTTATCGTAGCAGGGGTAGATATGTATAAACACGGACTTCCGATCAAGTGAGGTAATGATAAGCGAAGAGTTAAACATGTCCGATTTAATTTTTCATTTGGCTCATGTTACCAGACTTCTGAAAACAGAATGGAAGCTTTCTTGCCACTTGATGTTAACAAAAGTTTAAACTTGTTTGTTTTTGTTTTATTTTCCATGCTTTTTTTCTGATCTGTTAAATTCAGCATACATGAAGACATCTGCCACTGATCTAGCACATACTTTATAGCAATAGGAAATCATAAGGCATGAAATTATTTAATATGCTGATTCTTCCCATTCAGTGCTAAATTGTGTTAAGGCTATTTTGTTGCATTAACGGTAGGCTTTGAAGCTTTTAATGCGTTTCCTCCGTGCCCATGGGAAAATGAGAACCTAGAACTTTATATATTCTGCATATCACTTTGTTTTATTATTCTTGTGCGGGCTGTGTATAAAGTGATGAAATATTAAACTTATCATGAAAGATGATGACCATTAAGCTCTTTTTTTCACAACTATTAAAACTCAATTTAGGCTTTGCTCAGCTGTTTATAAAATTGTTTAGATTTACAACTTTTGTAATTATTGTCTGTTTATTGAAGAATCCTGAATGATATTGTTGTGTTTTTTTTTTTTGCAACTTCTATCTTCCAAACATTTTTTTTAAACTTGGTGTGCTAATCGCTGTGATAGTGTGTATCCGAGCTGTATAGAAGATGCAAAGCCAGTTGGGGACAATACTATCAATTTGTTTGTTCCTTTACTTTTTTAACCATTCATGTCTATTTCCAGTGCAGTTCTAGTTTAGTCTGGTTGAGTATTAATAAATGACATGAGTGGTTATTATTTATTGGGTGCATTGTCCTATTGACTGGGATATAGTGGAGGTGTTCATTTGCATGTACATCTGTACTGTAAGTATGTTGCACTTTAGATTTAACATATATATTGAACCTTCTATCCAATTGTGATGAAACCTAGTAACTAAATTATTTACCTCACGTTTCTTTACCTCATGTTTTAGATATATACAGTATATATATACAGTGTGTATATATATATATATATATATATATATATATATATATATATATATATAAAAAACGTGAGGTAAAGAATTTAGTTACTAGGTTTCATCACAGTTGTGTGTGTGTCTATATATATATATATATATATATATATATATATATATATATATATATATATAAATAAATAAAACGTGAGGTAGAGAATTAAGTTGCCTCCAAGTTTTGCAAGGCACGCTCAACAAAATGCTCTGCTAAATCAGACTTTTTATCCATCAAAAATGAATGCACCTCTAAACGGAGCTCATAAAGACAATGCAGCACTTTACCCCTTGCAGCCAATGAACTTCGGTGTGCCATAACAGGTGGACGTGTTCGCTTCCCATTTCCCTGCACAGCACTTCAAAACAGCGAGCATTGAGGGGGTGTGCTTTTATAAAGTTAACACATTTTGTAGCCATCTGTAATACAGCATGCAGTTTGGGGCTTAGTTTTTTTTGAGGCTGAGGCCTCTTTGTGGAGAAAACAATGGTGCCAGTAGAATCATTTGCTGTTTGCAAAATCCGCTGAGCAACCCGTCATAGTGGCAGCACTGATAGCAATTCCACACAGATCTTCCATTCCAATGCATTTTTGGCCATAAAAGTGTTTAAACCTGTGTTTGTATCTGCTTCAATTTACTTTCAAGATTTACCTTCACCACGCAGGTGTAGCATTTGTTGATGCCTCTTGAATTTTGATGGTTTCATGCTTTCATTGACAAGCACTTCACAGTTTCGGAACCGATATAAGTGAACCCCAACCGAAGATACGATTTGTCGTATTTGTGTTTAGACGCACCCCCCCCCCCGCTATGTCTTCGGTTTCTGCTGGCCCTGTCACTGAATTTGATGATGATGCAGCTTCTTGGCCCAAAACGTTTCAAAAATGGATTTTTTTTGTTTATTTTGTTTTAGATACACCTTAATTCAACTTTATTCATTAACTATGCCTTACACCTTTTGCTTTTTACCACTTTTAGCTTTCCAGATCCTAGCGCTCCTCAAGTCTTAACAGTTGCAAAAGCACTCGCTTTCTTGCACTCAACGTAATTTCCCAGCCTCGTTCTCGGTGTAAATTAAAATTTATATTTTGGCGGTACTCATTATTTTGCAAGCACACTATTTTGGTTTACCGGAGTCAAATTACATAAGGTTAAAAAAAAAAAAAGTATTGATGTTGAGACAGGGAAAAATGCTCGAACAGTAATATTCATTATTTTGGGAAAGTGGACTTTGCGACTCACTTAGAAGCAATCCGTATAGAACTTTTTCCATCAGAATATCAAGGAAATTACAAAAAGGGAAAGGAATACAAACTGAAATTAAAACAAGCAAAAGAATGATGTAATGAACAGGACCTTACTGGAGGCTTGTTCCTTAGATGCTGTAAAGTTTGCCATGGCTTGAGGACTGGTGACTTTAAAAAATAAACAAACAAAACTGGTTCCAGTCCTGTAGCGCACACTGACTGACTATTGATCAAATCATTTCACATCATTAAGTCCCAACCGGTTGTAAAACCATACAGGAGCCAGGATTTAACACCCAAGCAAGGCTGTCCGGGATAAATAATTTAAGAGAGCTATATAAATAAATATGTCTTTTGCTTTAGTGATCACAATTACAGGTAATTATGATTTTAACTCTATGATTGATGAATGTATTTGATTTGTAGTCATGCAGCTGCCAACAGGGCACCTCTGAAAATAAGATGTTGAACCTCACAGGGCTATGCTGTATAAATATTGATTTAATAAATATCTAAATAAAAAAAAAATAAAAAAATCTGGATCCATTTTGAGGAGAGGTGGTTTATCTTGGATCAAGATAAGGAAAAAATAATTGTATGGAAATGCTACTACAAATAGATACGCAGAAACAAAATGATTCAAGTACAGCCTTGAATATGAGAAGTTCACAAACAACTTGGTTTATTTATTTATTTATTTATTAATTAAATTAACCCTCAGTTGTTTGTTACTAGTTTTATAACATTTCATAGTTGTATTTTCCTTTTTCAAAAATGGTACAAAGTACATATTAGTGTAAACACCTTGATAAATTTAGGCTAGTGTTTACAGATCCTTTCACCAATGAAATTCTGTTGTGCGGCTACATTTCCTTTACCTTTTGGATATTTAATTATGCGGTTTTATCCCATAAATGAATTCATGTTTAGCTGAATATTTATATACAGAGAGGTGAAGATACAGGTAGGTGTCAGTATGACTCGGGGAAGTATTTTATATAAATTCATGTAATTTGTGTCTTTCAGGAATGGCAGAACTCTATCCAGAAGAACGCCGGGTTGGCCTTTATTGAACTCGTCAACGAGGGGAGGTAGTTATCATTTGGAATTTTGACCTTCTGTAGGCACTTCTTCATTATGACTTGCTGCTTGAATCTATAAAATGCCTAAGGCCCCTAAAGTTTTACCCATATTGAGGATAAATCAATACTTTTTGGAAAGATGATCCTGGGCTTCAGCCCCAGAGTTCAAGGCTTCATCAATAACTGGCTGTGCCATGTGGACTGGGGCAGAATGCCAGAGCCATGATCCTTGACTTGGTGTGACACTCAAAATATTCAGACCTCTCTTAAACATTATATATTTTATTTGATGAGGTTGAGGTGTTCATTGGTAACTTAACTGCTGAGTTTTCCTATTTAATTACATATGCCATGGCATAGCACTGTAAGTTCTAATTCCATCAAGTCTAATTGAGTGAAAAAATGAAGACAACTTTCTGCATTCCTAAAAAGAAATGTAAATAATACTGCTCAGTTAATTGCGTTACATGCCTCATGTGACACATACACTGATTTAAGATGTTTATTGATGTAGTTTTTTCTGTTGATATCTTCTGATCTCAGAATTAATGGTTCCCTAAATTCAGAAAGCTGTGTACATTTATAGCACCACACAGGCTATACTATACTGGGTTTAAGTGCATTGAAAAATGTTTTGCTTTAAGTGTAATGTGATCCTAATTCCTAGTTAAAGAGAGAGAAAAAATACCCTTTTAAAAGCAATAAAAAAGGTAAGTAATATTTATGTTAATGAGGATCTGGTCTGGCAGAAGCATTGTTTAGGGGCTGGAAGTATGCTGCTACCAGTCCTGCTCCCAAGAGTCAACAGAAAGTAACAAGGTGTTGGGTTACAGTGCAAAGACCTGGCCTGTTGTTGTTTCACTTTGCACGGCCCTGACCTGTCTTGACCTTGCTTGGAAAGTGGCTGTTCTGGATTTGGCCCTTGATTAATGTTTTATTAGTACAGATAACACAGGGATTTATTCACATGTAGTGGAGTTGGTAAGGTCTGTCTATGTCAGATGCATATCATCAACAAATCAATTAGTGTCGCTAAAGTGAATAATCTTTCCACCCTCCCAGTCCCAAATGAAATGCAGTGTTTTTACTTTATGTGAAAAAGCTTGTATATATTATAAACAAAGACTGTTATCTTGCACTGATAAACTGGCTTGCTTTGTTGTTGTATTATCTCAGAAGGGGAATGCTTCTCTGATCATACTTGAGTGCTGTCTCTCTTGCTAACTCGATTTTAATACAAAGTACTTAATGATTGTTATTGTACTTTTGATTCTACTACTTGTATATGATGAAGTGTTCTGAAAAAAAGACACAACCGGTCCGCTAGAAGTGAAATCATTTAAGAGATTAGATTAACCTGTGTGTGTGTGTGTGTATATATATATATATATATATATATATATGGTGACTATTAAAATAAATTTGTATTAAAGGTCCATTTTTAGTAGATTTGTATTAACCTGACAGACAAAATACAGTTGTCTAATTCTTAATCTAACCTTTTAATATGAATATCTTTTCAATTATATACCAGCATTGAGGCATTTGTTAATGCTATTCTGAAAATCACTTGCATGCTCACAAGATAATGCAGGGTTAATATCAACTCCAATTTGAGTTGGCTGGGAAGTCAAGTAGACTGTTAATTGTAATAAAATGAACAATATCTGCATTTTTTTTTTTTGGATGTTTTCCCTTTTACATCTTTCAATAACAGGAGCATTTGCAATGCTTGTGAGTGCTGCAAAATATCTTTTAGCTTTCATAGGGAATACTGTTTGGGTTTATGGTCATTCTGGCTCTAAAAGATCACTTTTGAAAATTGGCCTGGGTCAGCAAGTCAGCTCTTACTACTGTGTAACATAACCTCCAGATAACGTTCAGAAGCACAGAACATGAATCTGAGCAAGGCAGGCATTAGGGTAAAACCTAGTGTGCTAGCCAGGAAGTACAAGAGTACTTGTGTGTATATTGATGGTTTGGAAATTCCTAGCTAAAATCCTTGTAAAGAGAAATTATCTTTTTGCAAATTACTCTGCTTTTGCAGCACTGAATGAATTTGAGTTAATATTTCCAGTGGGATACTTTCCATGTTGTGTGGTATCCTATTCTGTCTTGCAACGCTAACTCTTTTTTTGAGAAACACTGGCAATAGTTTTTGTTACAGTCCTATAATGAGTGACTGGCACTGAAATCCGTTACTTAAGTTTTCAATAGCTAATCTTGTCAAGTCACATCCTCGACCCAGGTGTCCTCATGCCGGTATTTAATAATCTTTTCTCTTGAAGGTTGCTGAGCCACACTATGAAAGATCACCTGGTGAGGGTTGGAAACGAGGCAGAGTTCATACTCAGCAGACAGAGGGCAGAGGATATCCACAAGCATGCCGAGTTTGAGGTAGGTCCTTTCAATTGAAACAAAAAACATATGAAAACAGGAATAAAACAATTTGATTTTTTAAAAATGTATTTAAATCTGTTTTATATTTGATGTATGTATATTGATGGACCTAAAGGTTCTGTTGTCAACTGTATTCTGATCACTGTTTCTTATGACTTCTAGATAGATAGACATAGGTCACGCTTTATTTTAAGGGTTTTTTTTTAGTTTATTAACTGTTAACAAATATTGTTAACTTTTAGCTAAGGGTTAGGGTTAATAAAAAAGATTTAATTTACTAAACATTACTACAGTAACAATATGAACCATTTTCAAGCATATGATCGACTGGGTATTGATCATCCATAGGGCTGTGGTGTTTGCAGTTTTAGCTGGCCTTAAAATAAAGCGTGACCTATATATATATATATATATATATATATATATATATATATATATATATATATATATATATATATATATAAGCACTTTGTATATTTTTAAATAAACAAAGTGCTTAAGATGTACAAATGGCTTTTGTGTAATGCAGCACAGCTGGCAAAAAACAAACAAAAAACTGCTCATTGCTGTTCAGAAATGTGTCCACACCTCATCTGTGGCTAGTTACCTTTCCCTGCAACAGAGATGTTGTCACAAGTCTGCAGTGTCATTCTGTCATTTGTGGAACAGTAGGCTTGATCCTTCATTACACAAAGGGATTTGGGCACGGAGCTGAACGGAGATGAAATGCGAATCTCTTCAGTTCATTGCCCAATAATCATTAGACGAGGATGAGGCTGACATTTTGCGCACTGGGTTTTTGCGGAAGCTTCATGCATGACATGGCATCGTTGATTAGGTGAACACTCCTTTAGTGTACTCTGCGAGTTGCATATTCCACACATGCTGGGAGGAGGCTGGTATTGTCAGCTGAAAGAATGACCAAGCATATAGGACAAGGACAAGAATAGAATTCAAAAGATGCAGGAATTGTGCATCTGCAGCCACTTGTTATGTTTAGGCAATAATTTTATGTCATCCTCAAAATGAGTTTATTTTAAGTCATATTTTCTCTGCCTTGCTGTTTGGCCAGTAGAATGTATGACACTGAAGAGCTGTCAGTGATTTGTGGAATTTGTCTCCATTCGTTACACAGTGTGGATGTTTTTTCCTAGTCCTTCCACTGCAATGTGACACTCCAAGTGGTGGTTTTGGATGTCTGATTAGCTCACTGGCCACCCTATTCTTTGCTGTAATATGGCACCTAACTGTCACACCTAGATCGAAGTCAGACAGCTCTGAGCTTTGAGATATGCTGTCAAACTGGGCTCTGTCACCTGTTACTCAAACCTTTATTACTTCTGCCATCTGAAATCCGCAAATCAGCAACACCAGCCCAAACATGGTATGATGCAGTAGATGCTGTATTTTGGGGGTTGTGCAACACTTTTTTCTTTCCTTTTTTTTTTTTTTTTTTGTACAGATACTACAATATTTAATATGAAAGTTGAATTACAAATATTTGTGTAGTTTGATCTCAATTTATTGGTATACTAAAATAACATTAACATTATTAGCAACCTGCACTGTATTGTTGGAAAGACGGTATGTACATGCAATCATATTTTGAGCTATGGAGGCCAAGTTATTTTAAGTAGTGGACCAAAACGGTATAAATCATATTAAAAGAGCACTTGATTTGCACTCTGTTTATGCTGCCTTATAAAGTATGCCAGTCATTGGCATAAACTCTGCTCTGATATTCTCAAATCCTGGGACACCTGGTCCCAGTGGGTTTCATTTTAAAAGAGAGAACCATCCATGAGACAGAAGTGTCCTTGTAACACTAACACAAATGCAAATTCACTGCAAATAAGGACATTCTTGGCAAATGAAGGGGATGCTTTCAGAGATCTGCGCACTTGATCTTTGCCCTCAAGTTTAAAATCTGAACATAAAGTGCCACCCGGGGAATTGTTATAAAGGCTGGAGAGAAAGAAAGCCGATGTAGAAAAATGAAGGCTTGAAAGTACAATGGCGAACAAAAGTCACCGAATGACAATGTCTGACAGCCACTTCAATTCTGAAATGATGCCCCTGTCACCCAACGCCTCGAAGTATTGATTTTCCTCTGCATGGAAAGAATCTAATCCAATGAAACAGATATAGCGTCGTCCCCTCGATAGCAGCCATCAAGGTTAACACAGGCAGAACACTTATCAAAGTATCTCTCCTACTTCTTGTTTTAATGGACTGGTGATGCACAATGCAGAGATGGCAGCTTCTTCATCTCCCACCAAGCAGCATTTTCCAAAAACGCATTCATCTATCCTATTAGCTGATGCTCAGAATGAAATTCTGAGCCGCATGCACTTCAAGGTCAAGCAAGTTGAAAATCATATGTATTCGAGTCATTTTTCTGACAAAAAAATTGGTACTAGGAACTCTTTCTAAATGAACAATACTTTATTTTGCTTAGTTTGGGCAAGGGCAAACAGCAAATTCCCAAAGGGCTGTTTAAAGTTTGTAAAAAAAACAAAACCTCAAACGTATACTGGAAGAATAATTTTGCAAAGGGCCCAGAAACATTAGTGATTTTATAGAAGCACTCCCTCACAGGCCATGTTAAATAATAATAAGAGTAGTAGTTTAATCAGATGTATTGCTGGATGGACAACTGTTTTCTGTAGCGTTTCATTGTGACACCATCTGTTTTATCGTTTTTCCCCTGATGCATTTCAGCAGAGCAGATTACATTGGATACTAAAAATAAGGATACGGTTATGAGAAATAAAGGAAAAAAGAAATAATCATCATATATCTAGTTTCTACCTCAATGTCAAAATTTCCAATATAATGATGCATACAGTAAAATCCTCTCACTCTCAAGCTGTACCTAGGGACTTCATTAGGCATTCGGGAGGAGGAAAGAGAACAGTGAGCAGGCTACAGACATTTGTTTTTATTCTTTTTATTTTTTACAGCAGCAATTCCCAGTTTGCAGTATCTGATCCAGAGCTATCTCTGTTACTCAGACAAGTGAACTATGGGGGGAAAAACATGTTTACTTGTCTTAAAGCGGATTTCACTTATCAAACCTAAAACAGCAAAATGGACTTACTGAGTACACTTTACTGATATTCGCTAGTAGCACTCTAGACTGCTAATGAAACATCTCTGCATTAACTGTATAATAAAACTATGACTAATAGTGATACAGTACTCTCCGGCTAAGAGAACACCCCTCGGGAAGCAAGCAAAGTGTTCTTATAGCCGAAGTGTTCTCTAAGACGGAGTTAGCCAGCAGACACAATATGAATCAATCAATAAATAAATACATGTGTATTACTTGTCATGACGCACGTGCAATAAAACATATGCAATGAATTGAATAAGTAAAAGCAAAACAATAGGCAAGTGTGTATTAATACATTATAGTAATAAAGTAACAGACAAACTTACGTTAATAAAACTAAAGCAAAACAACACAGTCAAAAAGCTTATCGCTATGTACTATGAAATTAGCTGCCGGGTGTGTTTCAGGCTATCATGGTGGCAGAGGCAAAAATACTTAGGGTTAACTTAATGTTAATAAACAAACTGTCAAACTAAATTAACACAGCACCTCTACACATGTTACAAAATGCAGCAGCAATATACAGAATGGTGAAGCAACACCAAATTGCTTGACGACTTGTGTCTGATTTTCAGGTTTTTTTCAGGAGCTCGAACAATTTCCAACTTTGTGTAGCAAGAGAAGCAGCGGCGCATTTTGCTGTTTGTATACATGGCATTTTGTAGCGATGAGGTGCACTCATGAAAACAGAACGAGACAATGATATGACGGCGGTTCAGGAAAGATTTAATAAACCAATCAGTGTCTCTCAAGACTCTCTTGCGACGACAAGTCGCTTTTTTACAGAACAGTACTGTATCCATTGTGAACGAACTGCTATCGGTGCCAAGAAGGTGTTCTTTTAGGTGAAGTTTCTGTTCCTTTAGCTGGAGCATTTACAATGGGGAAAAATCTGTTTCACCACAAGGGTGTTCCCTTAGGTGAAGTGTTCTCTTAGGAGGTGTTCCTATACACGAAGACTACTGTAGTAATCCTAACAAAACTGCATCTTGAAGACCGAAATAAGAACCCCTTTCCTTTTAAAACTACAACATTGTAGGTACAGAAAATTCAAAGGTTTTTACACTAAGTGGATTCCGGCTTCCATTTACTTTAGTGAAGCACAACAGGGGTTACTGGCTATAAACACTTGCTTATCTCTCGTGCAATAAGAAACACACAACATATATTAACTTAAGCCTTATTTACAAATACTGCACTATACCGACTATAATGGATTTAGCAGTCCAAATAAATATTTTTGGTAGCAGCATTTTCAGGTGTATCAGAGTTGTCAGTATTAGTAGATAATGGACCACTTGCAAGTTTTTTCATGATTGAGAGGGATCATTTTTTGTAACTTGTTTAATAATTTACCTAGGCTAGCCCCAGCCATGTGGAGCATTCCAAGTGGGATCCTGCATTCACCCAGTAGTTTGTGTAGGGTTTTTATTTTTTATGTTTTCAGTATCTATATTTGATGTAATATTTTGATTTCTAAGGTTACTGATATGAATGCTAATGATAAAAGGGCACCCCCCCCTTCTTTGTTTAAAACATAATCTGTAATTTAAAGTTGTAATCATATCGTCCTAGAAAATACACCATGACAATAAAGCAGAAATCTGATTACAGTTAACTGCTGTATTTGATTTTGTTTAAAGATAGCAGGGAAAGTCATTTTAATTAAAGCAAATTATAACATGGTAAGCCTATGAAGTGAAAAGCAAAATACTGCTGCAGGGACACCAGCTCCCATGTTTCTATATCAAAAGCTCCCAATCTACCCCAGTGCCCTAAAAACAATCATGTTTCATTGTTAATGAAGGTCTATAAAAGAGAGTTCGACTCTTGTTCTGAAGCAGGTATCAAAGCAGATCACATGGTGCTACAGAGGCACATCAACTGAGGATCTTATTCACATTAAGGATCCTATTAGAAAGAAAACACTAAAAGGTAATTGAATTTTCCTCAGTTATCTTCATCTCTGTCAGCTCCTGCTATAATAACTTACTCTCAGGAGCAGAGATAACTCAATTCTGTCCAGCAAGCATATGTTATGAATCTCCAAAGCAAACTTGTCTAAATCATCCTGGTCCTCTATCAAGGTTTCCTGTGGATATGAACTCTGACAGGGAGCAAACATAAATTTATTTTTATCTATTTAATAATTCACTTCCTAGTGTCTCACATTTCACTGAAAGCATCCTTGGAGCTGCACATTACTAGAAATTCCATTACCAAAGCTAATGTTCGAAGGGGAAAAAGTATTCAATCCCGATAACTTTAGTGGACTGCACAACCGTTTTTAGCTGTAGCACTTTACTGCTTTCTAAATATGGAATTTGTATGGCTATTTGAAGATGAGTGTTGTTTTCTAAAGGTGGCACTTACAGCAAGTGTCTCTCCATGTGATTAGGTTAAGGACGAGAGTTTCAAGTAGGATTGCTAGCGAGTTGTGTTGACACATGGTACGGCTTAGTAGTCATCAGGCATGCTCTGGAACAGCAAATGTAACGAATGCTTACTTACACAGATACTTAGCAACAGAAAGAGGGATGCAAATGGATACCCTTTTCTTTCAAACAATCACACAATCCTGTCATCTACAAACTCGGGAGGCTGACATTGTATGCCTTGCCCCTGGTCCACAGTTAGTTGACTGATTTTTACCTTTTGTGTAAAACGCTTCATTTTAGTAGCAGGCAAAAAAATAGTAGATTGGCGAGGCATAAATCTGAAGGAATGCAGACACTTTTCCTGACATTTTAGTATTCCAAATACAAATACTAAACCTTGTATTGTTATGAATAGTATTGGACCTGAATTGCATTCCTTTCAGGTTCTATTTTCACAAATTCAGTAATTCTGTAACTAAAGCTTGCAAGTGCTGTCAAATTTACAAATATTTGCTATTCAAAAAAAGACCCACATCAAACACTATTTAACACTGGCTGCTGCAGTGTGTCTTCACATCCTATCCTTGGGGAGTAAAAGGATCCCTGTGTCCTGAATTGCTTCAAAGTGTCAGTACTACATGCAAGCTGTGCTGTTTTAACTAGACACCCAATATAACCAATACAAAGTGTGTTTTGTATTGAATTTCCCACTTGCATTAACTTGCTGTGCTGTGACCTCTGAAATAAGTTACCCCCACTATAACTGTGGTATTACTGTATTGATTTATTTTTCCTTTCCAGTTTTCATTTTGTAGTACAACAATAACAATCCTAACCAAAAAAAAATTATATTGTGTCAGATGTATAATTCCCTCATGTGTCAAATTGAAAAGGACTTTAAAACAGAAGTCAATGCAGGTAATGCAAATAAATGTATTGCAGTCAGTCAAAATGACTTATAACTAGTGTCTTGAAACAGCCGCTATGCATACCTGCCCTTGTATATAAACATGCTTTATTTGTATTACAATGCAAGACCAGACATTACGGTTAGTTTCTAGTAATCTTGTAAGAGAATCCAGGCCTATTGGCTTCCCCAGGTTTTAGTTCAACTGTACTGATGTATTCATACAAGACCATTAAACTGTGCAGAAGTTTATGACCATAGTGGTCTGTGTGGGTGGACCTGAGTGCAAATGTTTGCCATCTAAGCAATTCAACTTTAGACAGCCAATTACTACATTTATTAGACACAAAATTAATTTTACACTTTATGTTGGTAACTATATTATTTAAATAAAGAAAACCTCCAGTTAGGCTAAAACAGCTGTCGAATGCTCTGAACTGGCTGTAAAGCTCTAAAATATACTGGTATTTATTTTATTAGTTTTTTCCTTGTAGTGAAAACCCTTCATGTGCAGAAAAATAATGTAATGAGTCAACTAGTTAGAATGTCTCTCAATTATTTTAAAATTAAGGAATCTGAATGGCTAAATAATTTGTTTCCATTAATAATAATTGTCCATGTGAACAGCAAAATATTTTGTCAGTTCTCCAAGTGACACAAATGCTGTACATAACTTTACTTTGAGTGCAGCTTCTAGCATGGAATTTAATGTTTTTGTTGGATCTCAGTGATTGCACTGTTTTTTTTTATGTTTTGGCACTGGACACCCAGTACTGCAGAAAGTAGTCGCTACAGAACACCCTGCAGTGTTTACAAGAAACACATTATTGTAAAGTTTTAATATTACTTCCCTTGATTTAAATTCAACACTTCACAATATATCTAAGCATCTTGTTGGCCTTTTTTTATAGCTTCCCCACATTGTCTAGATGAAGACATTTCTGAGTCAACATAAACACCTAGGTTGTTTTCATAGATTCTTTCTTCAATTTTAGTATCTCCCTTATGATATTTATAATGCACATTTGTATTGCCTGCGTGCAGTACCTTACACTTTTCTCTATTAAATGTCATTTGCCATGTTTCCGCCCAGTTCTGAATGCTGTCTAGATCAATTTGAATGACCTTTGCTGCTGCATTTGTTTCAATTGGAGCACCAGCATTGTTGCAGGAAAGAGCGTGAAAATGCTACACTCTGTTGCTCATATTTCTATCTGCTGGCGTACACTCCTCAGCATTTCCAACTGATTTTATGACCTATGATGCATGAATAAAAATAACAAAGCAATCAATATTGTTTTATAAAGTATATTGCTTAAATATGGAGAAAACATCATGTTGATGCATTTCCTGCATTTAGTAAACCCCACGGTTACAGATCATCGGTAACAGTTTCCAGTAAGAATGCTGATCAGTGAATGGGTTAATGTTTTAAGTTCTGCTGTTAGTTACAGAAAACATTTTTGTTAGATTTTCATTTTATCATGTTTTAAGGTCAAACTTGACTTGAATGTTCCACAAAGAGACAGAGATTGAGAATTAGCAAAGAATATGCCTCTAATGTGATTTATACCTGTGGATTGTCAAATGTCAAATATGAGAAGCTGCTGTTTACATTGGAGAGGAGGATCCATTATAGAGCACTTTAGAATGTTTTCTGTTTTTTTTTTTTTTTTTTAACTGCACAACTACTATAACAATGACATCTTGTGAACCAATTAAGCCGGGCTATCGAAATTAGTGTCTCTTAAAAAACACATATGTTACAAGCATTGACTTTTTTTAATTTATTAAGTATGTGTAGTGTATGCATTAAAAGCCTTTGGGTTCTGTTTCGAGGTAAGAAGATATACAGCTAGATAGAAACCGCTTGTTTTTTGCGCAGCCAGAGAATCAAAACCTGCTGTTTATTGTCTTGCACTTTTAACACCCACTGCGTGACTTTTACCATCAGCGTGAGTTTGAGAGATCGAGTGCTGCCAGCCCACCATCCTAACTGGCTGATGGAGTACCAGTTGAAATAGAACAAGTCCTTTCAGGATGTTCAAGTAGCCAAGCAGACTGTCCAGTAGCAGTGCCTGCTTCAGATATTTGGATCCCCATCTGGAGTGATTTGTAGCTCTCTTTACAGATTTCACCTCCAGTATATATCAAATGCTACTCACATTACCTTTTACAGTTACATTTCAATCATGGTATATTTAAACTTTCATAAATTATGAAACTTGCATTGTACATATTCATAAACATTATATAGAAGGTGTGATGCAGCCTGTAATATTTATTTCCCTTTGAGTTGCATTGAAGTGCAAATGGGAACAACATTGTTCATCTATGGTTTTAAATAGTATCATCAGAAAATACATACCGAAAACCTTTTGCCTCAAAAGCAATAAAACAAATCTTTCAGCTAAAGCTTGTTCGGCCTGGTTCTTATTTTGATTATGTTTTGTGTTTGATTTTTAAGTTAAAACATAACATTTTGATTATCTTGACAGTCTCAGAGCGCCCAGTATTCAGCAGAAAAACGAGATGAAGAGAAGATGTGTGATCATTTGATACGAGCAGCCAAATATCGGGACCATGTGACGGCATCTCAGCTGATTCAGAAAATCATCCACATCCTCACAGACAAGCATGGAGCCTGGGGGAGCTCTGCTCCAAGGTAACCAACATCTCAGAAATGCTGCTCACTGTTACAGGTAGTGTTTAATGTAGCGAGATATAGGAGATCAGGGTAGAAGAATGTCCTTACTGATTTAAGGCACCCAGAACTGCCTGGGGGACAGGGATGGGAATGTAGGCCCTGGATTTGTGTACCAGGTGTTGCAGTGGGAAATGTGAACCTGCTGTCCTTTCGGAAAGTGCTGCGAGATGTTTTAGTCTGCACAAAGCAAAGTCCACAGGTTTACCCCCACTTATTATTTGAAGTTGTGGTTTGAAGTCTAGCCTAAAGCGAACTGTTCAGCCTAGTATAGAATTTCCTGTAGTAGGCCAGCAAAGTACATTTGGGTTGAAGGAGGAAAATAGAGTGCTCTTATCTTAACCTTTAAGTGTTTTACCACTGCTTTAGGTGAGACCCTTTCCCTCTGTTGAAATGTCACTAATTATCACAATTGTACAGTGGTCTGCAACAATTAAAATCCTCTGGAGCTTGCTAAAAAGTGTCTTCATCGTATTAATGGCTGTGTGAGAATTGCAAGATCAACTAATTTGCATTTTCACACAGTCGGGATACTTGAAGCGTGATTTTATAATGAATCTGAAGAACATGAGGTTTGTGTGGTCATTTCAGTAGTTCTACTGCAGCAAGAATGAATGTTGCCAACCCATCTCTCAAGCAGTTTGGACTACACTTGCACCCAAAGCCATCCGTTTCTGCTTATCGGGGGAAATATACAATTATTGAATCCTGTATTTTGTTACGGATTGTTTACTAAACAAAAAATGAAATGGATACTACTGTGTTGCAATTTGGTTGTAGCTTCTTATGTGTGGGGGTCTTCAGTACTGCCTGCGCATGTACAAGCAATGGCATCACAGCAGTCTTCAGAGTTCTCTCACAATCAGTGTATGATTTGTGCACATTTTTGTATACCTCTTGATTTTTTTGACTGGGTGTACTTTACATGAAAGGCATTTAAAATCCCAGTAACTTTGGATTTCCTTCTAATAAATATCTGCTCCCTTCCAAGTGCTTTGTTCTCTTTTGAAAATCCAGTTTCTGTTATGTGATTATAACCACAATCCTGTTTTTTTTTCCCCACTAGATTTCTGAATCAAAGTACAGAATAAATATTTCTGAATGAACCATACTATTTAGGATTACTTTCTTGAAGTGTAACAGGCACCTTTTTAAGCTCCCTTTTTCTTGCCATGCTAGGTTTAATCTCAGGAGATGTATAAATACTTGGGTTGTGGTATTGTTAGTTGTTTGTCTTTTTTCGCCAGCACTCGCACAAATCCATATAATTTGCTCTGAGATCTAGCTCTAAAGCTCCAATACTTTCCCATTTAATGTCGTTTATTTTGTTTTGATATTGATAGCTTTCCTAATGCCATGCGATCAGCAGGCTGCAATGCTGGCAGACAGCCTGGGATCGGCAGTGGTTTTAATAAATCACAATCAGACCTGTGCCATTACATCAATATTTTTCGTCAATTACCAAGAAGGTCAGGTGCTGCATTCAGCAATGGAGCCCCAGCATGTGGCATTTGAGAAACATCTGGTACTGCAGCATAACTGCAAACAGGGCAGAGAGGGGGAAAAGAAAAAACTAAAGTGCAAATTGAATTTTGAGACCGAATGAAATCTGCCACAGCAAGGATAGCATCGGCTATGATTACAATCTTTTGTGAAGGTGTAAAATTTGCAAGCCCTCATAGCGTTTCATAAAGACATATTCCCCAAAGTTTTTGTTCAATAAAAAATGAAAATATTTTCTCAGAAGCTGATGGGAATTGTTGTTTCCTCACAGCAGGCATCTAATATTTTGTGACAAACAGTGACCTGCCGGAATGCAATTTGTGTCTTAATATTCAGCTTACACCAGCTTTTGCCACCAGAGAGAAGAGGTGTTAGGTTTTTTTCCCTTTGACTGGGTTGTTGAAAGTCCTGGGGGTTCGTCTGGCAAACAAAGTATTCTACTTGCAGTGCTCTGATAACAGCTTGCCCTTTACTGTCATTGCTTTTTTCAAATGCTGCGTGATAGGAGGAAATGTGAGGGACAGGCGAGAGTACCTGTTCATCCATACATTACTGTCACTGACGCTTGAGGATCAGGTGAAAACAGAACATCTCAGAAAAAAAGGGGAATAAGAAAGAAGGGGTCCACGCAAATGAGCAGCGTGGCAGAAGTCATTTATTTTTGGTACAGACTATGGCTCAGCCATTGTGTTTATTTGGGTCAGGAGACAAATCATCTTTCATGTAGATGACACCTGGTAAAGTGGCTGAATGTAAGAAAGATGAGGAGAGATGATGGAGAATGCTGGATTGAAGTCTCAGTGGACACACTCCCCTTTTTTCATATCGTCCTTCATTGCATTCTAATAGGCTGACTAATGTACCATGGAGATTCACTCTTTGTATTAAGAAAGATGATGTCTTTGCACCTTGTTACAGGACAGAATTGTGTGTACAAGTCGTGAATATAAAAGTGATCACGAGAGATAAGACAAAGTTCTTGCAGTCTCCCTTTTTATAATGAGTTTTTAGTATTGCTTCCCCCAGTCGTTTGGTAAGAGATCAGACTGATTTTGAAGTGCTGTCCATCCCCCTTCTCTTCTAAGCAGCTCTTTTTCGGCAGCTTCAGTGTGTTCAATCTAATGGATGCCCTTAAGCTTGAGGCTTCCCAGCCTGAGGGACATTCATCTTTTTCTGTGTCACAGGCTTGCCGGAAAAATCTTTGCGATGCGGTCTCCAATTTTTCTTCAGTAAATCAAATCTTCCTTCTTTCAGAAAGATGAATGCCTGAGGTTGTGGTGTTATAAAAAAAATCAATGCAGGCAAAATTGAAACAGTATGCCTCCGTATTGATTGGCCTTGTGAAATCGAAACTAACAGCTTTGTAACTGTTCCAGTGGACAGTTAGCTGACCTGTAATGGACCAGCTATCAATATTAGCATTACTATTTTATCTCGTAGTATGTCATTTTAGAAGTAAGCAGCCTGAAAGAAAACAACTCTGGCTGGATTTTAATACTTGGTGCAAGATGCACGCATCTTTGTACTTTTCTTACTGTGTGCAAATGAAGGAAAAGTTAAAACAATTATCTTTGTGTTAGGAGAAAAAACAAATCTAATGAATTTATTTAGAGAACACTGGTTTCTACTTTACATGTCATAAGACATCTGAAATTTGATTTTTTTTTTCTATTTAAATTAAATATATTGTACTCTACATTGAACATGAATGTGCAGTTTGCAATTTCAGAAATATTTTATATTGTTCACCCAACCTGGTATAGAAATGTCTGCTTGGCCTTTTTGACAATAGTAAAAAAAAAAAAAAACCTCAATTAAAAATAATCCCAAAAGGCCTCTTTCCCCTTTTAAACTTGTAGCAACGTTGTCTCCTATAAAAAACAATATACAGTATATATATACAGATCCAGGATCCATATAGCCAGAAAACCGTCAAAGCCCTCTATGCATCTACGATAAACCACCATTCTCCATACCCTTCCTGTTATTTGCCGCTTTGAAATACTGCTTACAGTTGTGTGCTGATTTGAATACCATTTGTTTTTTGTGGACACCCATCAGTGCAGGGTCTAAGAGCCCCACTTCACATTGGTCTTCACCAACAAGACTGAATGCATGTTAACTGATTGCACTACCAGCCTGGATCCCACTGTCAATCCACTTTGCCACCCAGCCCCTGTAGTCCTTTTAAACAGAGTTCACACCTACCATATCAGTTTAATTAAGGTCTATTAAAAATACATTGGTAATAATGGTAACAGCAATACATCAGTCACTTTCTAATTTATTGTAAGATGTATTTTTCACAGTGCTGTTTCCTTTTACCTACATCTGTAATACAAGTATTGGAACAGATGAATAAATGAAGATCGACTTAGTGTTGCCAGTTTATGTCTTTAACATTTTGGTGTACCACAGCAGTTCTAAAACCACCTTTTTACATACATCTGGAGATGTGTGGATTGTCTGTTCAGGGATATTAAGTAAGTGAGGGGTACAAGTGGGAGAAAAACTAGAAACAAGTGCTCTGTCATGCTGTATTTGTTCATCTTTTCCAATATGAAGTGTAGTTTTACAGTATTTCATACTGTTTTGGTTTACTTTAACTACTTTAATTTTTTTCATATATTCACCATGGATAGTAGAAAATGTGTAAACAAGAAAAGGACCCCTAAGTTTTATATGAACAATAATTAGGAAGCTAGTGTTAAATTGTATCTGCTAATTCAATCACCATTTGGATTTTTCTTTGCAAATTTAGAAAACAAAGGCATTATAACTTGTCTCCTAAAGTCTGTGTGGTTTCTGTTCTGAACAAATGTGGCTGCTTTCTAATCTAAAGATCAGTCTCCCATAACAAGACTTATTAGTTGAATAAACACCAGGCTCTGCCATTTTAAAGGCTTCCTGATCTAAGTTACTAATATATACATTTTGCCTTGCAATAATTTACAAATTCTCTAGCTGCATTACTAATGTAGCTTCTGTTGCTTAATCATCAGTGCGCACTTAAGGGCCATTCACACTAGACGCGGCGCAGCAGTAGCAGTTGTTTTCAATGAAGGCGGTCACTCAGCGGCGTGCAACTTTTTCAACTTTCGCTGCACCGTTATGTATTTTTAATGAAATGGCATTTCTAAACAAAGGAACGAAGCAAAGTTACGTTAGGAAGTATTCTGAGGAACTGGACGAGAACCGTGATATGTAAATAATTATGCCAAACAAAATTGCTGTACCACAAAAACACAAGTTCAATGCTTCACCATTTGATATGAAAACATTCAGAAGTTACTGTGGATGGAGTTGCTGATGGCAGTAAAAAGCAAACATCCATAATAAACAGAACCCTCTAGATGGCGACTGACATTTATTTAGCCCTTACATCCTTGTTAATACATATAACATGATTTAAACAAGTTTTTTTTTTTCAATATTAATTCAGAGAACACATAAGTGTAAAGAAATTATGTATAGGCTTTAATTTACCAGTACACTTTTGCGTTATCAAAAAAAAAAAAAATTAAATGTCCTTTATCTATGTAATTTGTCAACTTCCTGTTTATGGCACCAATCCCTGAACAGTAGAGTTAATTATTATTATTATTATTTATTAGCAGACACCCTTATCCAGGGTGACTTACAATTGTTATATCACATTATTTTAAAATACAATTGCATTATTTTTTACACATTATTTTTACATACAATTACCCATTTATACAGTTGGGTTTTTATTGGAGCAATGTAGGTAAAGTACCTTGCTCAAGGGTACAGCAGCTGCGTCCCCCACCTGGGATTGAACCCACGACCCTCTGGTCAAGAGTCCAGAACCCTAACCACTACTCCACACGGCTGCCCTTATATAACAATGTGTTGGAATCTGTGCATTTGAGTCTGTAACATATGTAAGCTGACTTTTTTTTTTTATTATTATTGGTTTTGTTTTGTTCTTTTGAATATAATAATAATAAAAAAGGTTTAGTTTATTTTATTCACTTTGTGCCCACAGGGCCAGCACAGGTACATATGTAAAGGCCGGCCCTGGTCTCGGATTGCAGGCCCTGGGCCACATCGAAACGGCAGCCTAAATCTAGGCCGGCCCTGGGCTGCCTTTTCTCTTTTGGAGCGTTCACATATGAGAAAAGGCGGCCCTGGGCCACCTTAAATCACAAGTGTGAATGGGGTCTAAGAGAAACATTAATAATACAAATGATTTTAAAAAGACCAAATTCCCATTGGGCTTATTTTTTATTTTATTTTTATTTATTTATTTCTGTATAGATTCTATTGATTTTTTAGTATTACATGCAGGACAGCTGCTATAAGATTGTTGCCTTTCTTTAAAATGCGCATGGATGAATCTACTGATTTTTAATCTACCACTTAATCAACTAATGCCCATAAATTAACCAATCAAAAATATGAATCAAGTGACAGCCCTAATTTCAATATATACTTTGGTGTGTATTTTAAAAAAAAAAAACATTTTTTAAAACTTTGTAGTTAAGTCTTTGCAATGTTAAAACATGATTTGCTTATTTAGGGTTTATTTGCTTAGAAAGTACTAACCAGGGCTGTCGGTATACATCAGAATGTAATATAAAGAGTGTGTTTGTATGTAGATATGGTTTAAACACTGACACCTGCGTAGCATTTAAACGTTAATAAAAATGTACCAAAAGCTCATCCCAACAAGGAATTCTGCCATGCATTCTGGCACAGTTTATCTGTGAGACCATTTTGTCCTGCAACTTCCATTACCACAGCAAACCATGGCGCACCTAGAATTCAGATGTGTGGGTTTCTGGCTTTCAGTCCATTGGCTCTTGCGACTGGGTTTTTCTGATGGCTCCCCTTAGTTTTGTTTAATTGTCAGTTTCCAAGGATTGGTAACTTAGAGAGCCTTGTTTTGTCAGTGTTTTATGTACTGGGTGGCTAATTTATTTTTTAATGTTTTTCAGTGCTTGTGGTCTGTGCCTGGTGAAGGAATTCGTTCTAAATCCCCAGAGTATTCTTACAGAGAACAGCCTGGTCAAAGAATGTTTAAAAATAAATAGATATTAAAAGCAGCAAATTATTATGTTGCTCACTTGGAAACCATGAAGATCTGGGGCTATATGGTCACTTTTATTACTTATTCTTGATGTGCTTTTTAACCACACTGAGAATGGAAATGAAAAGAAAGAAAGCTAGCTGGATGTTCAAAAAATATGATGATACCACTTTAAATATCCTCAATAGACATGTAACGATTGACCTAGAACTGAATACATTGATAAATTGTCTTGAAACCAATTCAGTGCAGAAAAAATGGTTGTAATATTGGTACATACCTGCTAATTATATGGTCGCACTTTTAACTGAATTAGAAAATGATGTTGCTTACTTATGAATGACAATACAGTTATAGACAGCCTTATTTATGCTTATAGTGGTACAGCAGTCCTTAGACTTTCCAGACTTTAATTATAGGTGGGTAACAGTGTTTCACTTTCTCATTATGAGGCGAGAACACTCAATTTAATTAGCATCTCTTCGTGCATTGAATCCCCTCGAGCACTAGCTCCTCCTCTGGTGTTTAGCAGCAGGGTTCTTTGTAACCAGTCTGTACCGATGTAAGTTCATATTAATAGCCAACTTTGTCACTGAAGAATCAAAGGTCATAACTTTGCCCACAAAACCCTAAACACCACCACCACCTACTGACTGCTGCCGTTCTTTTCAGTGTAATGATTCCTGCATGTGGTGGCTGAAGTTCAAAAACTTTCTTAAGTTTAAGTCACTCTGTTTTTTTTGTTTTTTTTTAAACAACCACGGAGAGCTTCAAACCCACTATACTGCAGTGAAACCTAATGTTGAGTACCAAAAAGCCAGAACATATAATTATTTTCTATCTGAGACCTTGCTTGTTATGGGGGTTTGTTCTTCCTGTGTTGCAAATAAAATGAAGATACTGTATAAAAGAAGTTACATGCTGTGCTAATAAGCAGACTTAGATGTAGTACAAACATGTTATTCCTTCCATGTACAGTATACTGTAAAATGGCAAGATGTCTTCCTTTTTACTTCCCCCTCCCCCTCACTCTCACTGAACTCTGTACTGGCATATTTAAATAATTAGAGAATGTAAGTTTGATTTTAAAAAAACAAACAAAAACAGATGAATCATTAATCTATATATGTTAATAAACATATATGAATGGTGGGAAAGGGGATACAAACACTTTTTTAATATTTTAATTTCTTCAGCCATTAGTTTGTAATATGCCTGCCAGGACAGGGAACATTTCAAGTACTCTGTTTTTAAACAATTTTCAAAGAAAGTCTTTCCGGCATTTATCATTTATAGCATGTCTCTTAAACAAAAAACGACATCTGAAAAGGGACGTTATTTAATCCTTAGGGAGCATGTTAAACTTGACAGGAATGCATTGCATAATTTATCTGAAGAAGAGTGCTAATGTGCCTTCGTATAGTACAGGGGGTTACAGAATTTCATAAACTCATTTAATGAAAACATTTACCTTTAGAAGTATAAACAATACAGTTACTAAGATTGCACAGAATACCAACAAAGTGTCAAACTGGGGCATATTAAAGAGTACTGAGCAGCTGAAGCTTTCCATATGGTGCTGTAATTTATATTGCTTTAAATCCTCATTCAAGGATCCTGCAGCACCGTACACCAGCAACAAAAGATTAGCATTTGTTTTGCCTAGTGCATCTGCTGTAAAGTGTTGCCATCATTTTTTATAGAGATTCATTAAAAAAAGATCATAATTTACAAGTTGTAAAAAAAACAAAAACAGTAAGATCATTTAAACCCTTTTAAAAAAAAAACATTTCCCTTGTGTGGCTTTAATCCTAATAATTTTTTGTTGTTGTCATGCTTTATGATTTCTCAAGCTGTGGATAATGCTTATCAGTTATTAATTCAATCTTTGTTTTTAAAGCAAAAAAGAGGATACTTGCATGTGAACCCCATTACATTGTTAAATGCACAGCTTTTATGTTACATGCCAGGATTTATGAGTTTAATATGCCATTAAGCAAGCATGGCCTTGCCAGAGTAAGGTCACAATGGTGTCCTGATCAATATCTGAGTGAGAAAGCTATTTTGGAAGTTTTTAGGAGTTCAATTGTTTTTTTGAGGACACAGTATCTAGGCAGTATCGATTGTCAGGGTCCAGTAGTTAGTCAAAGGCTATCTCCTTTGACTTACCCCTTCGTGTGGTGTCATCCTCCCTCCTGTGATAGATTGTAACGATCTCAGCCACTATAATTACACACTGGCCGAGCAGGTCATTTATTTCTGCACTTTCACCATTTACCAAAAATCTCCTTTATCTTTGGGATACAGCACTTTCTTTTGCAGTGAAAGCAGAAAAGGGTACATAAAATACATCGTCTTGATGGGAGGGGAGGGAGGATTCCGAAGCAGAAGATCCCTGTTTTTCACATTTCACCTATGGAGCATTATAGCAGCAAATCTTACTGTGTCATTCATTTTCCCAAACTTTTGTTATACTTCTTAGTCAGTTACACCTCCTTAGGATCTTTGTAACCAGCAGATTTATTAGTTCTGCCCCTACAATTGTGTGGTTCTTGGTGGTTGAAAACATTCAGAACAGTGCCTTTTGGTTTTTACTTGGTAAGTTTGTCTAATAATATTTGTTATTGTCTATTTTTTGAAAGATGCATAGTGTAAATACAGTAGAGGATTAAGAAATACATAAACACGTTTAAATATATACAGTTGTCGTCAAAAGTTTACAGGCCAGGGTACCAATATTTTTTAAACATTTGAGTAGGTTATTTAATGTAAATAAATAATAGCCTTGAGGTGTTAATCTAGTAAATCTAGCTGCAATAATATTCCACCTAAGAGACAGCTTTGCTAGATTAATCTGTCATGTATACATACCGAGTTACACAAATTCAGCAAAGAGGATTAGAGTGCAGGATTAAAGGACTGCTACTGTAGTGAGTGACAGTGAAAGCTGGAATATTACCTTCACTCCATTCACAAAATTCAATGATTTGATACACCATGGAGCAGTGGGAGACCCCCAATGTTTATATTAAAAGGTAGAAAAACTAATTAAAGAAAATAAATAAATAGAAAAAGCGACAATCATTTTAAATGTTAGATGTTAAATGTGTTGTGTGGGTGCATATATGAGGCCTGTATTTGAATTGAACCATTTGAGTAGTTGTCCCCTTAGCTACTTCAGAATGATCTAAAGATTGTTGAAATTAATTAAGATATTCAGCTCTCAGGCGCAGACATGTTACTAAATACTGCTTACCTGCCAAAATATACAGAATTGCTTTGAAACAGAACCGGATTCATTACATTTAAGCCAAAACACTTTGGTTGTAATGATCAGCTGTGTGATTCTCTGATTATATGCCTGCGCCTTTTTCAGATGGATTATGTTGTCAAAATACATGCACCATGTCTTTACTTTCTTGCTTTAATATATGTAAAAAGCTGCTGAGGAACATACTTAAACACATTGGACTGTGTTTAGAAAAATTAGCAGCAGATCCAGTTTAGATTTCATATTTTCTGTGTCTCCTCGGGCCACGACCTACGGTGATTGCCGTACTGGGTTCTTTTTGAAGGTGCAGCAGCAAATATTTCTTTTTCAAGAAATAAATCGGTGGTTGTTCCAGGGTACGAGGCAGCAAATGTCTCCCTCAGGGAAATAAACAGAGGCAGGGAGGAGATACATTTGTTTTAGCCGATTACCCTGCAGCCGTAGTCAGTGGTCAGATAGCTTTCTAAAAGATTTATTTTTATTATGATTTTATGCTCTGAGCAGTAGGCTCTTGTATAACAAAGGGTTCCATTACATACAAAAAGAGGGTACAAGTACAGGGTGACTGTTAGCAGTACAATTAGCAGTTTGCAATCCAAGGAGTAGTTTTATTATTTTTTTAGATTGTAATCGGGTCATCATTAATTTAACCAATTGCTTTTTTTCCATGCTATATATTTGGCTGAAGAACTATATTGAAACAAATACCAAAACGTTATACAAGTGTATATTATTGTGCTGGAATAAAAGTATTCTTTCAGCAGCAACATACTATACACAGGGTGGAAATATAAATATGTTTCCAATAATGCAGTCAGTTAAACCATTTTAACCTTGCCTGTATATATTAATTAGCAGTTTAACCTTGATTTGTGTTTAGTAAGGTCAGGATAGACGAGCAGTTATCTTTCTCTGAAAAAAGAAAGGCAGCTTCAGTGTTGTGAATTTCAGTTTGCTGCTGTTGGCTAGAAGTAGGCTGTAATAATTAGCATATCATTTTCAGCCCTTTTGTCATAAAATGTACACTGAGTTTAATTGCTGTTAATTGGGGGGTGCGTCTTGATAAGCCATAGGTAATTAGGAATCCATTTGCATTTTTCATCTTGCAGCTTTGTGCGATACTTGGAACGGTGCTTTTATTTGCTGTGCGTCTCCAGAGAATAGGCTAATCCCCCTTAGTCGCTGATATTATGGAGATGCGCGTTCACTCCATTTTATTTCTCAATTCCCATTTGCTCATAAAGGGATTATCTCTGCTTAGTTAGAAAGGCTGGTGCTTAAGTGCATTTTGTTTTGTGGTGTTATATGAGAAGCCTTGCCTGTTGGATGGTATAAAGCTGAGATTATTGTTACTTATTCATTTTATTTATTTATTGCATTTATATAGCGCTTTTTATAGAAAAGTATCGCAAAGCACCGTACAGTCCATAGCAGAAAAAAAGAACAAACCACAATACATTTGTATAGCATGATACACATACAACTGCCACAAGCAGAAAATATAAATAACAGATTTCAATAACAGTATACACATAATAATAATAATAATAATAATAATAATAATAATAATAATAATAATAATAATAATAATAATAATAATTCTACAAAAGTAGCAATTTTAAAGTTGCATTAAAACCCACTAAGATAAAGCCATTTTATGAAAGTGCGTTTTTGTCTTGACTTGAAAAAAGGCAGAGCATTCCACAATTAAGGAGCTCTACAAGAAAAAGCCCTCTCCCGTGTTTTTTGTTGATCCTAGGAATAACCAGCAGTGAGGCGAGTGCTCTGGTTGTTTTCTTTTGGCACAAGTCCAGGATATTTGAAGTGTCTTTGCCATAGCTTTCCACTGAAGAAGCTGTTATGATGTCTGGAAATGAACCTGCCAAAATTGGTTTGACTGCATTAAAGCTCACCCAAGGCCAGCAAGCCTGAATGCAACCTGGTTTAATAAAAATCAATGCTGATTCATTTACCCAGGGCTCTGATCACATTTGATATTATTGTGACCTCTTCTATATTTCCTGGGTTGCTCTGAAATTAAAGGGCGTTGTTCTTCACCAGTTTCAGCAAAAAAATATAGTGTTCATGTTAAGGGTGTTAGTTCAGTTAGGATGTTTATAGTGGTCACTGGTTTTCACATTTGCCACCTGTTTGTTATGCACCTTATTTCACTAGATGTTATCATTGTAACTAACAAAATTGTACATACTGAGCCAGTATCGCATCAAAACATCACATAGTGCTCTGTGTCAAAGATTAAGGTCTCGTGGCCTCCAGAGCATTTTGATAATGAGAGAGGTAAAAATTCAGTATAGATACACAGTTTTACAGGTTTTGTTTTTTTTAGGGTGTACTATACATTTATTATACCATAAAATGAATTTGTGTCCACCCAATATTACTTTTCTCAAAATCATGAATGTTTAACAGGGCAGCCTGTCATTTGAGCTATTTAGGCTCTACCTTGGACAGCTTCTCAAATTTCATCAGGCTGTTGACTTGGTGTTATTACTCTTGGTTATTGTATAAATATAATGAGGGATTTGTCTGTACCCTTAAACCAAAATAATGGACATACTCATGTCCGTAAAGGTTATAATAATGTGCTATACCTCTGGGTGTATCTCCTTAGGATTCGACAGTGGAACTCTAGGGGTAGAAAATCACTTTAAACCTCAATAGAACCAAACGCTTCTAAAATGAAAGCATGCCTGAGTGATTTTTATCCAAATTTCCATGTTGGAAACAACGGCACTAGTTTTGTGTTAAGGTGTCTCTTATCTCTGACAAAAATGTATCCCTTTGGAAACTGTTATAATACATCTGCATATCTTGTTTTAAAATCTATGTACAGCAAAGCATTTGACCATGTCAAAGGGTTTTTTTTATTATAAATGAAGTTTATACAGTACATACCATTTCCTGTACTACTGGATAAACACTGATGTTAACCTTTAGCCGCAAGGGGTCCTAATATCAGACAACTGCTTCAGATAACTCTGTAGACTGAAATGAAGTGCTTACTTTGAAAAATAATATACAGAGGATTTTTCCTATAGAGCTTGTGCCTTAGAAGAAGAATCTTTTTTTCTTTTTTTTTTAACAGAGCAATCTGTATTTGGTTCCAAGCCATGATCAAATTAATGATATGTCCAATTCCTTGTTTCCTGCATGTAATGCATAATTGAAATGGAACCAGGCAAATGTCAATGCATACCATAACTGTAATTTTTCAGAAAACACACACAAAAAGATATATTAGGCAATAATAAACAATTTTGTTAAAACAAACCCCAGAACATTAATGTGGATCAAAGGCCCATCTGTTTGGTGTTACTTCAAAATCAAGGTAACATATTAGTAATATCTTCTTTTGTGTAATCCTTCCGAAAGCTGAAGCTATGCAATGATCTGCTTGTTTGATATTTACCTGGCAAGATGTGCGATTTGTAGCATAGGGTTTTACATTTTTAATTAAAGTTAGACGTACTTTTAACAAGGTATTACAGATTGCATGTGCGTAAAGATGTTCAATTTAGTTTTTCAGTAAAATAATGCACAAAGATAAGAAACTAGCATGTGAGAATTTAAATAACCCATGTAGTTTTAAACTACATGTAGTTTTAAATATATAAACTGTGTAATGGATTTTACTGTTGAGTGAAAAGTAATTTGTTACCTGTGGTATGTTTTAAAGAAAGATTACAGAAGTACAACATTGTGTTGATGCTCTTTAAGTTATGTTTCTGTCTTTGATTTATCTTGTAGTGTCTAACTTGGAGGATCGAATAATGTTTGTGACTAATTTTATTTTTGGTAGCACACAGCAGCATTGTCACTTGAAAGAAAGAGTCAATTTTTGTACAGGATGTCTGAGCAGATCTTACAGCTGATTAGCTACCATCTGAATTAGAGTCTTATTGTACATTTTACATTCACAGATAAAACTAATTTACTGTATTAAAATGTGTAGATTTTAATTGAAAACAGTGTGCCCTAAATTATCAAAGTGATCACTGCAAATAAGGATTAATACAAAAGAAACAAATCAGCTGTTTAGCTAGTATTCATTATTATTATTATTATTTATTTCTTAGCAGACGCCCTTATCCAGGGCGACTTACAATTGTTGTTCAGATAGATAAGGAATACACAATGGGTGTCGTTTGTTGGAGGGCACAAATCATCTGGAAAATATGGTGCTTAATCATGTAGTTTCATTTCATTTCCGCTGTAAGACATTTGGAGAGGTTTGTTTTAATTTAGGGTTAGGGTAGGGTAGTTTAGTACCATTACTTAAATAAATGTCACGATAACAGGATATCTTTCATTTATTTATTCATGCATTTGCTTACTCTGTTTCATAAACACATGGTTTATGCAAATTTAAGATCATTTTTATGAAATGAAAACCGTAATATCAGTAAGAAATGCAAAAGCAATCTAAAGGAAGAACACCAATCGGCAATATTAATGAAAAAGGAAGAAAAGAAATCTCCCATGCATACTTGATATCATTGACTGTAACCTTATTAATCCAGCAAGAATATTATAAATGACTGTTTGTCCTTTATAAAGTGCCTTGCTTTCGAGTGATATATGAAATAATGTATGTTTTGCATGTCCTGTTTGTAATGATAAAGGTCATATAGTATAATTTACATAATCTGCAGCCAGAAATGAACCCCATAGTAATATCCTCTGTATAACTTATACATTATCAGAGGTTAAAAACAAAATCATTTTTCATGAAAGTTAATTTTACGGTGGGTGTAAATGATCTATCTTGCAACTGGGTTTTTTTAAATTTTTTTTTTTTTTTATCGTTCTATAAAATACTATGAAGCAAAGGCTACACAAATAGCATAAAAAATGGTAAAGAATGATGCATTTGCTCTGAGTCTCTGTATAACCGATTGGATCTTGATTGATGGCAATCATTTGTCTTTGTCAGAAAAGAAGAACAATTCAGACATTGAAATAAGAGTGCTATCAAACTTTCCATTCTGGCAAGGAGATTCCATTAGTGCTTTTTCTATGTTGTGTTTAGCTTAAGGGGAGAGATAAAGTAATCTAAGGCTTACAGACAAAAGCCAAGAAGTTACTTTTTTTCCCCCCTAACAATTTACTTCACCTGATTTTGAGAAGATGCTACATAAAAAATAAATGGTGCTTTATTTAAATTCCTTAAATAATTCCCCAGAAATAGCATATTGTGTAGGTTGTAGTCTTTAATGGGCTTCTTATTTGCAGAATTTGGAAGATTTTACACAGGACCAGACATGTTGTCTGTATAGATAGCGATTCATACTGGGGAGATGCCACGACATTTGAGAATAGCCTTAATAACCCACAATGCGTTTCTCCAGGGGCGTTGCTCCAGTGGAAACAGGTACAGTTTTGAAGGTTTGTGGTTCCACAGACAACCCCTGTTATGCCCCTTGTGAAGGTCCCATGATTGTTGTAGCACATCTAGTAGATCACATGACCACTAGGGGTGGTATAGAGACTGTAATCTCCATTACCCCTACTACTACTGTCTTACCATGAACTAGCATGCAAAGATGTGTTTCCTATTTAGCTTTAAAGCATATTACTCAACTCTTTATTTCATTACATACCAGAATTGTCATGCAGTGGCATTGTATGAAAGGGTTCAAACTTGCAAGTCATTTATTATGTGGAGCTAGTATATTAAATCACTTAATAGTCTTTGGATATATTTATTATTAATGAATATAGTCATGAAACTGTAGATCGTTTTAGTTTCACTGGGTCTCCGAGATGACAAAGTATAACTAAGGAAAAATAAAATGCCTGGTAGTTGCTCTTGCCTTTATCCCTGTGTTATTTAAAAGGTGCATGCTTTTGAAAATAAATCTTAATAAAGAAGGGGCAAAAAGTTCAACTAAATTAATTTTAATCACTAGCAATTTAACTTACAGTATCTGTGCAAGGAGAACCATTATAAACAGGACAAAGGGAACTGTTAAACAGAGTTTATTTCTCTGCCTGTTTCCTAGACTCACCTGTGTAAATGGGTGGACACAGAATGGGGATATCCTATTTTGAAAGACTGACAATAATTACAGCATGACTAGAGATTGAAAAAATACTGGATATTGTGACTACAATAACTTCCCCGTTTTTGTTTACCATTATTGCTAAAGGGGTTTTGACCTAAAAGATAAATCAAGTCCAGAATATCTGCGTAGTTCCAGTTTTACAATAAATATGAAAATGCTGAACTTGTCCTGCTGTTTTTTTTTTTAAGTATGTAGTTCAACATGAAAGCAAACCATAACAGCCTTTCAAATCACGGTAAACCATTTCAAATTGCTTGGTGTGATTTTAAAGTTAAATTTCCATGTATTGTAAACCAAGGTTTCTTTAGAGCCTTTACTATACCTGAAATGTTTTCGCAGCTGTCCATTTATCTGAAAGCACTTAAAGCCTAATACAGGAGAGGAAGACAATGCAATAGTTAGGCATGTTATTCAAGATCAGTCACAATCTGTATGTTAATAGTACTATAATGCTTCTGTTTGAGAGGATGTGTGTGTTACTGTAAGGTGCATCTTTAAAATGCTTTCTAGTTGCAGTATATGCTTAACAACTATTTTACCTATGTGCTGCACAAAGGTTAGAATGCCTTCCCAAAGCTGACTCCAGATTTTGCAAAAGGTCCAATCTGTTAAAGTAATTCAGCTGCCAAACCCTGGTGTTTATAAGCTGGCATGAAATTACACTGCAGACTACTAAAGTGCATCAGTTCTGGGTAGCAAAATTGGTAATTATACTTTACTACTCAATATAAAAGACTTTCTTGTGCAAATGATTTCTCTTTTTTTTCTGTCCATAAATATGTTTTGAATTATACAGGCTTCCATCCAGGAACCTCTCTCAAAAATACTTTAATGCATGCATTAAGACAAGAGGCCATTTCGGGCTAAATTAGTCTGGTCTGCAGTCATTTTTATGAGCGAACTAATTACTAATTACCCAAGTGGTGCATAAGTGAACCTGCTAGGTTGGCCATTGTAATTTTAATTGTTATCTTGAAGAATGGCACCGCATAATTCTGCCAAGATGCTGGAGGATGGATGAGAAATTAATAATTTATAGTCTTTAGAAAATACTCTGCATACACAGGTTCAGAAGGATTGATGGCTGGAGAGGTTAACAAATTTTAGTGGCTTTCATTAGGTTTCTATTGTCATATGTTTGTGGCACTTGGTGAAATAAGCTTTGTAGGAGATTTCGAGCTGGGGAACTAATTACTTGTGCCGATTGCCATACTGATGAATAGACCCTTATTGTATCATTCCCAGAAGACGAGGAGTAGGCTGTGATTCACGGCTGCATCTCAGCAGATATTTGATAATAATTTTAATAGATGAATGTATGGAGCCAGAATGATGAAGTGCCTATATGGGCTCTGAGGCTATCAGAGGCAAACATGTCCCAGTCTTTGTAATGAGAGGGAAATGTATTTACAGAATGTGGATTTTAATTCCTTTTTTGTTTTTGTTTTTAATACATTCATTACAAATTTATAGTCTACTTTACATATATTCATCAATTCTTATACATTTTTAATTTTTCAATGTTTTTTGTTGTATTGATTTTTTCTAGTTTAATACCAGACTGTAACCCAACTTCAGCATAAGCTGCACAGCCACCAAATGCATCTTTCTCAATTTGCTCATCCTGTCCCTGGTTTCTGTACAATACTTTTGAACATCTGTGTTCTCTTGTCTATAATAAAAATAAAATGTGTAGTGCTTTAGGTTTGAATTATTGTTCTAATAATGCTGGCTGTTGGATACATGTTTATTGCTGCTCTGTGCGAAATGTTGCTTTTCCAAAACGAAATATTTAATAGTAATATGATCTCATCTGTGTAGTTGTAAATCATTCCTTTAAAAACCCTTGAAAATAATGGGGAGTGGCACAGTGTTTTTTATATTTCCATGAGATATAAAAAGAACATGTAGATAAATCTAGTAATTTTGAAGGCTTTCAATTTAAAAATACAGCTCCTTTCAGGTGCTGTTTACTCCACTGTCTCCCCCCGACCCACCCTCCTATTTTCTGGACCTCTGTGATGATTCCTGTTGGATCTATAGCTATTTAAAGTCATACAGTAGACAGCAATGCTGCTTCAGAGACCTACTGAACATTGAGACCATGTATCAGTTTTCTGTCATGGGGTGAGATGCTTGTCTTTATAGCGACATAGCTCATCTGGTGGGATAGTGAAAGGCTGGCAATGTAGCCAAGAAATAGACACAATGGAGAGAGTGCTGTTTCTGCTTTTAAAATTAGTTTAAAATTGTGTGTGTGTATATATAAATAATAAATAATAAATTAATATTAGTGCTGGGGCGAACACAGGGTTTTCATGTTTGGATATTTGCTCGTAATTTAAATATTCGTCCGGGTATTCGTTCATTTTCAAAAAGTAATAGCTTTTTTGACCCAGATGGCTTTCCATATAGATCGCTATGTGTTCGCGAGCAATATACGGTTTGTTTACTTTTTGTTGTCTAAAACATTTAAACAGAGGCTCAAATGCTGCTGTGTTAATCCTGTGTTTTTTTTGTTTTTTTGTAATATATTAATATCACATGTCACATGGAGCACAACTTCTGGTGAGGCGGGAAATAAGTGCAAGGTATTTTTGTCATTTCAATATTCGGATATTTGTCCCAACACAAAAAGGCACAAGTGAACCTTGTGTTATTACTTTATGAAAATATGTCTATGGCCACTGTTTACTGTGAAGAAACGGCAATGGCAAGGAAAGAAAAAGAATGATAGAGTTTACATTAAGTGACAGTACGGTAATGTATGTTGCAACACTTTGCAGTATAGGGTTAAAGCTGTAGTGTCCAAAATCCAGAGTTTAGTATATATATGTATATATATATATAAAATAAAATAGATCTGAACCCCCCATTGGACCTACATAAATGTTAGTTATATCAGGGTGTTCACTATAATAGGGTCGCCCAATTTGCATTGAAAATTAATATATACTTCTTTTTATGAAGATTACTTCACATTCATCAACATTTAAACAGTATGTTTAAAAGAAAACCGTAAAGAAATGAAAAAGGAAAGAATGTACACTTACATGGTGAATGCAGTAATTACATGACCTTTCTCTTGAAAAAAATATCCAGCGTAGATTGTTTCATATTTGCAGTTGCCTCCTCATGCCCATTGCCTGGTTGCAGTTTGTGTGAAGATGATTTGCAGGCAACGATTGCACACGTCATGCATGATTCGTACTACAATAGGTTATCTTTGAATTAGACTTATCTTTGTATTAGACAACCATGGTCTGTTTTCAACGAGAGAATAACACATTCACATTGGAGAAAGTTGAGTGTCAGGTCGTTGTATCCAGGTCGATCCTGTAAATGATCGTTCTAATAGAGCTAATTTCCATTGAAAATATCGGTTCTTGCTGTTGGGATTGTTAAAAACTGGGGTTACTTTTAAGAAGGGTTTGTTATAGTGAAGTTAGACTGTGTGCGTATCGCATATATATATAATATATATAATTATAGTTTAGCAGTTTGTGCTTTTCTCCAAGCATAGATTTTGCTGTAAAAACAAAAGCACCTTTTCATCCTCAGCGAAACCCTATTGTCACGACTCCACAATTGTACGGCAAATGGACAAGATCTTGCTAAGAGTTTTAGCAGTATGGGGGTACAAAGGACATCATTAAGCTTAAAGTGATGTTATAGCTCAGAAAGCAAAACACAAATACTGGCAATATTTGTACATATTTTCAACATTTCCTGATAAGGTAACAACCTTGGTTAATAATTTGACAAAATAGTTTTTAAAACTATAGGTAACAACCTTGGTTAATAATTTGACAAAATAGTTTTTAAAACTATGTGGGACATCACACCTTATAAAAATGTGTTTTGGTATTTAAGGAACTACACAGACCAAAAAAATGAGAGATGTACTGAATATCAGGAGAGTGCTTAAAATGCAATTATACTGATTTATACTTTTCTGGTTTTTAGGCCCTCCTGTACCATAAAAGCTATTCTTGCTTCGATAAAGCACAATGGAGTTATAGAATTATATTTACCATTGTTGATTGTAAATCAGGCTACAGAATACTTCCTGCCAATGGACTAACCATTTAATATCCACCAAAAAACAACTGCCAACACCGCATACAAGACTGAAAAGATAATTGTTTAGAAGCGTATTAAATAGAGATCATTATTCCATCATTCAATAGACAGGTCTTCGGCCACACCATCCTATAGTTTTAAATAATATATGATCGTCTTGACTGTACTTGTCTCGTGACCCCTACTCTTCTTGAGCAGAGAATAAATAGTTTTGCCATCAATGTTTTGTATTTGTAATTAAATGTTAAAACGCATCCACACAAAGGAGAAAATAAACCATCCAGTGTAATTTACTTTGCTGAATAAATGGCTGTCCCATTCGGCTGAGTTGTGGTTCTTCAAGAAGGAAAAAAGAGAGAGAGAGGAAAGAAAAATAGTATGGAAGGAAAATGCATTTCCCTATGTTATGCCTCAGGGGATAAATGTAATGAATATTTTAAGAGATTATTTTAATTAAATTTCTGCACGTCTAAATAGAGTAATATTGTATTGTTGCGCACATATCTGTGCTACAGTCGTGTTCATTACAAGTTAACACTTTCTGGACCAGCAACTCTGGGGGATGATTTACTGACCTTGTGCGGTAAAAGGCACAAATTGGGAAGAAAAATGATGGAGGGGCCAGACTTTGATTAATATTGGTAATGCTATCCTGTATTTATAATGGCCTTTTCCCTATTCTGGTTTATAAGTGCAGTCACAGCGAAAGGTGCCCTGCTGAGGCTGAAATGAGCCTGAAATCGGAGCACATGCCACTAGAGTGTGGGGAAACTGATCACTCTGTCAGCAGTTCATTTCAAAATGATGTATTTAGTGCTCATTTCACCTTCCTAGGAAAAAAAGAGAAAGGAGTTCCTTAGTCTGGAAGGTGATATTGTTATTTTCAAGGACATACCCAAGTTAAGGGTTGTGTATGGGAGGAAAGAGAGCAAACAAGGAAGGCTTTATGCAGTACTTGTGCGCTACCATGCTGTTTGATAATTACTAACATATGTGCTACCTCGGTTTCATTGCAGTCGTCCTCGTGAGTTCTGGCGCCTCGACTACTGGGAAGATGACTTGCGGCGCCGGCGACGCTTTGTACGCAACCCCTTTGGATCCACACATCCTGAAGCCACACTCAAAGCAGCAGTAGAACACGGTCAGTTTCTTAAGAACCGCTCTATGCCTGTGGCAGCAGGTACACTGCAATAAAAATTAGAACTACAGTTGCCATAAACATTTTATTGTGCCACAATACACAGTAAAAACAGCCCTCATTTATATAGTTCACACAGTTAATTTAAAAGCAGGCCCACATTAATAAAGACAACGCTCAACAGTAGTAAACCCTTTTGTGGGCTTGTGGCTGACCCCCTCCTTTTGTGTTTGTTTGTTTGGTTTTATGTTTTAAATCACGTGACCTTATGAATTTTATATAGTGTGTATGTATACATATCTTTTTTTTAAAGGTTGTTAGTTTTTCTAATGAGTAAGTTCAACTTGAAAGCTCGACTTTCACATACTGCTTTTCAGTTAAGCTCTTTAGATGTGTACCCTTCAAGTAGTTGTTTATTATTATTATTATTATTATTATTATTATTATTATTATTATTATTATTATTATTATTATTATTATTATTGCCAAACACCTTTATCTAAATCTGATTTTTAGTTTGGCCTCAATTCTTATGCAAGAAACCCTCCAAAAACTTAACAATCTATCCCTGTTTGTTTACTATGGTCCACAGTACTGTGAGAGTCAGACACAGTTACTTTACATTTTTAAATTGGAGTTTTATAACATCTCAGTGGGAAAAAAAGGATATTGCCAATACAGTATATTGTATTGCCAAAGGTATGTGAAATCTATAGAATTAAAGTTAGTTTAATGAACAGCAGCATTGATTAGTCCTCTGGGGCATAAAGATTTATTTAACTTGATCATGGACCTGGTCTTTTGTTTTCACTGCAGTGAAACTAATTAGCAAGCCATGATTTACATTTAGCAAAAGTGTTGTTTTTTATTTTTATAAAGAATTAACCGTTACTTGAAGCAAATGCATTTCAATAATGTATACACACACACAATTCAATTTGGTGTTGCTGAAAGTTTCAAATTTTTGTTTTGCATAATTTTGGCCAGCTAGTTTTTAGCAAGGTTACCCAAAAAAACACACAATACACTGGTAACACAATTAGCAAATATCTGGATTCAGGTCCTTGTGTATTTTTGTAATTTAAGGTCAGCCAAAACAAACATGAATTCAGAGTATATTGTGCTAAAGCCGAGTATTGCTGCTAAAAACCATGCTGCGTCTTTTCTTGCCAGATCAGTACATACAATCAGCAGCATTTTGGCTTCAGTCTAGCAGCTTAACCTATTGCACTCTGCCTTAAAGAGCCATTTCTGGAAGAAAATGCCTATAATATGTCACAAGATAGCACAGCAAATGTGACATTGGTCCTCAAGATGAATGACCAGCCTGACAGTAGTCAATAAGAATGTGATCTAAAAGCAATAACTGTACCAAATCCCAGAATCCTCAGAGACCAGCCGCAGACTTAATGTTGGTAATGTGCAGCTGGGAGGATGCTGCTAAAGGGCTTATTTTAGAGAGGTAGTGTACTTCCTTTGTGAAAGAAATATCAAACTCTTACAATGGATTTAACTTTTTATAATGTCAAGTGAAGGTTGCTGTTGTTTTTGTTTTTATGTTATTTATTTTTAAAGTAATTTTAAATTCTGAAAAATAATTAACAAATGGCTGAACTAATGCATTGGCTTAAGTCACTAATTAGCCCCTAAATTATTATAAGCCCCTCTAAGGATTATGTTGTCTCCAAAGACATTTATAAAAATGTTTGAACATGTCCTCCAGTGCTGCTTTTATTATTCCTTTGTGCTCAGTGTTCATTCTGCATCAATACAGATTTAAGGCAAGCTTATCATTTCTACTTCTAAAATTTTTATATAGAATCATATTAGCACTTACCGACTTGAAAATACCCTTATTTTTGAATTTATTTATTTTAGAATAACTAAATACAAAATAATCAGCAAAGGAAATGGATTGCCAACATTTACCCAGTTGCATCATATCACTTTAAAGGGAAGCACTACTAAATTTATAACAACTGATTCAGTCACTGCATGATCCTGCGAAAAGTAATCTGGACAGAGGCTATCGTAATTAAAATGTGATGTACTGGTACTTGTTTCAGTTTTACTAGAAACCTTTTTCTATTTTTTTTTTTTTTTTTAACTCTCATCCATCCATCCAACATTTCAGCCAGATTTCTTAGCAGCTGACAACAGCAGTTTAACATTTTCAATTAAACCTGAAAGGTCATAGCTGACTGACTGACTATTTACATCTGAAATCAGATTAATGTAGGAAATGGAAAATTTCTCTTTTGAAGGAAAGAACTAAAGCATTATTAAACATCATCTCCAGTAACTGCTGAAAAGAGATGTAGATTAATGTACAATTATAATACAAAATATTCAAGTTAATTTTAAATAAAGTTACAGCGGTAAATATTTGAAAAACATTTTTAAAATGCTTCAGTTTTATGATACGTACCCAAGTACAATTGTGATCATTCATAGCTGGCCAAGAACTTTATAACAATTTACACTAAAAACCCCAAAGCGAGGCAGTTCTGTAGAGGCTAGTCATATATTTATGGCTGGAAAGAACCATCTTTTCTGTGGATTGATTTGGTCTGGATGAGGGCCTGTGGTGCAGAGGTGGCAGAGTAAATACCTGAAGACTAATGTCTCTGTTCTTGCGATCAATACCAGCCTCATGACTACACTCCTGACTACAGTCTTGTTAAAAACAAATTTGTTAATTCTGACAATTTAATTGGCCTTACTAAGTCTGCCTTTAGTAGCATATAAATGAGTATTTGAACTACTCACTCAGAAACATGACTTAAAATAGTGTCATCTAACAGGTATTATTTACATTTGTGTCTGCTTAGAAGTATTATTTACTTAACTAGCTTTGATATGCTTTACTGTATTATTTCTAAAAATAAACACCAATTTAGAGCAAAACTTCAAAATAATCTGCGTTATACTTGGTCTTATATTTCTTAATAATATACATTTGTACAGACGTGCATATACACAAACTATACATATATATTATGCATAAAGACCAATATCTGAAATGTACTATTACATTTCTGTTTCAACTACAATATATACTGTGTTTATACAGCTCTGCACATTTATGCATATTTAATTGGTTATTTTATTTTCTGTTTTAATTATTTGCACCAAGCATTTCAGCAAAAATCTTCCAGCCCACACCAGTGTCTACGATGAGAGCTGATAAAGAGCTTCAAAGCTGTTGGGATTCCCATGACAATTGCATTCATGTGCATAAGCACCATGTTTGTTCTCTTTGAAGATGTGGAGCAGCATGGGGAGATTGAAGCAGGCCCACTTGCCTGGTTTTGCTTGCTTATGGTTTTACTTGCTCTGACAAGCGATTTATTGTTCCTTGATTTAGCTTCAAATATAAAAGGTCTGGCAAGCCACAAACCAACGTCCAGATACTTTTCTTCTGCTGGCAAATCCAAAATAGTCCACAGAAGAGGGAAAGAACACCCAAGTTAGCACAGACGCAATACTGAACACTTGTAGAAATGTTTACCAGATGATGATTTAGTCATTAACACAGGTGAAAGGTCATGAGGGAAGTTTCGGAAGGAAATGCAACATCACTTTTTTTTTTTTTTTTTTTTGGTTTCGCTTTTCTTTTACTACAAGAAATATTTAGGTTTCTAATGCAATCTGTTAAGCTTCTGTAGTTACTTGAACACATTTTAGGGACTTCATCCACAGTAGTGCTGTTCTAATTGAACCTTCAGATCAGGTACAGCAGAAGCAGCAGGAGACAGACATACAGTTCACTATCCCCTTTAACAAATGATTTAAGCCAAATAATAGTCACCAGGAAAGTATAAAATAAAATAGAAATTGATTTTAGGAATATTATCTGATTTCTATTTGTTTAGTGGCTTTTACATTCATTACTATTTGAATACAGCTAATCTTTATCTGTTTTAGGACGATATGTACAGCTGCAAGTTCCCACTGATGAGACACTTTATCAAGTACATTTAAATCAATAGTTTAGTTATACAGTTGTATTACACCTAAAGATGTGATTATGTAATTTTTCACTGATAACATCATGTTAGAATTACAGCAGTTTCCAAAATACAGACTACCTTTACCAAGCTTAGGATTAGTAACAGGTTCAGTTCAACACTAGTTATAAATGAATATTCATATTCATGTATTGTTATGCATATAAGTGGCCATTAACCATATATGAAGTCCAACACAAGCATACATGGTTCTAGTTTACTGGACATTCCAATTGGATAAAAGAAAATTGCATTCATTTGGATTTTATTTTATTTAAAAAAAAAAAAAAAGTCCTTACAACTAAAGGTAGAATTAAATTGACGGAATCTGATGTTCAAACCAATGTAGCTTTAAAGTGTCAGATAAGATCTGTTTAAATATATTTTACATTTAAATAGTCATTTTTTGATTATTTCTTATTCGAGTGGTGTGTGTATTTATTTATGTATTTATTTATTTATTAAATGTATTTATTGTGTTACTTTGTAAGTATTGTGCACAACTTTGTGAAAACAAAAAATTAGCAATATGAAAATACCATTCATTTCATGTGAAGACCCTGTCTCAGTGGTGAATACTCAGGCATGTGGTGTGTATTAGGAAGCTGGTAGTAATTTCACTGCTGCTAACTAAAAATCCTCAAGGGGGAGTTAATTACAGGAAGACCATTCTAAATATCACCAAGCTGCATATTTTCCATGACATGAGATTTTTCAGTTTGGACTCTATTTATTTATAAATTAACTTGCCGTTTTACACAAATAAAGGTATTTAATACAAATAATCTTTATTCATTCAGGTAATACTCCACATTGAGATTACAGTCTCTCCTCCAAAGTTGATCTGCCAAAAACTTGATGTTTATTGGAAATAAGTGTCAGTTAACGTTTTTGGCGTTTATGTATTTAGCAATCAAGCTTAAGGAATATATAGTTTTATACATTCACTTATTGCAGATGCATAGTAAGGCTTTATTGGTAAAATTGTAATCAAGAAGCTGTATGAAAGCGTGTCAGTGTATTTATTTAAATAAAGACTTACTGACTTGCAAAGAACAGCTGAGCGCTATATCACCAGGGAATGCAGTCTTCTGTAAATATTTGCAGATTATATTTTTCTTAAATAATCTTTTTGGAACCTCAAGTCATGTATGGCAGAAATGTGGATATTGGTTTGGAATAGCCTATTTATTTTAACATTGTATTTGATGCCACAAGGGAAACTAAGTTTAAAGGCTCTTGGTCCTCGTGAATCAGAGTAGAATATTGCACATCATAATGTGTGGAGTTAAGTTGTGTTAAACTCACGAGTTCTCGTCAATGCGGGTATAAAGTTAATTTGCCTGTATCCCTTTAATGTGTTTGTGTATATATACACACACACACATTAATATATAATAAAGTTGCCTTTTATGAAAATATACATCCGTAATGAACACATCGCAACAACAAATCTGTATAATATTTACAACACACGTTTATCTTAAATAATGGTAGGCCTACAGTAAGCTGTTAAAAAAAAAAAAGCCTTTTATAAATCTCAGAATAATCTAACTTAAATTGCGTGGGTCGTACAATTTCTGCAGCGTTTTTCACAAGCATAACGTGCATGTAAAGGAAAAGTACGTACAAACATGTATCAATCCACTTGTATGCCAAAACCAATTCAGTACAATCATTACATTTCATTAGGTGTACGAGTATTTTCCGTATGGAGCACTAAAAACTATATGGTTGCTGCAGCATAAATTGACCTGATTTGTTAATCTTTTTAATTACTTTTTAAAAATGTTTTGTTTTGTTTGATTTTATATTTATTTTTATTTTTTTTATATCTCGGAGTACATAGTAAATGTATAGTTTATATAATTTTATATCCAAGTTTTTGTTAAGGTTTTATTGATTTTACAGCACGGTTTCACAGACCCCGATTAGCGTCTTGGACTACCTAATGTTACTTTTGGTAAGGTAGTCCAAAATTAGTACTAACCGGGTTCTGTGAAACCAGCCGTTAAAGTTTTAAACTGTTTTTATGATTTAGTCAAAGTTTCAGAAAATATTTGTATAAAACTCTGTTATGTTCATCAGACATTGTTTTGAAATTATTTACCAATAAAGATATACACACAAGTATTATGTGGCATTTTATGGTTGCAAAACGTTTATACAATAGTGTACATGGTGATGTTAAATATTTTAGTGTGTGTGTGTGTGTGTGTGTGTGTGTGTGTATATATATATATATATATATATATATATATATATATATATATATATATATATATATATATATATATATATATATGCATGCTACTAATTGGCAACGTCCGGGTATTGGCAAAATGCTATAAAACATGAGTGGAACACGGTGCTGTAAACTTATTACTGTATATTGTGATCACTTAAAACTTGCACTGTTACATTTAATAGTTGAAATCCATGAAAACGATGGAAGTTTGATCAACAAGAAGTCTTGGGCTTACTGGTAGTCTAGTATTGATGATAAATCCAATGCAGCACAAGTTACATTTTCATCAAATTCGCCAATAACGTACACCATATTGTAAATTTAAGTCGCACCATCAAAAAAATGAAAACCTCAATAAAAGTAATCTTGCAGTGTGTCATATTTAGTGATGCAGTTTAAAATACATAGTAGTTAAATTAGTATTTGACTCGCTAATATAGATAAAAGAATGTTCGTAATAAACACAACGCATTATTGCTTTTAGCTAACAATTGGAATGCAATAAAAAAAACGTTATGAAGGGATCGTTACCTCAGAGATGCAGTATAGCATTTCGTGAGGAAGCCTAATTGATAAAACTTTGCTGTGTTGATTTCAGCACCATGCTGAATTACTTTTGACGCTCCTATAGGCCTTTCAACCTGCCCTCGTTAAACAATTAAGCTATAATGACTATTATTTTTCTCATTACATTGGTATAAACAATTAACATTGCATTCAAAATACATAAGCGCAGTAAAAGCACGTTTTTATAAAGCAACCTTTCTTTAATATTGCCTTTTGATGCCAAAAATAAATGGTTATTCAAACTTTTGCGGGAACAGCCAACGCTAACCCATCACAATTGTTGATCAGACTCGTTTATTGTCTAATTTCTGTTTTAATATGAATTAATTCAATTTAATTTACTTAAATACTTTAATTGTTTTACTTGGATTTATTTAAAAATAGTTTGCTTATTTTTTGTATGTGGTCATCTATTTTTTTAAAGCTTTTTATTTTAAAATAGATTATTTTGTGCCTTTTTGCTACTTACCTGATGTGGAGGAACGCGTATATTTGTTAAGCGCACTATAGGTGCACAGTATGTGGCTGCAGAAGTTGATGTTTTGCTATTGCAGCTACCGAGGAAGATGTCCTGGTGAAAGGGAAGCAGCAGTCGATCAGAAGTCAAGCTTTGGGGAATCAAAGTTCAGAAAACGAGATGCTTCTGGACGGGGACGATGACGCCCTATCATCCTTGGAGGATAAAGAATTGGAAAACTTAACCGGTAAAGCAATCGCTCCTTTCACCTACACTATTAAAAATAAGGAAACAGATCAACTGGCCTGCTGCTGCTCATAGCGTCTCTCTTTTGCCCAGCTGAGCAGCTATTGGGTTAATCAAGGGATCACCTTCCAAGCATCGACAATGAGCTTTCTTTAGATCCATTTGCCATTTAATGTACTGAGCGAATTGCGCAATATTTCTGTTAGTATTGCGTAACTAGACGCAAGACCACTGGTCATTGGCATTATCATTCTTTATTGGGGAAAGTTTGTTTATATATATATATATATATATATATATATATATATATATATATATATATATATATATATATATATATATATAAATATAAATGTAGATAGATATTGCAATGTCCTGAAAATTATTGCCTATGTGTGTGCACTCCATAATCAGAGTATAAGTGCGCAAAATGTGATTAATACGGTTGCCAATAGTTAAATAATATTACCGCGTGCATCACACACTCAACATAAATTGTGATTTACAAAAAAAAAAAAAAAAATCTAATTGTAAACGTAATAACAACAGCAAAATGTATACAATCTAACCATGCACACCTGCTTTAACTCGAGTCATACAAGTAAGAAATTGAGTGTGTCATACTGGGACCAACCACTAACTCTGTTGGCATAGAAGAGTGGAGGAAAAACATTTTGCTGCGTTCATCAAGTACAGTGAAGCTGTATCATTCTAAAGATCTTTGATTTGCATCATTGTACGTTGTGTAAGTTTTTCCAGTGCTGATGTCAACTTGAATGGTATTTGACCACACACTGACCTCTCATAGGAAAGTTTAAAACATTAATATATAATATACACCAATAATGGCAACGCCTGTGGATACACATGGTCCTGCAAAATCCACAGTGCTCTGTCTATCCTGCATTTTCCTTACTATAATACACATTATTACATTATAAATTAAATGTAAAATTAAATAATGTACAGCACAACAATCGTTTTTAAATGAGTATGTTGTATAAAAAATATATATTTTCTATGCAGTCCATATGGTTCTTTTGACGTTGCCTTAAGGAAAAATGGCTGAATGCTTTATTTAATCGATCATTGCAAACCTCGTGAGTGTTCAGGGCTTCTGCAGTTCCATATTTAATCTCTCAACGTCAAATAAATGATCAGTCTCAAAGCTTGGTCGTCTATATCTATTCGAAAAAAGTGCACGTCTTTAAAATATATACATATAAATGTAGCTTTTATAAAACATGAATGGAGCAATGTGAATAATTTTAGAAAACACGTTGCACTTGGTTCATAAGTGAATTAATTTAGAATACCGGGAAAGCATCTCGCAAAGCAGATTCTTAGCCTAATATCAGTCTTAACATGTTTTTAATGCCGTATCCAGAAGGCCTGTAATAGATGTGCGCGAGGAGGAATAGGCCTAATCCTCATTAATAAAGTGGTACAGTTCAGAAATGAAGTGGAAATTGTCAGGGGTCTCCGGTAGGACGCCAAACGTCCCGACTCCTGCAGCTGTCTGCTCCGGGTGTAATTGAATGTCTGAGAGTGATTGAAAAAATGTTATTTCTCCTCTGGATTACATGCTAATGTACAGAGGGCAAAGGGAGAGCAAAATAACATATAGCTGCTTATTTCATCAATTTGTGAAGTGAGCTTGGGGAAATCAAAGCAGTTCTGCAGCTATCAGATGCCCATCTGCAAATACAATGTATTTGTACATTGGGGATAGAGGGCATAGCTTGCCACGAGTCCCCCAGTTCCCTCTCATTGTCATACTGGCATACATTAAGATTGATGAGAGATTAAACACCAGCACCCACCCTGCAATCAATGGAAATGACAATTCATTTGAATTTTTTGGTCGCAATTACTTGGTCATTGATTTACTGGACGCGTGCACCTAATTTTTGGTGACCTGAATAGACGCGTTTCTATTCAATTAACCAAAAAAATAAATAAATAATTAAAAACGTTTTTAATGGTCACGCGTGTCATACAACAGTATTTCATAAACATATTTTTTATATTTGCACACATATATGTATTTATATTAAACTAAATTCACATTTAGATAGAAAGAGGAAACACTTGGCGATCCTGAACATCTGTAGATTTGCTGAGTAGAACATGATGTATTGTTATGACACGAAACCTGCACATTGTGTTTCAATTGGTCTTTTCCAAGCCGAATTGTCGCTTGTCTGCCTTCTGCAATAGTAGTTGTGTTGGATCGCAATCTGTGATAACACGGTCTGCATGATGTGATTATTACAATAAAAAATCATTCAGATGGAAAGAACCCCCTGCAGCTGTTTATTCACATGGCAAATAGAAAATAGCAATGCGAAATGCATATACAACGCGTAAATAGGTGCATACACAGTTGGGTATCGTGCTAACTTTTTAGGTTTGACCTGTTTAAGATTTAATTCTAGAGTATTTAAGAGGCGCCCGGTTGCTTAGAAATTCTTAAAAATCATTGTGGAGATTTACAGCGGGACGATTTAAATAGGCTACGTCATTCGACCTTCTGTTAAATTAATCGACGTCTAATCCCTCACAGCCCAAAATATATATTATACCTAAATCTGTTTAGTTCCATATGTATACTTATAGTATGAATGGTGTTTTGTAAATATGTATTATTCGAGTTATTTATACAAAAATAACAATAGGCCTAATAATAATAATAATCGGATTGCCCTTTTTCTGTTTGTCTAGGGGTGTGTGTGTGTGTGTGTGTGTGTGTGTGTGTGTGTGTGTGTGTGTGTGTGTATGTGTGTATATATATATATATATATATATATATATATATATATATATATATATATATATATATATATATATATTTGTTTTTGTTATGTTATTATTGCAGTTGTTCTCTTGTTGGCTGTTTTCAGGTCCGGTAAGCCTGAGCACTGGAGCCCAGCTGGTTGCTCCAGCTGTAGTGGTTAAAGGGACCTTGTCCATCACGGCTTCTGAACTGTACTTCGAAGTAGATGAAGAAGAGGCCAGCTTTAAGAAAATCGATCCAAAGGTAAGACAGGGCTTTAACTCGTTGATTTACCCCGCAGACAATGTGTCACAGAGCTGCCTTTTCTAAAACCGGCATTTCCAAATCAATAATAATGGCTATTATATCGGCTGCCCCTTTTCAGAAAACGTTTTAAAGCTGATCAGGGCCATTGCCTGCCAGTGAATGCTGTCGATTGTTGGCGGTTTATCGTTTGTTTTTGCCAGGTAATATTGTTATTTTCCAGGACAACAATTTATTTGAAAGTGTTAAAAAAAAAAAAAAAAGTTTACGTATTGTCACGAAGTGTATTTAGTAAGACCCTTATAATAATGTGGAACGTCTTTCATGTTTCTTGGGTATAAATGCCACTTTGCATACATTAGGAAACTATTTTCACCTGAAGTTTTTTTTTGTTAAATGTATGACCCTCACCCTGTAACAAAACAAAACAAAGTATAGTCAATTCATGAGTTTTTGCAAAAGCTGAAATTGACTATAAAAAGCCATTTGTAATCTGAAAGAAAGAAACGTGTGGCCTACAGTTTGATGTTTGATCATTTATTTTTACATGACGGAAAATATAAAACAGGATTAAAACCTTAAACTTCATAATTATTAAAGAATATATCAACAAATGTGTATCGACTTCAAACTCCTTTTTTTCCTAGCCTTGGTATTTAGGTCCTATAGTTTAGGTTTGTATAGCAGACCTAAAATAAAACCGTCTATCTCAGAGCAGATTTGTGTGTGTGTGTGTAAAATAATACATTTTAAAAATGTGTAAATAATTGTTGAATCCGTGGGATATTTTAATAAGTTCGATGTTTTTTTTTTCCGGCATAGTTTTTAATATTTACTTAAATATATTTTGGAATATTTTGTTACAACAGAATGGCCTATTCTGCAATTCGCAATACTTTGTGCAGTTGTCTAATTGGTAAACTATTTTTTTTAAAGAGATTATGCTTAGAAAAAGAAACATGTTTAAAATGCAAGGCCCTGTTTTAGAGATGAATGTATTTTGGACTATAACCAGAAAGTATTGTATAACGACTGCAGTGTTTTGTTTAATACATGCATTTATTTATTTATTTATTTTTGCAGCAGACATTATTTTAAACTTATATACGTTATTAAAACATCAGACGCAGCGCTTGACATACCAAATAACTAAACCTTAAATAATTTACTGTTTTAATGCCAGTTTAACATGTTTTAATTATTATAGGTAATATAATTATGGAAGTATGTAGAGATTTATAATTTCCGATTAGACTCCGAAGCATCATTTAATGGGGAAATGTGCTTGGTGTCTGTGATCCCAGCGTCCTTTTATTCTGTGAGTCTTCACCCAGAGCGGTGAAAGAAGAATGACATAAGTATGAAAGTTGTTATTTGTTTTTAAAAGATTATAGGCAGATGTATGCAGGATACACAATGTGGTGTTGATATATTTTACACAGCATGTGGGGCTGTCTATAGAGATGGTGTTTTAATTTAGTTACTTTTCTATGCTTGTTAAATTTAGCTGACGTGTAAGGCTTGTGGAATCAAAACATCCTGACACGGTTTTAGCATGATCTCAAAATAAAGATCTTAACTGTACGAGATAAGGTTACTCACTCGGTTTGCATGATTGCACAGTACCAGGAACGTCGGCTTCCTCGTGGTTAAATGGAGAAAATATTTCTGTAATTTGCAGATTTTAAGTTAATATTTGAATCTTTTGATCAGTAAACAATTTACAGGAACGTAAAACAACAATTTAACTTACCAGTACACTTATTGTATTGGTCATTGCATTTCATACAGTATCAAAAACCTAATTATAGACCTTGGCAACACAACTCTTCGGGCCTACTTCACGTATCTTTCCCAAACTTACCAAAGACAACCAGTAAGTGGAGTTTTAATAATTACGTGCCTACAGCTTTGTGTGTGTTTATTTAATTTTTCTTTAGACAACCTAAACATGACCTAACGTTATTCTGTCATATCGTGCTATCGTCCTGTCGTATCTGTTATTCTGTACCTAACACATAACGATGAAATAAGCACTATCTTGTAAATGTATTGTATTCTTTAATAAAAACGAGTCAATATGTTACTAGTTAACGCTACTAAGTACCTATCATTTTACTATTCTTCTCCTTATGAATCTAAGCATATATTAACGACACGAAATAAAAGTAAAACACTCTGAGCACTGGAGCCCAGCAGCATGTATTTTAGTCTGTGTTGTTCTCGCAGTCTTTTTTTTAAGTTACTAACAGTATTTGTACGTTTTCATGTTTTATATGAAAACGTGAAAAATAAACGTGTTGATATTTTAGTATACTGCGCCTAGATATTAATTGTTTATATCGCTTTTAAATACTCTGCCTAGGCATAAAAGTGTTTTTCATTTATAGAGCTTATATAGGCCTAACGTACTTTTCCAAAAAGAGTGTTCTTAATCTTGTTTTATTTTCTATATTATACGGTCCTTATTTTTCTTTAAGATTCTTGGTTCGAAGTATTCGGTATTTAGTTCTACGGTTAAACATATTAGATTGCTTAATAATATTACCTCTATCAAAAAAAAGATTTGTAGAAACCAAGATTAACCCATGACAATATCGTTAACAATTTTTATTAAACACAACGCCAATATTAAGGTAATTCAATTTTATTACTGTTATACATTTCAATTTTGAGGGCACATAATCAAAATCTGAACTTGGCACTCTTTACATTTAACATCAGAATTTTTTTTTTTGCATTGAAAGAATTTGTGCAGATATATTTAAATAAAAGTTCCTTCACTTTGTGAAAACATTCAAAACAAAAAGGACGACATTTAGTTGAAAATGTACCTTCAAATGCACCTTCATTGCTTCTTTTGTAAAAAGTCTTTTTCACATTACTTGGAGAAAAGGGGGTCCACTTTACTTCACTTGCAGTGAAGTGTTCACGAATGTTCTTTAATAATAATAACAATAATAATAATAGTAATCATAACAATTGCTCTATAGTTTGTCCAGGCTTTTCGCATTCGTAAGGATTTCTCTTGCTAGTCTCCAGGTCTGTTTTGCAGCAGCTTCAAGTGCTGAATGGGGCTTTCCTTGAAACAGATCTAAGTTTGGTAGGAAGTAATGGGGGCATCTTCGACACTGCAAACAGGAGATGAGCTGAAGGAGGATTCCATTTAATCGGTCTCCGAGACACGATTCGTCCCAATCGGTTTCTCTGGGGTGTTTCTCGCATTCGTAAAGAAGCAAGGTTTTCATGTGATAGTTGTAAAGGGGTTGCCCAGGTAATTCAAGGTGCCGGTCGCGCAAAGTCTTCAGGACGGAGAGGCATTTCTTTCTGCAGCCACCCATTAGGAGTCTGTTTTCAGCTTCTCCGAACTGCAAGACCCAGGCATCGCTCTCAGCTGAGCTCTGTTTGCCGGTTAACGAATAGCACTCTTTCGAGAGAAGATTGAAGCCTTCGGCTTTGACTTCGGCTACCCTGTTGGGACCTGGCCACGGGATATGAGGCATCGGCCACTGGGCAGCACTTCGAGGCCAGATGCCGGTGCATTTGAAGGCTGGCGTGATCTGGACTACGTATCTCTCACGGATCCTCAGTTTTACTTCACTGGTGTCTGCTACCATCTTGACAACATCTCTGTAGCTGCATTTGTCTACTGCTTGGGCCACCAGTGTCTGAAACCTTGACCTGATCTTCCGGGCAGATAAGTAGCCAGAGGCTGTGATAAACTCTACCCAAAGAGACATGCTTCTTTTGCGCCCATCGCTGAGTTTTAATACTGCGCAACCGGGCAACGACCCGTCGTCCACAAAGTTGAAAACCCCCATCTGGTTCAGGTAAAGCACGACCTCGAATTCGTTAGGGGAAATAACCTCCATCCCTTCATAGCGTGCTTCAATTTCGCTCAAGGAGCTGATGAAACGGGGCTCCTGCACTTCTACCTCCTTTAGGACGTCCGATACCACCTTGCACACCTCTCTGATGGTCTTGGCTATGGCGGCTTTCCGCGTCTGGCATCTCTCGTTATAATATTTGTTGAGCTGGTAAACGAGCTTTGCTTGGGCAGCTATCATGTTTGGGCAAAGGTCCGGGTTGTACACCGGAGTTTCGCAGTACGTTGGATCCAATGCTTACCGGTTAAGCCAGAGGCAAGCACTTAAAAAAAAAAAAAATAAATAAATAAAACAATCGCAAAAAAAAAAAAAAAGTCAGTTTGTTATCAACGGTGAAGGGACTTCAGAAGCATCAGCCACCAGCAGTAGAAATCAGGCTAGAATAATAGTAAAAAGCGAGCAGCAGTTCAGTCCATTTAAACAGCAAATCAGAATGAGTGAAAGCGAACGAGCTTTGAAAATGTGTTGTCCGTCCTCCTGACGAAAAGATGTCTGTGATCTTATGTTTTTTTCTTCTTTTTGTTTTCCTTTTTTCCCTGTGTAACTGCTCCTTATAACACAGTGTCTGCTATGTTGCCCAGACTCAGTTGGGAGTGCTGCAGTTGTTTAGTTTATGAATGGTCCCCAAGCTGGAGTGAAGGGGGCTGGGCTTTACATCCTGCAATCACAGACCGAGCTGTCAAGGTAAACAGCCAATCAGGCTTTCAACCAACAAGCACATTGGACAGGAGAAACACTTTCCCCCGAAACATCCATTGCAAGGCAACAGCACGGCTAGGTTTTAAAGAGGGTGGAATTATTTACAGCTACCCATTTCACCATACTGTAGACATAAAAAAAAAAAAAAGAAAAAAAAAAATTCAACGGTTCATTGTGGTAAAACTAGTGCATTAGCAAGTAAGCAACGCGTTTGGACTATATTTATTTTGTTTGGTAATTGCATTTATGCTGCATAGTTTTTACAAAATGCAAACTAATATGCTGGGTTATAGAAAGGGCTAAAATCGATGTACATGTAAGGCAAGTTTTATTTTTTTTATTGTTGCGTATATTTAGTTTTACACGCAGGTTGAAACAAATCATTTTAGATGGTTCTGTCTTACAATGTGCTTATTATGTTACTAATTCAATGTAACATTTTGGGATCCTCCTGTATATTTAAAGCGTGTAGGGATTTATATTAGTTCTGAAATTAGTTAATATTTTTGGTTTCGTCTCTGGCTTTGAATATGTTTAAATCAACTGCTATAAAAATACCTGTAATCTTTCTCATAATAAGACTCCTGTTTCATTGGATGTTTGGATATATATATATATATATATATATATATATATATATATATATATATATATATATATATATATATATATATATATATATATTCCGATCTGTGTGTGATTCGGCAGAATATAAATATATCGTATTAAAATATGCAGTTATCTAAAGTTCAGTAACCAATTCTAATTGGTTCCTCAGTGTAAATATTAAGTTATTTTAATTAAAAAAATACCAACAAGTGTTTTACCAAAACCTTGTGTCTAGGTTATAGCCTATACTTGTATTATTGTATCTTATTGTATTATTACTTGTACTGTAACACTTGAAATGTATTTGCTTACGATTGTAAGTCGCCCTGGATAAGGGCGTCTGCTAAGAAATAAATAATAATATTAATTTTTTCCGTAGAAATAAACTGTTAGCCTATGTCTTAAATTGCCATCAAATTGCTCGTATTGCATCTTTGTAATACAAGATTACAATTTAAACATCTCTGTTATAGGCTCATATTCAGTTTAAGCATTTTTATTACGTGGAGCTAGCAAAATCATTGCGCAAAAAACAAAAGAAAACCATATTGATCTAGTTTCATTTTAATGGTCTTGAGTAATTATAGCTTATGACCCTGTTTTAAATATATATATATATATATATATATATATATATATATATATATATATATATATATATATATATATATATATATATATATATAACGACAGTCGACGAGATTAGTAAATGTAAATTTGTGACAACTGTGTTCCATCGCCTCTGTTTTAATTGCCAAACGTGTGTTTAATCAGATGCGGATTCTCCCTGGTTATGAGTTGCTAAGACTGGGAATACAGACACAACCGGCAGCACCTCGCAGCTCTGTCCCTCTTAATTTGGTGGGTTACCTGCTGAGCCAAAATAAACCAAAACAATCAATGTTGCGCGGTGTCCTTATCTGTTGGGTACGTCTTGGAAACGCGTTCTTTACCATTTGATAAATATAGCTAACACAAGCAGCCCGCTGCTTTATCTTTTGTTTCTCTATTCATTCGTTCATTCATTCGTTCATTCATTACACACACACACATACAAACGCATTGCTGTTAATTGAGATGTTTATTGAACACAGGGCACCTTGTTCTATGTTTGTTGTTGTATTCAGTGTTTACATCTTGGTAGGCGGGAATTCGGCGCTACTGTTTCAGGTTTTAATAGGGCAAACAAACCCGCAGTCAATGGACCAGCGAAACAAGAGGAGATGTGTGTGGACCGCTCATGCAACTGACGCGTGTGCTGAACATAACTACAACGAAGAATGATAAAAGAATCACACTTTTTTTCTCAAAAATGAAACAATAATCACCGTTTGTTGATTTATGGTTTATCTGTTTATATGACGGGACGTCAGTAAACATTTAACGTGGTTATAGCCTATTGACCTTTCAATATGTGGAGGGTAATGCAATCTAAATGCATAATTTGTATATTTTGATTCAGAGAAGCATCGTGTTACCGAAATAAATCAAATCTATAATAATCCAAAAGTATTTACATAGATGATTTTCAAAATGAATGCGCTTATAACTCTTGCAATATAAAGGTGCAATTTAAATACTTTTTCTTTTCAAATAAACGAGTGCAATGGAGGTCGTAAAGCATTGTCGGTAAACGGGTTGCAAGGCAGTGTTCTAGTGACATTGTGTTTATCTCAACGGAACTTCTCGGAATTAATAATTTAAAGAGACAACATCAGAGGTTGTAATTGAAGAGCCCTTATCACCTCTAACTTCATGTTTGGTTTCCTAATAGCCTATCAGCAACTCTTAGTATTGTGCAAGAAGAATGAAGTAAAAAGAGCTTCGTTCAAGTAAAAGCACTCGAAGCCCTCGGACCCACTTTATCTATTTTCACTCCTCAAAGCCTCTAATCATACTTGAGTTAATGAGGCGGAGGTCTGGTAGTACTTGGCTATAAATTCATTAGGGAGGTTGTTGGACATTCCCTTAACTAAAACTCATCGTGTTTGTTTGGTTAAGTCTCGTTAATAAGCCAATTAATATATCGTTTTTTACTAGTCGACCTATTAGATTAAAAAAAAAAGAAAATATTGACAGTATTGTATATTTTTAAAATACTGTAATAATTTCTAAATAAATGTAGCCTATAGTGCAGTTGCTATATTTCATAGCCTGTATATTTCAGATCTCTTATGAAAAAAAAATACCGTTAAAATGTGATACTAAACATAGTCTGTTTTCTTCAATACGATATTTAAATATTTTACTTAAACTATACAGTAAACATTTACAGGATGCATGCATTTTGCATCAAGTGTGTGTCAATAAGTAAGGCCAACAATTATTATTATTATTATTTAGGATTTTTTTTAGAAAGGTGTGCCATTTGTTATAGTGTGCATTAATTACTTTCATGTGCCTGCAGATTATGAAGTGTGTGCCTTTTACTTGTTTTGAATTTACACTATATGTACAGAAAGGAAGTTGCTTGTCAGACCTATCTCTAAATATGGTAGCATTTCACTTTTGTAGCTGTCTTGAATTAGCCTACTGCTAAGCATGGCCGTAACTAGCTATGAGGACACCGAGGTCGATGCTCATGTAAAAATTCTGGTAAAATACAAGAGACTCCTTAATTTTCTCTGTTGGTTTGCTGTGTAACATGGATTTGCAGGTTGAACAGTAAATACCAAGCAGTTATATAAATACTGCCAGCCATAGCTTGAAACCTAAGTTTGACCTCGTAGAATGTTAGCTCTGGTTACAACGCTGCTGCTAAGGTAGTTGTTTTGGATGCCTGCATTTTAAGCTGCTTTCAGTAATTCATCAAATAAAGGAGTCATTTTCAGGTTACTGGAATATGACAATAAAAGTGGCAATCAGTTGTAATTTAAAGAGTCTAAATAGCAGGGTTCCATACATTTTTGTGTTGTACAGCCCCACTTGTTGCTACAACTGTTTAAATAACGTACCTGTAATTTTTTCTTTTCATTGTTAACATCCTGACAGCTTTTTACACTTAGAACTTTAAACTATGTTTCAAAGCTCTTTTCAAAATGGCTGCTCTAGCAATGGGGTTTTAGATCTGTCCTCTAAATCAGGGTTTCCCAATCCTGGTCCTGGGGGACCCCTGTGTCTGCTGGTTTTCATTCCAACTGAGTTCTCAGTTACTTAATTGAACCCTTAATTGAACTATTCATTAGCTTAATTAGACCTTTAATTGTTCTCAGCTTCTAAAAAGTTGCAGATTTCAAGTTACTTATAAAATTAAATAGTTAACTTGAAATCTCCAAGAGTTTCAAAACTGAAAACAATTAAAAATGTCTAATTAAGTGCTCTGGCTTTTCTGTTCCTTACCACGTCATGGATTGTTATTGCTGTGTTACATGTTTGACAATGTGGGCAATAATCTTTACACTATCAGGGCACTAGAGCGGCCATTTTAAAAAGAGCTTTGAAACAGAGTTTAAAGTTATAAGTGTAAAAAGTTGTCAGGATGTTCACAATGAAAACAGAAATGACAGGTATGCTATTTAAACAGTTGTAGCAACACGTCGGGCTGTATAACTATTTTTTCGGAACCCCGCTACTTACTCTAAGAAAAAAAAGAGATCACAGTAAAGCAAAATGGAAGCCTGCATACATCAAAGATTCCTTAAGTCATGTCTTCAACATCCTAAAAACGCTATGTTTCCATTTATAGAAATACTGTATGGGGAAAATAGCTATTGCCCATTCCCTGTCATTTCCATACATTCTTGCACTGGTGATGAAGCTCATAATGCTGCAGGGAGAGAGTAGATTTGAAAATGAAAGAATTAGTGGTGTATGTTGTGTTTGCTTTGTATAAAGCCAAGCTAATAGTTTTTTGTGAGTCTGACAGTTGTAATCTTATTTACGTTAACAGATAAATGATGCTGAATCTTAATTTTTTTTGGGGTTGCCTGTTAAATTTCACTCATTCAGTCTCCTTATGCTCAATTAATGTCAGGAGTGGAAGTGACTTCAGCTCCTGCTGTGTGGTTGAATACATTATTGTTTGTTTTTATTTGAGCTTTTTAAAAGTATTGATTTCTAATTGATATATTGCCAATCTGTAATACAGATAAACCTGCTTTTATATCATGATTGCCATGCAGGCATAATTCATGAATTAAAGAACAGTTTTAATACTGTACATTTAGTTGCTCTTTACATTTAAACAAATGCATATTTAGCCTACTACAGGACAAATACGTTTTGTATCATTAACTGGAATGAAACAGTTTGTGTCATTATCTAAAGAAAGGCATGAATTGTTGAGTGATGAGAGCTCGTTGCACTCTGTGTTTTTTTTTTGTGACTAAGACTATGTTAGACAAATTTGATGACATTGGTGTTTTGTAACTGAACGGTATCCCTTTAAGACCGCCCATGCAGCATTTGACAGGCTGCACAAAATGTCAGTTTATCAGCCGAGATGATTATTGGTTGTTAGTTGCGTTGGAAATTAATTCTATCCTGTGGTTACCCAGTAAAGCCCAGCCACGCAGCATCTGACAGGCTGCACAAAACGTGACAATAAGCAGGCTTGTGAGATGATATTGAGAGGTAATTTCTCAAAGACGCTATGGTGCGTGGCAAGTGGTTTTTGAAAAATCGTGATAATAAACGGGGCATGCTATTAAGCAAGGTATTATAAAACGGGTTAATCTGTATTTTTTTTCTTATGGTTTAGATCTTACAGATTGTAGCAAAATAGTTGCACAAAAGTGAAGAGGCTTGCTATTGTAAAAGCTAGGCCAAGAGGTTTTCCATCTGTTTAGTATCCTACTGTTAAGAAGGATAGCTAGAGTCAAAGTTGACAAATGTATTGTTGTTTTTCTTAGATATTTACACTGTTGCCAGATGCTTATATTTTAAAATGAATTCGATTTGCAGGCATTTTGTCCTTTTTTGCAGTCCATATTACGTTGTGAGTAAAACCAGAAATGTAGCTGCCAGCAGTCAGATGGGTAAACTGTGTAATAGCAAGTGTAATAATTTAGCAGAATTGCTCACATTTCAGAGTTGTCCTTCAGGGTTGCACTTGTTTTCTTTGGACTTCTAAGTGGAGGGTGTACACTATTAAGGGAAAATGACAACAATATGCAGCATTACTGAGATTTTGTTATATTTAGAATTCAAAGACAGTGTAATTTTAAAATGGAACTGCACTGATTTAGAATAGTGTTGTGCTATTGTCCAGAATAATGTGCCTGTGTAAAGGCATATTACACTTGTCGTTTATTAGACTCCTAGAATGTTGTAGGTGTTATAAAATGTTAGTGCCAAAATTGTCCATTTTGTTAACAGACAACACATTTTTTGATTATTGATTCTAAAATGAAGGCGCCACTATGGTTTGCTATTCTCATCTATTGTTATGACAGCCAAAGACGACTTAGTTTAGGTAGAATAGCAGGGGAGCAAGAATGGCAGTTAGAAACAACAAAGTGGAGAGAAAGTGAAGTCAACAAAGCTGCAGTCCTTTTATGTTGCCTGTTAATAAATGAATCTGCCCGTTGATGATTTTGTTGTTGGTATCTGCACAGGGTATACTATACGAGGTGATATCCACCCTACAAGAGGTGGACATTGAGTGGGGTGAGAATAAGCTTGTATCTTCAGCACTCTGTTCTTTAAAATATATCAACAGTATCGCTAATCTTGGTGTGACATCATTTTCAGCTTATACAAGCCATCTGAACTATCTTATCCAAAGAACATTAAAATGGCTGTATCACATCAGAATGGTCTGCTCCATGTATTACGGCCTTTAAATGTTCAGTAGCAGATATTGTTGATTGTTGGGTGAAAGTATATATTTTATTTTATTGCAGTAAGTCCAGTCTATTTTAATGTTTTACAGAAGTGTCAAAACAGATTAAGAAAGAAAGTAGGCTACAAAGACAGCTCTAATGTTATATTTATTTAAAGAATGGATTTATTATTAGTGCTGGGACGAACACAGGATTTTCATGTTCGGATATTCGCTCATAATTTAAATATTTGTTCAGATATTCGTTTGTTTTCAAAAAGTAATAAAAGCCATTATTATTGCTCAGAACGCAGGCAGAGACCGCATAGCAGCAGGGGGGCATGGCCCCTGTGTGTCTCTGTGTTATACAGCAAGACATTACAGTAACACATCAAAGTAGAAAAATATCACAGGAGTAAAGAATACGTTGTGTAGGCCTTACTTTACAATAAAACGTTGTTTTGTTTATTCCCAAAATAAATAGTACATAAATTTGACACTGTATTTTAGAGATCACGTTTAAGCAGAATTCTGTATTATAAAAAAAAAAAATAGCAGTGTGTTTCTAAAACACAGATGTAAAAGACAGCAGATTCCCTTTTCATCCCTGTCCAATAATTTTGTTTATAATTATGAAGTAGTTTTATGCAATGCAATGTGTAAAAATGGTTCCATTGCACACTGCATCCTCTTTAAAAAAACACCAAAAAAACCCCCAAAAAAAACCCAGCGGTCTCAGTATCCCATGTAGCACTGCGCACGGCCCTGGTATTAGAGTGACTCAGTAATCTGTATCGGAGTATTTCACCTGTTGAGACTCAGCCAAGAATTTGGACAAGTAAAACACACTCGAAAATCATGGTTTTAAGACCATGGATGAGGCCTGCAGGGTTTTTATTGAGAACTATTCCGACATCTTTCCTGCTTTCGCAAAATGTGCAACAATTGCAGTTATGATACCTGTATCTAGTGTACCAGCATAACAGGGTTTTAGCTGTCAGAACAGAGTGCAGATCAGCAAACACTCTAGTTTACGTGAGGAACATATAAAACATGACAATTTCAATGGAAGCTCTTGAGAATTATTAAGACTTTGATTTGGAAAGAGCGTGAGTCATTTTTTGACTTGGGTGCTAAAAGGAAAAAGTAAAGAACTTTTAAACAGCAAAACTGTAAGTAGTAAATGTATTAATCACGCATATCACACTGAGCTCTTTTTCATTTGCCATGTTTGAAACTGTAGCGCAACATTTGGTGAGGCGGTAAATAAGTGCAAGGTATTTTTGTAATTTCTAGCGAATACGAACATATTCGTTCGAATATTTGGATATTTGTCCCAGCACTATTTATTATTGAGATCAAAAAGCATTGCAACTGTTGTGATATACTATTCTTTTTATATGAATCACGCAGAGAAGGGCTGTGGACTGTGCTATCTGTTTATGGTGAGTGTAGCTGTTTTCCCAAACGTGTTATTCTAGAGCAGGGGTCCAACCCTGGCCCTGGAGAGCACCAATCCTGAAATTTTTATAGGTGTCTTTACGTCAAAAGATCTGGAACACGTATAAATCCTGGCTAATTTAAGCCAATAGCTGGTTTGATTAATTAACTGAGAAATTGGTTGGAATGAAAACCAGAAGACCCAGTGGGACCAGGGTTAGATTGAACCTGTCCATTTATATTGCCTGTTAAATGTATATTCAATAACATAAATTGCCATATAGTTTTATCAGCCTATTTGTATATGTGTTCCCTCGTGTAGATAATTTTTTGACGACTTCTTCCTCACATCATCAAAACAGTATTAAGTTATTGAAATCGACCCTCTGATTTAGCTTTTGTTCTTAGTAGTACTCTGGGATATTTGACAGGATGTAGATTCATCACGCCAGCACAATGTTCCTATCACATATGCCTCTGTGCCCCTACCTGGTTTAGTACAAGATTGAGTGTACAATTCACAACTCTGCTTTCTGTATGCACATATAATTGTGTGCTGGAGTAAACTAGAATATGTAATAATACAAGGCTGGAAATAAGACTCGCATTGCATAGCAGTTTGATCCATTCCTGGTTTTACTATGAGTTTAATGAGACACCTGAGCTTATTATCTATAAACCATGGTTAATCAAGCTTGTAGTAAAACCTGTAATGGGTGAAAATGCTATGCAATAGGAGTATTATTTCCCTCTCTGTAATAGCAGCTTGTTTTAGGAATAGTACTCTTTCTATACAAGTAGGTTGATTCTTGTTTTCCTGACTAACTGCACATGAGATTCCATAACGGTTCAAACATTTAAAACGTGCTCGTACGTCACAGTTGTATACAGGCTCAGAATGCTCACAGTTTTAGCATATAATTCAGAGGGAATCTTCTTAGCCATCTCAGGAGGTGAAGGCTGGGAAAATAATGGCTTCACAAAAGGGTAGAGTTTTTTGACTGCCTGGATGATCTCATCATATCTAAGGAATCTGTACTAAGTAAACACAGTCTGTTTTATTTTACAATGGATCCATATGATCCTGAAATCCTGCTGACTAGGAACTTGTGTAGGATACAAAGGGTGTCAGTATTAAACTTTGTCATTCTAAAAGGTCTGTACTAAAATGCAGTTGTCTGTGTGCTGTATTTTACAATATAGTATAATGTCCTCCATGCTGTATTGTTTAGCTCTGTCATTAACAACCTTTTCAATCTGAACTTTGACTCCATTACAATGCACATTTCTGCTGAACATCACAGTGGAATGCTTTTTAGCCTTTACAGTGGGTAAATGTTGCGCTGACTTCACTAATATCCAGTTTGAGTTGGATCTTTGTGGATCTGTGCAAAGCTTAGCATAAATACACACCAACCACTGGATAATTTCACAGCACAGCGAGAACATTTTCAAAAGGGCTTAAAAAAAAAAAACTGGATTTATTTCCTTCACAAAAAAGTTACTGTAATCGAAGGATTGCAAGCCATCTGTGACAGCTTATTAAAGTGATGACTCGCGACAAAACCGATGAAAACTTTCGCAGCCATCTGAAGTAAGACTTGGATGCAAAACAGCTGCCTAGGCCTGTGGCTATCAAATATCTTTTTTTTCATTCTGTTTCTTTTTGAGAAACATCCTCTATTATCTGTAGATCCTAAAGAGCCTTTTATTATTATTATTTTTTTTTAAATAATAAATAAAAAAAAAAAAAAACATGCTGGAGACTAGTCTCTGGCCTGCAGTGAGAAATCTTTGATCTGTGTCTGTGAGACTGCTTCCCAATGATTCTCTTGCTGGGACTGGACACTGTCCATGCCCTTTCACTGTGCTGTCTGATAAGCCCCCAAAAGGAGCTGACACATTTACCAGGTCTGCAGGGAGACTCATCCAAATACTTTTAAAAGCTGCCATTTATTATCACCTTTGCCTGGGATATGCCTGGCGTTTTGTGGGAATTTTTGACTTGCCTTGCTAGATTTACAATACATAGTGTCTGTGTATTACTATGAGTGTTACTTTCATTCATACAGTGGCAGCTTTTATTTCTTTGTATCAGTGTTACAAGGGGATACTTAATACTTAAGTGACTAATTATATTAATTTTGAAGGTAGGTATTTATTGGGGTTGAGAACAATGCTGTGCTTTCTTGCATTTAGCTCTTTCCAGCTGCCTTTTTCTTGCATTTGGAAATGACAAAGAGATCATGTCAATTGGTCCAAAAACAGTGATTGATGTATATTAATTAATTTTGCGCTGAAAGGCAAGTTACAGGGAAACTGTAACTGATTGTTGTCAGCTGGATTCTTGTGGAATTAAAACAAAAAAGTCTGTATCTTAAACAAACCAACATTGCGTTTTATATACTAAAAACTTCAATTTTTGTTTCTGCTTAGCAGGTGACGGGATGTGATTGCTGGATCATCGGATCTCTCAAAAGCACTTGTTCGCAAACAATATATTCTAATTGAAATTTTGTGGAGAAAATGTCGTTCTTGTCCTTTTATTTGCAAATCACATTTTAAAATAAAAGCATGGGAGCTGATCAAGTACATCTTGCCGAGCCTCAAATAGATTGAGATCTAGCCATTAGGATGGCAAAAGAAGAAATGTGCTTTTCAGATCCGCCGCTGACCCCATTTGTTGAGAGATAGGGGCAGTGTTTTTCCGCTATTGCCTATTCCCATCAGGAAAGAACTGCATCTGGCATTCTGTTCAGGTGTAGCTGCCTCATAGCCAATGTCTGTGCAATCAAAAGATCTCAATTCACTTGAGGTGCCATGGATTAAATCTGACCCTTGTCTGAGTAAAGACACCCCACCATCACACAGTCTGTTTGATCACTTCAAAAAGAAACGCAGAGACACGCCAACATCTTACAGTATTTGTGGTGCCTTCAAGTTGTTATGGCTGCATGAGATTACCCAACTTGCTAATAATGATGACCACAGGGGTGCTAATTGATTTGCAGGACAGTGCCTATGAATAGATGATGTCATGTTAGCAAATATGCTGATTCTATATATTTAAACTTTATGAAAGGTCATTATTCATGCACACCTGGTTGGTTTCCAAATCCCACGTGGGTATCCTGTTGCATTTCAATTGGAGTATAAACCGATACTCAGCCCTGAACTATGTATTATTATCCACTGCCGTGGATGTATAGTACACGTGTTCTTCTCTATGTAATTAATGCTTAAATTACTTGTATTGTATGCTATACATGTATGATATATTGGGAACCATTAATCAAATAGCAGGGATGGAAATTGCGTAGCAGTCTGAGCCACTACAAGTTTTACAAGTCACACCTCAGTAATGGTTCCCAAGATCAATAAAGCTGGGACTTGGTACTGTTTACATTCCATGAACAGTGGTTACAAGACATTTTTCTGCATGCTGTGAATGCAGAAGGTTATAGCATTTTTTTTTTTTTAATGTATTGTGCATGAAAAACAGCTTTGAAGTATTGAAGTCCTATATGTTGAATGGTTTCTTCTAGTGAGGTGGCTCAGTGCTTCATTAATTTTATTTATTTAAATAGAAAGAAAATTATTAGTTGTGCAACAGTTTTTCTTTTGTCTGAGGTGAAATGTTGGCAGAAGATTTCTTGGACCACGTGGAGTTTTTCGTGTACTTTTGCTGAAGGATTTATGATGAGGGTGACTGAAGGATGCTTGAGCGATGTGTTCCAGGGCTTGCCCTGACTGATAACACCCTTGTTAGTGTGAGAAGTGCGATTCAGATTATGACAGTTACAACTTTCTGTTTTGTTTAACTTGTCAGTGGATTTCCTGTCTTGCGCGGAGGGCAGTGGCCTGTACAGCTGGACTGCATTCAGCTTCGACTGCCTAGGTTAAACGTTTTTCGGCAGTTCCGGTCTGGCCTTAATTGATGAGGAGGGGGCGGGGGGATGTACTGTTCTGTTTGGCAGTTCCGTATCGTTAGGTTGTCCTGAAAGCATCAAGCAGTCACTGCCCCTTTATTGTCAGAGTCGACCTTAAACGGGAGCTGACAATCAAAGAGGGCAGTGACGGTAGCCAGTGTTAAGAGGTTATTGATTTTTCAGTTAGCTCCAAGTAGTTTGTACTATGGATAACAGGCGACTGAGGCAGGTATGTCATTATCAATGAGCCTATGAACAGTAGCCACAACCCTCACTCATATTTCCTTCAGCATTGACAGAGTGCATCCCGGTATGGTCAATAAATTGCTCAACCTCTCAGTGACGAGCATTCATAAAAGGATTCTGAGGACAGACTCTGTTCTTTTTACTTTGCCATTGCATGCATGCATGCATGTGCAGCATTCAGTTTGTTCATCAAGAAGAGAGCAGTATCATTGCAGGCAAGCCGGAGAGCAGTATCATATTGCAGGCAAGCCTTTCTTGATTTTCAGTTTCAACAAAAGTAAGAACTAAATTCTTATTTGTCAGTTCAGCATTGCAACTTGCATATGGAGTTCTGGTTTTCCTTTTTAACCTGTTTGTGTGGACTTTCTTTATAAAATGCAAGGCAGTATTCAGCCTTCAGTGACTTCCTTCTATCTGCTTAGTTTCATCCTTTTTTTGTGTTGTGTATTTTTACACTTGTATAATACAAGGTGATTATAAAGTCATCTGTCCTTATTGCACGACTGTCGACGTTATAATCACCTTGTATTATACAATGCAAAAAACAAATACTTTATCTTTTAAATTCCAATGTTACAGCAAGCATCAATTGCCCAATTTGTAAATAAAATACCACCTGACTGCAGCAGCATTTCTTGATGCAGACCTGCAGTTTTCTGTGGCAGCTCAAATCTGTACACACACATGCAAACAATTTAAAAAAATCTTTAAACAAGTTGAAGTGAAACAGGAGAGTAAATGTTTTGAGTTTCCTAAAATAAGCTATTGCTATGGTTTCTTTAACAATGTTTATGATGTTACGCAGAACAGAAGTCTGAGGCTGGGTCATGGCATCGCTGCTGAATGTCTTGTGTACAGCTTTTCTTTTTTTTCTAAATCTGCTGGAATTGAAGCCCTTGTCTGACATCCAAACACAGTAATAACTGTGATGAATGTACTCGAGAAGATCTGTGTCTTAAATATTTTACTAAGGTTCTCCTAAGATGCTTTCAACAGTGCTAGGGAGGTAACTGTGTTTCACATCTGAAGGTGATGTGTTTTACACATTTTAAAATAAAATTACGAGAGTATTCAGTTTGAGTAAGCATGATGTTAAAGTTGAAAAACATTAATTATTTGCTCATAGGCCTTACATAGCCTATGAGGCTGTAGGCCAGGATGAATTATTGCCACAGTTGTTCTTTCTCAGGTATATGTTGAAATTGCAAATAAGCTTCTTTCTGGTAGATCTTTGAAACCTCCTTGTTTGTGTGTGCTTTTCAAAAACACCACAGTGGTTTCAAAAGCCACCGCTATGCTTCAAAGTTACAGAATGTGAAAAGTAGTACTGATAGGAAGCTACATTTCAAGGCCAGTGCACACATTCTATATGAGTCAGTATGTGCTGCTTTTGTCAACAACCAGACAGACACCGTTCTTTAAAAAATAAATAAATAAATAAATAAAAAATTATATATATATATATATATATATATATATATATTTTTTTTTTTTCTCAAGGATAAAAGGCGGAGATGAGCAGGCTGAACCTTTTCATCTTCTGCTTCATGTGCAAAGCGTTTTGCTGCATTTGCAGACTGAGCACTGACATGCTTTGTTATTGCAGAAATGTAAAATAAGGCTAGGGGAATACAGCAAATTAGCTGTTCATGAAAGAAAAGCTTAATCAGCAGTGACAGTGTGGGGGGAAAGATGATTGCCACTTGGTCATTGCGGGGAAGCACTTAGACTTGGTGTCAGTGCTTCTGCTAATGATGACTAATGTCTTCCTCTGAACAAGTGCATGCTCAAACATGCTGCTGCAGCTTGATGAGGGAAGAAACAAGATGGTTTTCTGGAGAAGGACATCAAAAGTTTGCACACAATAAAACAAAGAATATTTGGATCCTCAATTTCTTTTTAGCTGATTATTGAGAAATCTTTTGATACACTCTCCTTCCATGAAGGAGTGGATATTAAAATTGACTTTATCATGTTATTTGCCAGGTGTGAAAATAACCTTGGCTGAATGCAGTGGTATTGCTAGAATGTTGGGCAGTGTTTTTGAAGGGGTAACGTTCTGTAAATATAATTTCTTGGTATAATCTTGTGGATTGCAAGGGTTAAGAACACTATATTGCAAAACAAAAGGTATATAAAATCTCAACGGGAAAACAATATACAGTGTTCCCCCTTTATAACGCGGTAGTCGGGAGACATAGTTAAGAGACCGTGCTGTTTGTGTTCCTCCTTATAACAAGAATACTAGTGTTAATGTAATGGCATTATGGGGCAAATGGGAGCCATGACTGTACCGCCTTATAACCTGTTCCGCAGTATGAAGGGCTGCCTTATAAAGAGGGAGCACTGTATAAGGTTTTCACAATTTTGTAAGTGTATGTGTGTATATATAATTGTATATATTTGTGTGTATATATACTTGTCACGGAGGGGGGTGTTCCTTGTGGCTTACAGTTCACGCCCAGAGGTGCTAGTCTGTTAAATGGATATTAATGTGTAAAAACGTCAATTTCATGGTGTTGTAATATTGGCCCCAAGAAAACAGCCAGTGCATTACAGAATTGTAACATTTTATATTGTGCTATATTAAATCATACACCTTTTTATGGTGCACACGGTTGGTTGCCTTGTGTATCACATATTGAGAATGCTGTTGTGTTGAGGTAGTCTTATTTATCTTTTTAATAGAAATTAATTGTAACAGCAATTCTCCAAATACTTATTTAGTATATACCATGAAGTGTATACTGAAAGTTGTAATAATAATAGCAATAATAATAATACAATATTTATAATCCCAGCTATATTAGCTGTTGGATGAGTAAACAGGTAAATCATAACTTGGATGAGCATTAAGCAATGTGTGAGTAGTCTGAAACCTCTACATGTGTGGAAGCTGAAAATTAAGCGGTCGATTCCAGTTGCGCATTCAGAGGGAGTGCATTCTGTGCCGTGTTCTTATAGTAATTAGGACTAATGAACCGTCCAGTCTGGATGAAATGGAACATCCATAGGGACTGTGGCCACTCAGTTGTGACTTCTCTATGGTTCACAGAGGGATTAAAGGATTTCAGAATTGTGTTTTAAGTAAAGTGACATTGTGGTACCAACAAATACCATAGTAATGTTGGGTAGAAAGGGTTGCTGTTATGAACTTTTACTTCAGAGGGGGAAACTTTTAGATAGGGTGTGTTACTTATAATTGAGATCTTTTAAATAAATGGATGATAGATTATTTAAATAAATCTACACAATCAAAACATTAACATTTGCCCAGTTAATCAGTAACGGTTCCTCTTGATAAGAAATTTAAGGTCAGACATTTTTCTCAACTCCAGCAACAATCCTGATGCCTGAAATCTACTTCTAAGCAAGTCAGAAACAGAAATACATCACTGATTATGGTTTGTAATGATTTGGGTAAATAGGCAAAACATAGGAAATCCCTTAAAATTGTATGTAAAATTGTAATATATATATATATATATATATATATATATATATATATATATATATATATATATATATATATATATATATATCAACCATTGGGGACAATTTCATAATCTAAAGGCATAGCAAGGCGTCATGGGCATGCTGGAAGGTACCCTGTAAGAATAAAAAAAGGACATTTAATTGAATTTCCACCATATTGGAAATGCTAAATTTGTTAATATACAGTAAAAACACTTTCCTTAATTGCAGACAGTAGGAATTTGTTTGCACTTTCTTTTCATCAGTTAATGACCTATTGCTTATCAAATACCAGCCATCTTGCTGCTTACCTTTTATACACTACTAACACTGCCAATCATCATATTTTGGGAATGGTAAGTGTCTTCGACCATATGTTCATTGTGCATTACTTGGAGAGTGTGAATAGGGTGTTAATAATAGTGAACATTTCTAACTAGGTTACGATGATCAGTTTAAATCTGAATTAAAGTTAATGAGTGTGATAGTGTATTATCTACCACTTGGAATGCTTTCTGATGAAAGGGATACAGTCATACATTCATGAATCTTTTGAACCTTGAATCTGGGGTACAAGGAATAAGGCCTATCAGCCCATCAATATGTTGCACTTACATTTTTTTAATGTACATACGGTATTGATATCTCTAATTTTGTATTTAAAGCCATGAAGGGGGTGCATATAACTAATATACTAACATTTACATTTTTTAAAAACAGTGTAATAATGTGTGTATTACAAGCCTGGCCTGGTAATCATTACAAATTGAAATGCTACAAAATAACTGTCAGGCTTTTGAAATATGAGATTTGTCTGATTCACTTTAAATATGCCACTTTTGGGGCTCCCGAGTGGCGCATCTGGTAAAGGCACTATGCGTCCTATAGCCCGGAGGTCGGCGGTTCGAGTCTAGGCTATTCTATTGCTGACCGTAGACGGGAGCTCCCAGGGGGTGGCGCATAATTGGCCGAGTGCCACCCGGGGATGGGGGGGGGGCCTTGTCTCACCACGCACCAGCGACCCCTGTAGTCTAGCCAGGCGCCTGCGGGCTTGCCTGTAAGCTGCCCAGAGCTGTAGCTCTGAGGTGGCTGCACGGTGAGTCTGCAGTGTGGGAAAAAAAAGCGGTCGGCTGACGGCACACGCTTCCAAGGACAGCGTGTGTTCGTCTTTGCCGCTCCCGAGTCAGCACGTGGGTGGTAGCGATGAGCTGAGCCTAAAAATAATTGGATATGCCAAATTGGGAGAAAATAATAAAATAATTGGCGATTTACTAAATTAACTTTTTTTTCTGTTTTTTCATGTCCTGTGCTCATATTAATTGTAATCATGACAAAATGTAAACAGCATGTTTGAAAGTTGACTTGGTTAAAAATTATAATTACAGGCACTTGGAAAAACTAAAATAACTCTGGAGTGAAAAAATGTATTCAATTAAATCACTAATTATTATTTAATTCTGTCATTAAAAAAAAAAAAAATAAAAATTAAATTATTTATATATATATATATATATATATATATATATATATAATTTTATTTTAATTGAAGCAGCTGGTATCTGTGAAATATATTCTTAAATATATCCTGCCATTCTATAAATACAGTGCTCCCTCGCTGTAACGCGGCTCTTGGGGGGACACACAATAAGAGTGTTATAACTGAAGAGCGTTATAAACGGGGGAGAGGGTGGGAGGTGCCGCGGGACACATAACACACACCTGACTAAAATACAAAATAAAATAACTCCCTCTCTGTAATCCATATATAGTGAAGCAAAAATGTAACTTTCTGTTAATTAACCATGCATAAAGCACCATGTAATCAACGCTATATTTTTTACAAAAAAAAAAAAAATAGCAGTTTTTAAACTAAATAGCCTGGCTGAACAACGGTCGGTTCAGTTTGCATTAAAAAAGTAAATACATTAGGAAAGATAACCACGTAATAGGCCTAATTATTTATTTAGTTATAAAACGAATGCTGAATAAAATGTCTGTGTTATAAAGTGCCAGCGCAGCTTTTCTTCAGTTCAGACACTGTATCAAAAGGGAGAGACAGAAATGGAAGTTAGACTGAGAAGTTGTTTATAGTTTGAACACGGTACTGTATTTACTGTAGAAATATTGCATGAATCACTAGTATAGGGAATTGGGTGGACATGCTGTAGGAGCGTTATATCTGCGGCGCATTATAACCAAGAGCCTTATAGCGAGGGAGCACTGTATATACAAACACAAGCATTCACTAGGACCACTTGCATGTATAACCATATCATCACTTGTCTTCAGACTGTTTTCCAGTTGAAATATGGAGAATGGCCTGCTATATCTAATAGTAGTTTATCTGTTTTAAGGAACATTTTATTGAGTAACTTTTCTTATTATGCATGGTAATTGCAGTAAAAAAAAAAAAAAAAAAAAGTTAGAGTTTTTGTTAATTTAAAACAGTCCATTAGCTTAGTTTATTAGAAGTCTGGAGTCTCTAGAGAATTGGTTAGACAGCACATTTGTTGCTGATAAGGAAAGTTCTTTTTAAGCCTTTTTTTCACAAGGTTTTAGCTGATAGATTCAGGATGTGTCTTGTGATTTTACTACCAAGCCTGATGCTCAAGATTATCCCTTTACTTTTAGCACAGATTAGTGCACTCTTAGTAAAAATGCTAATATGCAAGCGATTCAGCTGGGAAAAAAAAGACTGCCTTAATCCCACATGTTTTCAGAAATATTTGCCATCTCCTAGTGGATAGCTTTCTTGGTGTGAAAAAATAGAAATTGGGTCACTTATGTGATACAGTGAAGTCCGATCTGCAGAATCTGTTTTAAAGTTACCTGTTTAAGGAAACAATTAATTACATGTCAAGGATCTGATGGATTCAGTTATGTCACCTTTCAATACCTTTCATTCCCTGAATCCCTGTGGATTTTCTTTCAGGAATACCTTTCTCCTCTTAGTCTTCAAGACTGCAACCATACTGAGTGAATGGGGTCTTTTTATTTTTTTTTTACCCCACCCGCTTCCAATCCAATTAAGGCTGTAATAATAGGCGGATTAGGGAAAGTTTACTTCTTAGCGCTCCTGCAACTCCCCCAAAATTGTTTTTCGATGGCAAAGGGTAATGTGAGGGAAAGCGGAGAAAATGAAGGAGATAATGGTCAATAATCTTAACACGTCTGATGTTTGCGATGCTCACAATGCAGCGGAGGTTAAGAAAAAGTGGGAACAATACTTCAGAGTCTTTAACCACTTTGCAGCAAAGCTTCAGCTGTCTCTTCAATTTTCTCTGTGTTGCTCATTGTATGTCTTTTACATAAATGTAACTCAGTCTTTCACTTCAAATCCAACTAACTTTGGTTGACTAATTTGTTTACTGATGTACCCTGTGTACAAAAAAAGTACTAAAAACAGTTCACTTTTTTTCTCCCTGTATATTTATCTATTTGAAGTTGTGCTATAATTATTTATTTAACGCTAAACTCATTCATAAGATTTTACAATTTAATCGTACCGTTTCACATGTACACATGTTCCCAATATTACGGGTTTTTTTTATTATTTCTTCAAGTCCTGAAAGTGTGAACTCTGTGAAAATAAATCTGTGTTCCTCTGTATTACTAAATTGCCAGAATTTTAAAGTGTTGCACACTGTTCAGATCACAAGTTTACCAATTTGCGTATGTCTGACAAATTTCACGGTCTTCTTCTCCTCACTTATGTCACCTTTATCCTGCTTTTATTCGGATTTACCCAAAAGTAGCTAGCACTGCCCTTAGAGACCCAAAGGTTAAAACTCCTTGAGTCTAAACTTTAGGGAGAAAGAAATGCTTGCATTCAGTTTTTTGGGGAGGGAGCAAAACAAATAAAAGGAGACCTGCACAGTTTGTGAAAAAATCGCAAGCCATTATTTTTCAGCTAGTTTGGTACCTTGTTATTGGTGAGGTCTCTCCAGAGCCTTTTCTTCTTTCTCTAACACAATGGGTTCTAGTGGGCTAAATGTTAATGACTCAATGGTTTAAAGGCTTCACTTCTCTTCCAATTAACCCCAAGACCACTCTAGCATTTTTTTAAATTCTGCAAAAGACTTTTGTTAGGACTTTAAAGGCTAAGCTGCAAGCAAGCTGCCGGGAATGTAAAAAGACTAACCTGTTAGCAAACACCATGCAGGGGAACAAAAAAGGGTTTAATCCTGATTAGGGTAAATACAGACTAAATGTCCCAAAAGTTCATTTTTGAACAGAACATCAGAGAATTAAAGATTTTCCTCTAACATCCTGTTATGGTTAAACTTTAATTTGCATTTTTTTAATGAATGAAAAAAAGCATTTGATATAAACTCCACCTTTTGCATTAGTTTATAATCTTAGTATACATATAACATTATATTTATAATTTTGATGTGAGCAGCTGCTGTCAAGTTTCCTTATTAAATCTGAGAAACCAGGTTTATGAAGTCTTAAAATATTGAATTAAAATTGTATGTTGAGATTTAGTATTCTTAATACCAGTGCTGTTCTTTGTATTTTAGAAAACACAACCTATTTTTCTTTCCATAAGTTTCTTGTTCCCAAGTCCTTTTCTTAATATCTTCGTAGAGGGGGAAACAGTGCTGTTCTCATGTATCATTTAAACCAACAACAAATCCGTGTTAATTGGCTACAGAATGTGCACAAAAGGAGCTCTGCTGTGGTGCTTGTGTCACTGTTTCTTCCAGCTGATTTTGGCAGCACTGGAGCAGAACCTAGGCCAGATTGGTACGAGTGCTCATTAGGCAGCAGATTTCTCTGAATCCTCATTAATTTGAAAAACGGATTTACTGATGGGTGTTGACATCTCTGAGTGCAAGAGCAGAAAAGGGATGCAAAGTTATGTGTAGTTAAGAGCATTTCATTCACAAAGAAAAAAGCTGTATGTGGCACAGCCTTCGATTTTATTAGCATTTTGTGAATCCACGATCCTGTGGTGGTGTTCTACCTTTTCTATTTCTGACCCTACCTTGAATAACTTCCAGCAAAATCCTCCCCATTCAAATTCCACATGAAATAACCAGGAGTGTCTCCTTTGCACTTTACTTACTACAGCAGAAACATGCATCTGAACCAATAAGTGCTTGTTTTTTGTGTGCTTTATTTTGGGGTTATCTTTTTGAAGATGTTAGTCAGTGTCTTTTCAAGCAGGTGAAATTGCTGGCCAGGGCTGCACATTGATGGTGCCACTGCTGTATACCAATATGGTGCACAGTCACAGTATGGGTACTTTTAGATGTATCACCCTGCTGTAGGGAATCCTCCAATGACCTGTAAAGTTGTGAGGCGGTGGTAGCTTATCCCTTCCTATAACATCAAACCTTCCCCAGATTTATGTGGTCAAAACATTGAATGAAAATGATGTATTTGATTTAAGATAATTTCTACTTCTGCGATAATGCCAATATATTCAGTTAAGCTCCTGGTGTAGCTCATCTCTGTGAAAGCTACTCCACTTCAGTGCTTCATAAAAATCTATTGATGCACTGCCAATGTATCACATACATTGCTCTCCACCCCTACTGAAAATTAGAAGAAAAAAATACTAATCACCCAAAAATAAAGGGCAGCTGGTGAATTTGCACTATGTCCATTTAAATTATATGGAACTCCGCTACACTCATGTAGGTTTGTACGAATTGCTGCATGTTTTTAACCCCTGGCCCTGTTTGTATTGTGACATCTAGGCCTTTTTGTATTTATTCATTCCTTTGTTCTCAATATCCTCCGTCATTTCTATTGAGATGAAAGGGTCAGTGTTTCTGGATACAGAAGGGCACATTCTTATATGAAGTACTTCTTCTTTTCTCAACTTTCTGGTGATTTTTTAATTATTTTTTTTTAAATAAATAAACGATGAAGGCATTGTAAAATGTAATGGAAGAATGCCCAACTGACTACAGCAAACTAGTCAGTGCTATACGTGTAAAAAGATAAATAACCTTTTGTATAGCATTTAATGTTGGGCAGATGAGCTGTCTGTGGGTTTAGGATGATAAGACTCTTGTGTTATTGCTCTAATAAAAATGAACCAGCGTTTTAGTTTAATAGATTAAACAGCTCATACATAAATGTACATAATAAGCAAACATTAAAAAGCTTAATTTTAAATGTCACCATTTACATTTACTGCCTGCATTTTGCCCCCTATAAAGATGCTCATTTTGAGTTTGGTTTATATGCTTTTGCCTTTGGAGGAAAATTAGGTGATTGAAGTTCAATTTGTATCCTGTTATTAACCATTTCCGCATGACTAGATGAGTAAATGGATGAGGGTTTTATTATTACCTTTCTGCTGAAATGAAGTGTTATAAAAGATAAGGTGAAGAGATTAATGAGCATAAGGAAAAGGGGTAATCAATCAAACAGGAGAAGAGATGACAATGCTCTAAACTTAAGAGATGTCATAGTAAAAACCTGTAGACTAGTAAAAATCTGTATATATGTACAGTACAGTATCTGTGCATACGTGTAAGTGTTGGCGTATGCCTGAGTTACACACGTATTGCTGCTGTTATCTAAACCTCGGTTACACACATATTGCAGTTATCTATTGCAAAATAGACAGTGTGTTATTCACTGTTATGATGAGTGATCATTGAAACCAGTGTTCCTATAGCGTAACATGCCCTACACTGTTTTATTCCTACAAAAACGTAATGCTGATTTTTATTACTATTATTTAGAGATTATTTTAAAAACCGTTAATATAGTATAGATTTGCCTATGAATAACTAAGAACACCCTACATAAAGGTTGATATTCTGCATCAAGCAGTGCCTGTATGGCAGCTCAGCGTCTGCATGCATGCTGCCTTGCTCCACTCTCTGCAAACCACTGGTGCATTCATTCATTCATTAACCCGCTATCATCCAAGGCCCATGAGTTCAAATCCCAGCACAATCAGAAGTGGCAGCAATTTAGCAAGTATCTGGTTTCGATCTGCAAAGCAAAAGTGTTGATGACCTTGGAACCAGGGAAGTGAAGTAAGATGCTCATGTCTGATGGTGGTTGTAAGGTTGGCGGTTGACTTAAACATACTCCTTGTACCAGTCAATCAATCAATCAATCAATCAAATGTATTTTATATAGCGTCGTTCATGCCAAGGCATCCCAAAGCGCTTCATAGTAAAAACAAGAATAAAAAAATAAATAAAAACAGTAATACTAAAACATTCCAAATTAGTATTTTCTTTCTTTTATTGCCTAGCAAGCATGACTCAACCCTGCCTTGGAGGTACTTTGCTCTTTGGGTGAGCAGTTCAGTCTCCATGTTTAAGCTTGTGCATTGATCCACTGCTCTGTGTAGTACCAAATCCTAAAAAAGTAGAAATTTGCACACCTGCTAGCTGTTAGTCCTGGGATTGACAGTTGTACCAGATTATGTTGTGACTTTGTGATATAGTCAAATGTACAGTGGCCATATAATACAGTAAAACATACCAAACACAAAAAGCATATCAACCATGATGATTTTTTTAAATTGTCAACTCAGTCAATCGAACCTATGGGGCCACAAAATGCTAAATATTTCTTAAGTGTCAGACCTCAGTATAGGCTTGTCCCTGCTGTGAATTCTTTACACGTCAGGATCTCTGACGTACATCAGTCCAGTACAAATATTACATTACAAAATAAGAATTTCAGACTGTCATAAATCTGTCCTGAGAATAGCAGCGCCAAATAAAATAGTCCTTACCGTCAAGAGTGACATCAATTTGCCAGTCAGTGCTTCATGTATCAAAGAGCGTTCTTGTGGGAGCCTCTGAAAATATCAATATTGTTGGTTAATATAAATTAAATACATTTTTAAAGCTGGGCTAAAGGTTGACACCTGAAAAATTGCATTACTTTGCAGAATAGAAATCTCTGTCTTCTAGTGAAATTTCAGGTCAAGAGGCCAAGTCATTTTCAGAATCTTCAATGGAACCAGTGAAATATGAACTTCATTGTCAGCCAAGCTCAAAGTGATAAGATAAAATGAGTTGATATATCATTTGCTGGGAGTTTATTATCCCCATCGGTGATTGGAAGGAAAAACATGAGGTTCATTTTCTTTCTTTTTTCATGCCATTAATGCACAGTGGCTTGACAGGTAGTTTGAAGGGTTTAATATTTATGTACTTTTTTGTTAATTACTGCATTATTATCAAAGGCTGTTGGCAGCTGTGGTTAGCAAATACATTACTTATTTAAAATACTTACATTTTATATTCTATGTAGTTATTATTGTTAAGTATCCCTGTGAGGGGAGCTTATTTATCTGTCTATCCACTGCCGACACAGCTATTTCAACTGTTAGAATCTCATAAACCATTTGAGATACCGACTTCATATGTTCAGTCTTATGAAAACATCCTGGGCAAAATTTAACAGTACACTTTGATATGTAACATAAGATGGTTACCATATTGAGGTCGTTTTGGTTTCTGGGTGATAAAAAGCTACACTATCAGATGTTGTATTGGCCTCACACAAGTGTATGCTGTGATTCTAGGTCAAGTTTGATAGCATGAAAAAAATGAATCATTTTATGGCATTGGATTTTACAAAGCTTCCTCTGCCCACTGCCTTTTCCTCATACTTCACAGACCATGTGAGGTTAGTGTTAGGGTAACCTTAACCCTAATTGTCTTACTATTTGATACACAGCTGAATTCTATGATTCTCTCAATATAGTTCAATTACTGGTGAAAAATAACCATTTCACTGCCACAGTGTTTTAGCCCCTCTGGTCATATCAATAACAGACTGCACACTTTGAGATGCCAGCTTTAAGTTTGATACACAGCTGTTTTCTCGGATTTTTTTTTTCCAGTTAAAATCCATTAAAATTACAGCTCAGACCTGAGGAGTAATATATGTGTTATTTTTCAATAATAATAGAATTAAACTGGATGTAAGCTTTACACTGTACTCTATTGCACAACATGTATTGGTATATAGTTCTGATTTGGTTATTTTAATATTTAATATTTTTTCTCAATTATATTTTAATTATTGTTTGTTACTACAAGAGGGGTCAATATGGACTATTTGAATTTTTTATATAACAGAAAATTGCTGCATTGTACCCATATTTAGCCTTTAAACATTATTTTTCATGTTGTTTTATTAATTTGCATGTTCAGTAATTGTAAACACCTTGACAATAATACAGCTGAAGTTGTAATTTAGTGTTTTATGAAGAAGCTGTTTTCTTTGGACCGTGTTTGAGGTGTGATTTTATTTGAGAATACAAGGCCCAGGAGATCATGTTTCCTGTTGCATACCTGTAGCTAAACCAAGGCAGCGGGCACGTTTCATGCCTAAACACGGAGTCATGTAATCCATGATGGTAATTAAACACTGGGCAGCAATGTGGAGTAGTGGTTAGGGCTCTGGACTCTTGACCGGAGGGTCGTGGGTTCAATCCCAGGTGGGGGACACTGCTGCTGTACCCTTGAGCAAGGTACTTTTCCTAGATTTCTCCAGTTAAAAACCCAACTGTATACATGGGTAATTGTATGTAAAAAATGTGATATCTGTATAATGTGAAGTAATGTATAATGTGAAATAATGTGATATCTTGTAACAATTGTAAGTCGCCCTGGATAAGGGTGTCTGCTAAGAAATAAATAATTAAATCAATTAAAGCATGATGACTTGCTAGAAAAAATGAGGCTTTGTTGTGTATAGATATGCGTATCACAGTACATCCAGAACTATAAAAACACACAATGGTAGAATATGCATTCATACTAAAGGAAATTCTTTGACACACGTTTTCACTAGAGGTTTCTTTTATTATTACCTACCGGTACTACATCCCTATCAGAAGATTTATTTCTTGTTTTACATATATAGAGAGCTAGATTTATTATCATATTTCAAATTTGCTACAGCGGCAACAAAGAAAGGAGGATTGCAGAGGATTGTCTCTATCCATTGCTATTGTAAGCAAGAAAATCAGACAGAATGTAAACCAACTACAATTTACATTTTTGAATTAAGAAATCACTGTGGTTTCGCTTCACACAGGAATTATGACCATATGACTAATTGAGTGCTGGGTTGTAACATAGTATTGTAGTTCTGAAAAACAGTCCATTCCTGGAAGTTAATGACTGCATATGTTTTTTTAACATAAAAATACAGGGAATAAAAATCAATATGTACAAATTAATTAATTGTATTACAAAATATATTGAAACCTAAACACATCTGTTTGCTTTTTTCCTTATTCCACTTATTTTAACAGCAATTTATATGTATATATATATATATATATATATATATATATATAAGACAAGACAGTAGTTGTAATGTGGTTTCCATGGCAACTTCCTTTTAGGAGGCCCATACCTCGGTCTTGGGTACTGTCAGTGAGTTTAGTGCCAGAGACCTGCAAAGTTCCGTAGATGGGCAGCTTCCACCTAATCCAGATTTAATTGAACTCCAGAGGCTTTGAAGTGAAGCTGCCGAGCAGGCAGATACTATTCCAGGGAGACTTGAAGGTCTATGCTCAGCTAGGCCACAGCTGCTTCCCCACTACTGTCACCTCTTTTAATGAGTACTTTAAGGAACTGTTATCATGAACCCTTGTGGCATACTTCCCTTATTAGAATATTTTTTATTAATGCCGTCTTCGGCACCGTGGCAGAGCGTGGCCCTCTCTGGTTGTCCCTGAACACCTTCATAATTAAGCTTTGAAATGAAAAGGCAAAAACTGAGGCAACAATGAAACAAAGTGGGTTAGGGCTAAAGATAGGATTAGTTTGAATTGTGTAGGCAAACTAAGCATCTGTGTCTGTCAAGTGGGATGACAGGCATTGTAACAAGTTACTCTGACAACCGCTTACTCCATGGAGAGATTAGGCTGAGTTCATCTGCAGGTTTTTGTTTAGCTTTAGCTGACAAAATGATACTTAACCTCTTATATAGGCAGCCCTTTGCTTTCAGAATTACTGAATATCAGATTAATGGAAGCTTTAGCACAAGGGGGAACGAAACACCTTCAATTTATCCCATTATACTTTTCTGCTGGTCTGCTTTGTGTTCTCTCTTTACCGTATTGGTGTTTATCATTCCCACAGAATGTGTGTGACCCTGAAGTAAAACAAAATGTAAATGGGTTATGTGAAAATTGTTTAAAAATGGAGCGGTACTCCAGATGTGAGGAAATCTCATTAGGAATATTTTAGTGTTAACTGTAAGCATGTAAGTAAGAAAAATGCTAATGCATACCTACAGATAACTTGCCTAAAAAGTGAGCAAGTATGTAAACCAATTTACCTCATTTTTTTCTGTTGATCAACACCTTATAGATTCCTTTGTAATATCACATTATGCGTCTAAAATGAACTGAAATTACCTTTTTGCCTTCTAGATTCTCGCCTACACTGAAGGACTCCATGGAAAATGGCTCTTCACAGAGATTCGGGCCATCTTCTCAAGGCGCTATTTGCTACAGAACACTGCGCTGGAAATATTCATGGCAAACAGAAGTAAGATTTTCTTCAAGTTTAATTATGCAAAACAAAAAATACAAGTCACATGAACCAATACAACTTGCTGATTTATATTAATTAAACTTGCATCAGGCAGAGAGACTGTAGCATGATGCATACTATAAATGAGTATTAACCATCTGTGTTACTAGAAACATAAGACACTTTTGAAATGCTGTGAGTGATTTGTTGGAATTGACTTTCCACATTCTTAAATAAAATCAGGTAATCTTGGGTTAATTGCAGATCAATACCAACTGCAGAATAGAGTAGAATTGTTCTTAAAAGTAAACACTTGCTAGAATGTCTATTAGAAGTAAAAAAGTAATAAAACCAACAAATTTATAGACTTTTTACCTTTTTAAAATATATCTTATTTCCCATACCTTATTTCCCATGTTTTCCCTATTAATATCTTCGTCCCTGGTGGGTGCTTTTTTTGTTAGTTTACCTTAATAGCATTGCAGTTCTAGCAGTTCTCCAGGTAGATACTCGCTCAAGCCATGTCCTTGTATTAACTCTTAACGGTGGAGGATCTCCTAGCTTTGTTGAAAAAAAAAATGTTATATATATACTTTATTTTTCTTTAAACTTCATGATTATTGAAATGTAACCATTACCGAATGGGTATTAACCTCTTAAGACCTGAAACCTGAATAATATATAACAAAGCTGCTCAGCCAAGCTCAGTCATGCCCGCACCTGAGGGTATAAAGGACTGCACACACAGATCTTAGCGGCATTTTTCCTTTCAAGAACTGACCTGACAGGAAAGCCTATTCAGATAAGTACTTGTTACTTTTTCTGTTATAAATTTTCACATTTATTGTGTTTTAAACAAATTATATGTGATATTACAAATAATCACTATATTAATTTTACATGCTACCGCCTGTTTGCTACATCCCACAGTGGCCTTGTGCCCTGCGTGAATTTGACGGCTTGAGTCACCCCTTCCCAGGGATCAAGCAACATAAGTCAGCTGACTTTGTGCTCTCCCCCCAGGCTGCAATAGCTCCAGCTGGAGTTATTTTATTCTCGTTTTGGCTTTGGCGCATGAGTGAAATGCAGGCTTTCTCCTTAGCGAGAGCCTGCGTAATTTTTACAGAGGCCAGGACAAGGGTTACACTCCATACCAGTCCTGCCTTTTGCCGAAGACTATCTCGGCATTCCATGTCAAACAATCTGGAATTAGATGCTTCCTTCCAGTCTGACAGGAAGCTGCAGCTCTATATGCTCTGCTCAGTGCGGGCCCTGGCGTGCTACGTTGACAGGACGAAATGTTGGTGGCAGTCCGTACAATGTTTTGTCTGCTTTGGAACGAAATCCCATGGTCAAGCCCTGTCTAAGCAGAGGCTGTCCAAATCGATAGCAGACACAGTCAGGACTGCTCATGAGCTGGCCAACTTGCCCCCTCCAGAAAAGCTCACTGCCCATTCCTTCAGGGGCATGGCAACTTCGTGGGCTTTATTCCAGGGTGCATCTGTCAAGGACATTTGCAATGCAGCGGCGTGGTCTACTTACCATTTCTAGGTTCTACAGACTTAGGTCATGGATCCTCAAAACCCTGGTTTTGGAACTAGAGTGTTAAGGGTGGCGTCTCAGTCGACCCTTACAACACAAACAAGGCTTAGCCTTATGGCATTCCAGTCGTTCGGCAGTCTGCTTGGGTATACTCATCCATTAGGTAATGGTTACATTTCATACTTGAATAGGAACGTTAGGTTATTATCATAACCCTGATTCCCTGAAATAGAAATGTAACCATTAACCTTCAAGGTCGCTGCGTTCATGATTGCAGCTGGCATGAAGGAAAAATGACGCTGAGATCTGTGCCTGCTGTCCTTTATACCCTCGGGCGGGCATGACTGCGTTACAGAGACTTGGCTGAGCAGCTTTGTTATATCTTCAGGTTTTTGGGTCTTAAAGAGGTTAATACCCATTCAGTAATGGTGACATTTCTATCTCAAGGAACCAGGGTTATGATAATAACATTTTCACTGCACATAATTAAGTTATCTTTACCTAGAGAAGTGAACTTGAATGAATTAGGCCCTGCTTTAAAAAAAATAAAAAAAAAACATTATCAGATTGTTGTGTTATATTTTGAGGCTTCTAAATGTCCAAAGTAGTTCCTGAACAAAAAAAAAAAGAAAATGTAAGTGTATTAGTATTTCTCACCATATGGTCGTCCAGTTTGTCTGCATTAACCTTTACACATGCTAAACAACATGTTTTAATTCCAGGGCCTGAAGAAGAAAAATGACCGTAGCTTCTTAAAAATATGTTGGCTGCAATGATGTCCATGTGACCACATTTTCATGAGCTCTTGGCAGGATGATGATTTATTACATTTTTTAAAAACTTTATTGGTTTTTACAAGTTAGACAATGAAAAAACAAATAATTGTTATGATTATTACATTAAATGTATTAATTTGGACTGTGCTTGAGCAGAAAGAATATAGACATTGATTTGATTTATTTAGAGGCTAAAGGCCTCTTCAACAAGTGATTTTGTTTTCCAAGCTCATTTTCTTTTTTTTTACATTGTTTGTTTCGCTGCAGCTGCTGTCATGCTCAACTTTCCAGACCAGGCTACTGTAAAGAAAGTTGTTAACTGCCTACCGCGTGTTGGAGTTGGGACGAATTTTGGTTTACCACAGACCAGGTAACATAGCTTGAGATTTTACTAAATGCACTCCTTATGATAATACCACTGAGCCTGCTATGACCACCTCCAATGAGAGGCATCGCATGCAAGACAGTCGCTCTCCCTTAGCTGTTTAAGAAAAAACATATTCTCGTATTCATATAGAATGGCCAAGGGCTTAAGATGAACATGGCTGAAATGATCTGTTATCAGACAGAACAAGGGAAGTGTTTAATAACAGAATAGGGACCAGTCATACAGATTTACCTTGGATCATTGAATGAGCAATAACATGAAAATAATATTTAAAGCATTTTGCAAGAAACCCCTTTTTAGAAGAAAATAAATGCTTTTAACTGTCTTCACTGCTCATCTACTAAGCTTTTTGTAAGAGGCAGAGTCGGTAAATGTTAATAGTGATGCAAACCTATACAAAACAATGCGTACTGTACATGGCTGGTTCACTTTAGTTCAGACATATCTAGGCATTTACAATGTGCAAGCCTGAAGACTTCAAGTGTTCTACCACTACAAGAGGACATTTCCTTTCAGATCATTTTGGCATCAATTGTGAAGCCTTCCTCAGAACTAATGCCTCTGGATGAAGAGCATCAGCATCCGGGATGATGATTTGTCACTTTTCTGAAAACCTTGAAATGATTTAATAGAGTTGTTTTCTTCCACTATCTTATGGCAGAAGCACAGTCCAGTGGTTTATGGGAATTAAGTTTAGATAATCTGCAGCATTTTACTATGGCCTTTCACACTACACCACCAAAACCCGGGTTGAGTTGACACGGGGTGGCTCCGGGGTGACTCCCCCCTGAGTTCAGCCCTGCATGCATTCACATTTGCCGTGCTATACAATTCTTGGGTTAAGATTCGACCTCATCATCGCTCCATAACACTTTTGCCATTTTAATTTTTTTTTTTTTTACAACTGCGTGCGAATCTGTGAACCTTGCCCCCTGACGTTTGTTTTTGGTTACTGTCATGCGAATTTTCAACCCGAGGTGAGCGTAACCCTGTTGCAATCACGTTTAATTTTTCAACCCGAGACGAACGCTTCGTCCTGAGTTGAAAATTCTTAACCCTACTTTCTGTCAGGGGTGAGTTCACCCCGGGTTGAAATGGCTAGTGTGAAAAGCCCTAATGTAAGGGCTTTGGAGGCTCTGCACATTCACCTGTGGGACAAAAGATCCTAAATTCTGATGCTGTGTGGAGATTAGATCAATTAGGCCTACTCCCTTTACCAGTCCTCATCCACCATCCAGAGTGGACCATTGAAATTCTGTGGTGGTAAAGGGGTCTGACAGAATATTGAAGAACATCAGATTTGATTTTTGCTTTGTTTTCAGTCGTACCAGAACATTATTGATTAATTAAAATTCAATGCAAGGTAACTTTAAACTGTTGTAATTTACCTTTACCTTTTAAGTGTGCTTTTGTTTTTACGGTATATTTCAGTGCTTGCCTTAAAGGGAAACCCAGTATAAGTCAAAATGTCTCTACACCACTAATGACAATAACTTGAAGGTTATTTTCACTTGCACCATGATGTCTTCCAGATTAAACATTATCCAGTAGATCTAGGTTGCTCTGAGCCTTGGTGAGGACTAGCTATACTTACAGCATTCTCAAGAACCTGAAAACACCTCATAAAAGTCCCCAAAGTTGTAATACTGTTTACTCAAATTTCCTTCCAATTATTAAGGCTGCAGGGTAATAAAGCACAGAATAATTTTTGTCCTCAGTCATTCAGTGTCAGGCCCATAAATCAGGGTGAAACAACACTGTGTAGTGTCAGGCTTACCCCTGCTGAACTTGTACAGCTGTGAAACTCTGAGCTTTTCACAGAGCAACAAGAATGAAGCCCGTGGCATGTGACAATATCCAGTTGCCGGTTTGCATTTTTTGGTTGCTGTCTCTCCCTCATTTAGTTTTTTTTTTCTTCTTCTATTTAAGAATCCATTACAGGGTATGAAACTGAACAGGAAAAGAGTTAGGAAAAGAGTTAGGAGCACGATCAAAACTTCAGAAAGATTCTAATGACTGTAATCTTGTACTCTGACAGTGATTAATACCTTAATTTGCTATTGTTTTAATTGGATTGCCAGTAATTTGTTTTAGGCCCTTCATACATCATTCCCCTGGAGCTAGAGTTTACATATGGAGCAGTGAGACAGAGATGCCCTGTTCACACCATTTAGAGGTTTAGCTATTTTTATATTTAGTTCAATTTTCATGTCTTTTCCCGCACAAAAAAAAAAGTAAATGGTGAGAACCAAAAAGAAATGGTGATAATAGTTAACGTACCAACTCAAGCTTTATGTACCAGACCAGAGGTTTTGGTTTCCTTGCAAACTCCATCATAATAGATTGATGCAGAACTCAAAATATAGAAGGTATCCAGCAGCAGTCACACACTGCAGTACTCTAGATCAGGGGTTCCCAAACTTTTTTACCCAAGGCCCATCTGTTCAACACGGCGGCCCACTATTTCATATGTTTAAACCTATAATATTATAAATAAACCTAATCTAAACTGTCCTTTATTCATTTGAATAAAGATTGTGAAAGATATAGAAATCCCATAAAATATGCACTGAGTGAAAATTAAAAAAATGGAAACACTTTAATTTTAGTAAATAAAATAAATTGCAAAAGCTAAACAAACGTTTTATCAGACCTTTAAATTAGGCACCTTTGTATAATTGAAAATGTTAGAAATGCAGTTATTTTTCTTGGTCATCAAACAAGAAAGAAGTGCATGTCTCTTATTATTCCCATTCATAAATACCTGAACAGCAATCACTTTGAATTTCTGAACTAAAACGCCCAGCCGTTACCTCTCACACTGAACTGTCATGAACACAAAAGACGAATGCGCACAATAGAGAAGGAAGCAAGAGCCTTGCATGAGTTACTTTTTTCGCCACTACTCTGTGCAACCAAATACAAGCTTGCGACCCCCCCCCCCCCAAAAAAAAAACCCTGCCACTCAATCAAAAGAAAACTTATGAAAATAAACGTTTTTTTAAATTTTTTTATTATTATTTTCCAACAAAACATATTCGAGCATTATTTTAAGATGACTGTCAACGAGCCAGTAATCAATAAAATAGCACTATATCCAAACATTTTAATAAATCAATTACCGGTATGTAACAAGATTTATGAGTTTGATTAATAACTTGATTTGGTTAATATTGAAACATATATCAAAGTACTCAATATTTTAAATGTTAATAGCTAATTAGTCACAACAACATATTGATCATAGGCATCAATTGAATTTTTAAATGAATGTTATCAAGTTACAAAAGTTTGTATGAAAACGTTTCTGCAAAAGAACAAAACCATTCCAGCACCTCAAAACTGAGCCCACGGTACAAATGCATTCAAACTCCTGTAGTTGCCTTTTTTGTTCTTTTATACTTTGCAAAACGTAATGTTTTGTAGTGGATTCGACATATTGTAATTTTATTAATATTGAACACTGCATGGCGATCACATGACCTTAGCACTGCCCTATTGTCAGAGCTCTCGCTCTACATCCCGCCTGCAGGTAGGCAATCTGTTAGCTCTGATTTGCAAATTTCTGCTTTGATTAACAGTCCGCCAACACTGCCTTGCTACACTTTATTTTTTCTACAGTTTCAGCTGCCGCCGGCACCTGCTTTTTAGTATTAATAGAAAAAAATACATACTGTCATTGCTCCCGCGGCCCACAGTTTGGGAACCCCTGCTCTAGATTAGTGGCAATATACCAGCTCTCTAGCGCTCTCTCTCTCTCTCGCTGTCTCGCTCTCACTCTCTCGCTATATATATATATATATATATATATATATATATATATATATATATATATATATAATTTATGGTGGACACTGACACAGGCATTTTTTGCCTTCAAATTCATGTGGAGCAATGTATGTTCAAATATTTTTCACCTGAAAATCAGGTACAATAAGTTCCAGTACCCAGTACTGGCATGAAAATAAGTCCTGGTATTCTGCCAGAGTACCGGCAGAATTTCACCCCTGATTTCCCTGCTTGGTATATGCTTGATAAAAATGTATACTTAATTGGAATGCTAACATGTAAAAGTTAAACAAACTGCTATTGAATAATTAAAAAAAAAAAAAAAAAAAAAAAATGAAAACCTGGCATTTAGTTTTATAATTATCTTTTTACAGGCGTATCAGTTTGGCTAGCCCTAAACAACTCTACAAGGCTTCTAACATGACCCAGCGCTGGCAACGCAGAGAGATCTCAAACTTTGAGTACCTCATCTTCCTCAACACAATTTCTGGTAAGAGAGACTAGGAAGTGTTTTCAGCTCAAAAAAATATGTTTAATGTATTTCCACCAGAGGCTATCCGATGATTATTAGTGTCACACATCCTTTACATTTAAAAAAAAATGAATGCTCTCAAAGCAGCCGACATTGTAATACTTCTTGCATAGTAAGATCCTAGGCAACTTGCCTTTGATGTTTCGATTAGAAGTTTCTTTATGAAGTCTTTGGTGGTGGATAAAAGCATGAAATTCTTTTGCCGTTACTTTTATCAATGTGATTCCTAAAGGTATCAGATAATATGCACATGCAGTAGTTTAGAGCCAAACTTGCGCTTAATTAAGTTGGCTGACATGTTACCTTCTTTTCTTTTCATTGTTCTTTTTTTGGTGTTTTTTGTTTTGTTTTGTTGCTAGGACGGACTTTCAACGACTTAAATCAGTACCCCGTGTTTCCTTGGGTTATCACCAACTATGATTCAGAAGAGCTGGATTTGACACTGCCCAGTAATTTCAGAGATTTGTCCAAGGTATTTTGCACTGTTGACAAGCCTGTGGTATTGATAACCTTCTTCAGAGTTAAATTCCCGTTCCACTCACACTTTGTTTTCATTTTGCAGTTTACATTATCAGTTGTCAGGCATTTCTCTGATGAGTCTTGAGTTCAGGTCCAGCCCATGCAAAGGGAACAGTGAGTCATAGGAAATGAAGAAGTCGCTGAAATCAAGTGATATGAGAGCTGTGTGGGACCCATGTGGAGCTGTTTACATTGTAGTCCCCAGTGATCTTGGGTAAACACAAAGCTGCTCAAATTGGAGTTAAAACCAAAATGGCAGAGCAGCGTTGTGTAGGCTGATATTAAGTCAAGTTTGAATTGATTTTATTGCTTTAATGGAAAGAAAAAAGAAATCGGTAGAGTGTATTATATATTTACTGCAGTTTATTACTCTATTATGGTGCTGTTCTCTTACAGAGACAGTGCTGTGGAGAAAATGTATATCAGTAAAAGTAATTAAGTTTATTAGTGGAAACAAATATTTTATATACCTTAGTGTAACCTTATAGGATAAATAAAATACCTCTGCTGTTCAGGATTAGTGAGTTAATCGTGGAATCCAGGTTGGTGTTGCTAACAGGTTGAAACTGTGATTACTCATGCTGTACTTCACATGGTCAACTGTTAGTCTGATCCGTACTGTGCCCCAGAGTGAGACTTAACCCTGAATATTTCATCAACTGGTTGCCTTAAGGCAGAAGGTCATCTGGCTAAATCCTGTTTACAGATAACCTGCTAAATCATGTTTACAAATGTCCTTTTGTGTAAACATTTAAAAAAAACAAAAAGCACAAATACAGTAACTGTTCAAAAAATAATAATTATGGACTGGGTGTAAATGGTTTTCTAAAAAAATAGGCATGGCCTAAGAATCAAAATGAAAGAGTAGAGAAAGTATATATTGCCTGATTGTCATACTTGTGGTGAACACGATAAAATCCCTGAATTTCACAAATATTCCCCAAACCTTTGCCATAGACTCCTAGTCTACAATAAACCTTTCAGATCGTTTTGTGGTTTAATCCGATAAACCTTTAATATTGTACAAATATTTAACCTTTACATTAATGTAGTCCGAAATTGCCTTCCATATGTGTGTGCGCTGGATTGATAAATTACATGTACTGCTTTATTTTTAATTATGGTCACACTTGTTAATTGACAGAAAAGTCTTTCTCAGTGAAAAGTGACTTATCTGTATAGCAAGGACAGTGGCATTTTAATTATAAGTTCATTTCATCCCAGTTAATCACTTAAAAGCGCTGATTAGTCTTGATATAATTGCAATTGATAATTGTTTAGACAGCCGCCTCTTTAATCATCAGACAGTGTTTCTGCTGATACTGATCAACAAATTAACTGCCTGCCTGCTCACAGCCAGTGCTACCACTGCTCAGGCACTATACCTGTAGCTTGGAATTGGGTCCTATCAGCGGAGACTGAGAAAACAATATACTATAAAAACCTTTGCCAATTATTGATAGTTAGCAAAAAGAACCGCCAACAAAGTTTTTTCAAATTCCTTAATTTTTTTAGGTTGTATACATTTGTTGCCTATTCATTGGCTAAAAACAAGCTCATAATCATTGGTCACAAGCATATCCTGTAAGCTACAAGCAGTATCCCATATGGATCACATTTAAGGAAAATGAAGAAATAAAATGAACTACTTTTCTCCCCAGTGATTATAATGATGTAAAAACACTTGAAAATACAACATAAATCAGGCGTAGAAGAATGCAGTTTGCTGGCGATATAAGTTATAGAGATGTTAATACTAACTAACTAATTTTGCTCAGTCTAAATTGGTTTTAACTCTGAAATGTAGACACAAGCTGTGTGTAAAGGTGTAAAGGGGAACCCACCCTCAGTCACGGGAGTAGATCACAGAAAATTAAGTGAATAATACCAGCCAACTACTGTAGCCAACCTGTCAGAAACATAGTTGAGAAGATGAGCACTGTATTAGGAAGAGTGAGTGCATTTCATTTTGATAGCTTGGCTTAAATTATTTAAAACTATCCAAAGGGGAAATGAGCAATACCAATGCATCAAGTCTGTGTAATTGACCCTGTTGTGGGAGGATGTGGGTTTGGTTTTAAGGCAAGACAATAATAGTGGAAATGTGCCTTAGACAGGAATGCTGAACAAATCACAAAGCTGTGAAATTAAGTGCCCTTTGAAAAGCAAAAATAAAATTACAGAATGTAATTGTATAGAAATACCTGCAAGTTGAAGTGTCATATTCAAGCTATACAGACAGAGCAGGGGTTTAAATTAATAGGCCATATTTATTATTATTATTATTATTATTATTATTTATTTCTTAGCAGACGCCCTTATCCAGGGTGACTTACAATTGTTACAAGATATCACATTATTTTTACATACAATTACATTATTTTTTACATACAATTACCCATTTATACAGTTGGGTTTTTACTGGAGCAATCTAGGTAAAGTACCTTGCTCAAGGGTACAGCAGCAGTGTCCTCCACCAGGGATTGAACCCACGACCCTCCGGTCAAGAGTCCAGAGCCCTAACCACTACTTTACACTGCTGCCCATATTTACTGAGCTTTTGATGTAGGGCAAAGCTCCCCGCCGCCCCCCCCCCCCCCCCCCCCCCCCAAAAAAAACTACAAGATTCAAACTAAGTACTCATTATTTTTTCTTGCATTCCAGCTTGGCAGTAACTTCTACACAAAGTATGCTTCTCATTATTTTATTTTATTTTTTTTTTTTAACCATGTATGGGCATAATTGTTACTGTGGAACACTTTGCTAATGGTCCAGTTACAGGTGTTTCATGCCTTTGCAATTTGATTCTAAGATTTCTTAATATAAATAGTTGAATAAAAAGGATACATTGAAGAGGCAGAACCTGAACCTGCCCTCAAATTCCCCAATCCCACCCCCCTCTGTGTTAAATGGGTACATCCCGTCTGATGTGGCCCCACTCCCTGCTGTGCTTATTGAACAACATCAGCCATTTCCAAAGCTCCACCATATTATTAGCCATTAGAAAGCACTCAAAGTGCTCCCGTTTACAAACCAAATCACACTTGTCGTTCAAGTAGAGTGATTCGTAGCCGAGTGATGCCTTTTAAACAGGTCTGGAGGTAGAGAGTATGTTTGCTTTCAAGAGGCAGACAAGCTGCAGATGCACAGGGGCAGTTCCCTTTCATGGCTGATATGTATTTCTTTATTCTGTACAATCTGCTTGCGGCCTGGAGGAAAGGCTCCACGCTCTGCCTCTGATTCCTCACTTGCCATGCCTTGTTCCTTCTGTTTATTTGTGCTTCGTATTGCCTACCAGGTTGAAACAAGACGGCAATAGCTACTTTACCCTTTCCCGAGTTCTGGCAGCCCAAGCTCTGAGCTCAGTCAAGCTTTCACACCCTGGGGAGTCAAATGGGAGGGAGGGCAGTCTTTTGGATACCCGCTGCTTTTTTTTTTTTTTGCTTTTTTCTTCCTTCCCAGCAAATCTCAGCAATCTTTATTACATTTGTTATATTCATATTGTTGGCACGAATAATATCAGTGCACAATCACTGAACTGTGCATTCTTCAGACTAAGTGTAATTTGTATTTTTTTTTCTTCTTTTCATAGCATCAGTGCTCCTGTCTTTTAGCACTGTGATAGAAACAGGTCATATGGGACCAATGTCATCGGGGGCTGAAGCTGCTATGAACATAGTGTGACATACTGTCGTCACAGAAAATAATATCGCTGTAGAATTTATGTTTTTAGATGGAGTGATTATACCCTCTTGGGTTTTCTTATCGTAAACTTTAACCTCTGTGTGACATCGGTCGCAGAGAAAGATCACGTTGTCTTAACCCTCAGGCTGACTACTGGCTAGCCTAGCATAAAATTGCCTAAAGGGTTTAGTCAGAGGATGTGCCTCTCTTATCCCTTCTCTGCTTATCCATACTGTGTGTTATTTTAAACAAGGGGCTCCAGGGAGCAGGAGACCAGAGGAAGCACAAAGTGTATTTGCCTGGAAAAAGAATGGCAGAAAAATTTGTTATAGCTAGAATCGACTTTGATTTAAACTGTGATGCACAGATACAATTATGAATTGCCTATGCTCTGCATTGCATGGGTTCGTAATTTAGTAAATAAGAGAATGTACTATAATATATACATGCTATCTGTGTTTATTGGGGAAAAGAAACAAATGGCGCTGCTACATTCATAGAATACCTTAACAAATGTGCCCTGTAACTGCGTTACAGCTAATTAAAAACATTTAAACACCTCATTTATTAGACCAGTTGTCAGGGAAATATTGGCCAACCCTGGTAGAACATATTAGCTCAATACATTGTCTTCATTTTATCATAAACCTGCTGGGGATGCAGTGATGTACAGCACTGTCACAGTAGATCTATTGTGAGAAGGTTTCCACAACGTACCGCGCGTGCCATTAATATATAGCAGTAAACAATGTGTAGCACTCTGGCTGCGGCAAAGCACATTTTTTTTAATGAGGTGGATGTTATTACTGTAATAAATCAGCGCAATCGTGTAATGTATAATGCAATGTGTGTATTCCCACTGTAACTTCACTGAGTAAGCCAATAGTGTATCACTGTCAGCAGCAGTCGCACTGCAGGGCTACACAGTCTCTGACTCTTTGATGGGTGCCTGGCTGATCGGCTTCTACAGTAAATACAGAAAGAGCAAAGAAATAGAGGATATCGAGTAATTTTCCCTGCTGTGCACCTCAACTGTTACAATTGCTGCAGCAATCAAAATTGATTCTACATTGGCTAGGGCTCTGTATTCAAAAGGGCTACAATTTGTACTTATTGCGATTGATCTGGAGGCAAGTCATTGGGAGAGTAATACAAAATTGAACTGGATCAAAATTATTTCTATAAATGAGTAAATAAATAATGGTGCAAATACATGAGGATTTGGTTTGGGAATCAATTCAAGGGTAATGTAATTTAGTTTTGTGTCATCATCAGGGAGAGAGATGGGGGGGTGGGTTCTTTACATATAGTGTTTAGCTTTTTAAGGCAGGATTTTCAAAAGGTCGTTGTTTGCGTGGGAATTTAAAAGCAAATCCATGTTGTCATAATGTGTTAGGAGTTAATTTGCACTTGGAAAAACAGGGTTTTAATTAGCGAAAGAGTATATAACTCACCTTGAAACAGACATTTAACAGACTGTGTCTGTGACGCCTATGATACAGACCAGAGTTCATTTCTTACAGACTACCTAGATAATTCAATATTTGTAGTTATGAAAATATTTTAGCCTTTTCTATACTTGTGGTTATAAATGAGATTTATTCACTTGTTTTAACCATTTGTAACCTTACAGAACATTTGTACAGAAAATTATATACTGTTATTTGCACTAGTGTAATGTTACTACCAAGAAATTATCAATGCAACTGTAGCCTATTTGAATTCTGCATACGAACACTATATGACAGCTGACCTCGGCTGTAGATATTTTAATTATACAACTGAAATCTTGGTATAGAAAACGGCATATTGGATATTACAAAAAAGTTTCCTTAGGTGATCTTGGATTTGCAATGTGTCTTTGTCTTTTAACACCTGTATCTAATCCACACAAGAACCAAGAACAGGCGTAGGACCCGCAGATCCACTAGGAATGTGATCGAGATCAGTGACATGGATTTTGCATAAACATTTTTGTAACGTTAAGACTCCCCCCACACTTTATGTGCAATGTACACTTTCACCTTCACATGTTTAATGCATGTACAATGCTCTTATAATACTGTACTTGTTCGGTGGCTACTTCTATTCATGTTTAGTTTATTTAACGCTGAGGCGAGCAAAGAGTACCAGAGAACATGCATGATTAGAGGAATTCACTGAACAATTAATTATAAACAAATTGTGTACTGGGTTAGGGAGTTCTATCGTCATTTTAAAAGCTTAATAAATATATAATGAAGTGTTACATACATGGTATACATGCATAATATAGCTAACAATTACAAACACAAATGGCACTTAAAACATATTTATTTATAGCCTGCAATTGTACATACTAGAAAAAAAAAAAAAGAATGACAGAAGTAGTCAAATTCAAACCAATATACATAGATGGCTTACTGTATTATTTATTTATTTTTTTAACCAAAAAAAGATTGCAAAGTGCATATTTAAAGAGTTGGATATAGTAAGCTGTGGCAAAATATCCCCCCTGAATGAGGGTAAATGACTAGTGGGCTTTTTTTTTTTTTGTATTTTTTTTTTTTTTAAATCTGTGCCGTCCAATTTTTACCCACACACGAGATAATCGTAAATCAGCATTTTATATGTGACATCTAAATAAATGTACAGTCTGTATGACACAATGTCTTGCTGGGGGGAGCAAATGATGCTTCCATTCATTTTTCTTGATCTCGTTAACAAGCATTTCCCATTGTTTAGTCGTTGAGACAGGAAGTGATGTACGTCATCTGCGACAATTAAGCTTATTAATGAGAAATGCGTTCATTAACGACCTCATCGACTCAATTTCAAAGCATTAACGTATTGATTTAATTAACACATTTCGTTTGAAAATCACTTGCTAATAAAGCGCTCGTTACTATACCATGAGTTCGGTACAATAACACTGGTTTTTGAAAATCCTGCCTTTAATGTCCTGCAGTTAGCTTTTGTAACTGATAAGGAAATGTAATATTTTTTAAAATCAACCGTTCCCACCATTTTACACAACATTTTTTTCCCACAAATTTGAAAAATAAAATTAAATAACAACATACTTCAAAGTGATTATTCACTTGGTCTAATCTTTGTTTTAATAGTATGCACAATTTCTGCAAATTTAAGGAGCTTGATACATGTGCTAAATATTTTCTGTTTGCACAAGTATATATTCATCTATTTGATGTACTGCTCCTTCCAGTAGGGTTTTTGTCAAACCAGGCAATGATTAGAAGCAATGATTAGAAGTTTTGTATTGTGTTTTTTCATAAATATATTTGAATTACCAATGTTCTGATACATATTGACTTCCTTTTCATAATTATTTTTTTCTTTTGTTTTTTATACATAAATCAAGACATACATTGTTTTATTCTTAATTAAATAGAGTTAATGTCCGTTCCATGTTTATTACAGCACCAATTGAAGAACATTCATATTTCTTGAAGTTCTTATGCCTGCATAGCTATTAAGAGAAGTGTAAAATGAGTAGAGCAACGATGAGATATACATTGAGTTTTCTTTCTTTCTTTTTTTAGCCCATAGGAGCTCTCAACCCAAAGAGAGCAGCTTTCTTTTCTGATCGCTTTGAATCCTGGGAGGATGACCAAGTCCCAAAGTTTCACTATGGCACCCATTATTCAACGTCAAGCTTCTCACTTATGTGGCTGCTGAGAATAGTAAGTAATCTACCTGTTTGTTACCATTTGTGTATATTCTGTTCTGTGTAATATGTATTAAGAGGTGTGGGTGATAAAGGCCCAAATGTTACACTGCTGTGTTATTAAATTCATTGACTGGTTTTTTGAAAGCGTGCCTAGTGAATAATTATAATGCAAGAATTATAAGTCAAAAACGTTTCTGGTATTGCCTTCATCAGCATACTTTGGAATCAGCATAAGCAGTAGTTCGTAGTATAATAGGTGTTTTCTATTTAAAACATTACCATAATACTAAAATGTTATTTTACCTTATCTAAATGGGCTTTCTTCCACTGTGATAATAGACCACCACTTTAAGGAAATGAACACCAAGATGGGGGATATGTTACAAGTTAATATGTATGGTGAAAGCCACTAAAAAAAATCAACTGCATGTACAATATTGTAATTGTCAATTGATTTTTTTGTGTGTACTCAATGCAAAACTTGTAAGGGAATGTTTGTAAATCTGGCACCTTGACTGGCTGATTGATTTCTAATTAAGCACTAAAAGTATGGGGGGCTTTTGGAAGCTTGCCATTGGCAAGCTTAATGCAACTTTCTTGTGCTTCTTGTTACCTTGCTGACAGACACCAGGTCCAGTAAAATAAAAATGAGGTCTAAGCACATGAAAATAAATCAGTATGGTGTCATCAGGGCTTGTGTTACGAGACTAAATTGCTACCGTACTGATGAGTAAAACATCTCCTCACATGGAAGTATTCAGCAGGGTTGGGAAGGTGAAATTGTTTGGTATAAGTGGATGCATCATCCACTCTCTAGGCCAATATGGCCCCAGCGAGTTCCAGGCACTGGATAGTGTTATTCTGAATTATGTTACTGGGAGTGATAACTGTGTCAGCATTATGATAACAAGTGGAGCTGGAGATTTAATATTTCTGAGGGTGGAGGCAAGGTGATTGCTGTTAACAACAAAAAAGACTCGTGTTGATGTCCTGCTCCTTTTTGTGACAAATGATGCGTCATTTAGGATATAACCAATGATTTTATTTTTTATTTTATTTTAATTACATTTTTATGTTAATATTTTTGCATAGCAGGTATTTGTAAACTTTTTTATATTTATTTAGTAACCCTTTAATAAACACGGCTCATTTTGCACAAAGATAAATTTAGAGATTCATAGTAAAAGAGTACTTTTATAGGATAAAATAGTCTGGATGCAGTGAGCCTCAATTGCTGCTGCTCCTTTTAGCTGATGCAGTTACATACATTTGTGTTGGTGGATACAGGATATTTTAGTTGTATTGATGTACTGTGAGTCTCAGGTGCTCTGGTTATTTTGTCAGACAGATAGAGGAGCTATTTATTGTCAAGAACCATTGTTTCATAACAAGATTTAACATGATTCTGCATTAACGAATGGCATTGCTAAAATAGGCTGCATTCTTTATTACTTTGCAAAGCGAAACAAACCTTCTCAAATAACATAGAATATCATAGAAATCTTTTTACTGTATTTTTTGTTTGTCTGTAAATTAATTAGTACAGCACCTCCATTAATAAAGCTAGTTAACATGCTACTAGCTGCCATAAATTCTTATAGTAAAAAGTAGTCTGAGCGTAATTTAAGGTAAGTATCCACTAGTACATTCTTAGGCATTGTTTAACTAAGACCCAACATTTTACTTGTGGCTTAAAAGGCTATTATAAGCATTAAAGCAACAAGCATGCCCCTTTCACAGTAAAATAGTTTTGAGTAAATGCGTCCCAGCATTGAACATGAACAGCATTGAACTATCTAAATAACATAAAGATAATTTTTTGATATCAAGTCTAGTACAGGGGTGGCCAACCCTGGTCCTGGAGAGCCGCAGAGTCTTTTGGTTTTCGTTCCACCAGAGTTCTAGATTACTTGATTGAACCAATTATTTTCTTAAGTGGTCAACACTAAAAATTCCAGGTCATTAGCCAGTGATGATTTAAAGATACCCAGAAAACCGACAGGATTGTGGCTTTCCAGGACCAGGCTGGGCAACCACTGGTCTCGTAATTAATATATAAATATATACGTATATAAAAAAAATAAATACATGGGATTCAAAAGGTTGTTGTTGGAAATGTCTGATAAAATCAACCAAGCATAGCATACAGCGTTAAAAGTAAGTTACTTTGAAAGACTGAAATATGTCAAGTGAAAAACTTTTCATTTTATCTGTATAGAGATTACTTGCACAAGACTAACTTGCCTCTTGAATAACTTTATACAAATAACCCAAAGGACTGTATGCCTGTGCTGTGAATCTCTGGCATTTGCCAAAGAATTGTTTTCTCAGCAACGTACAGGACTGGTGTTTTCTCACTGTAGACATTTGATTTCTTTACATCATTCTCTACATTTTTATTTCCAGGAGCCTTTCACCACATTTTTCCTGAACTTGCAAGGGGGGAAATTTGACCATGCAGACAGGAGTTTCTCTTCTGTATCAAGAGCGTGGCGCAACTGCCAGAGAGACACCTCCGACGTGAAGGTAACACATATCTATGTATTAAAATTATACAGTAGACCATAGATAATTATAATCGGACCCTTTTCAGCTTAATGGTTTATTTAGAGTATTGATCGTAATCCTTTGTAAAGTTTCAATAGCTGCTATCAACATACCTTCCATGAGGATGATGTGGTTCATATCATAGACCGCTTAGCAAGAATTTACAATATCAATGTCTTTTAAAATTATATTTTTTCAGAATTCTCCAAAATTACAAGACAAACACCCATCGGACCAATAAATTATTTTCTTTATAAAAAAATCTCTGATCTTCGTGCTCCCAACCCACACTTAGATTTATTTTAGGAGACCCCTATGAATTGATAGTTCCATATCAAGTACGAAATGGGTATTTATCTCCTAAAGACCCAGAACCTGAATAATATATCAAAGCTGCTCGTCAGAGCCTGTGATGCAGTCATGCCCGCCCCCGAGGGCAAATAGGGACTGCACACAGAGATCTCGTCATCATTTTTCCTTTCAGCAGAACTTGATGGGAGAGCCATAGACGGATGAGTACTTGTTATTTTTACCTGCTTATTATTGCTTTTTTAATGTGATAATTATTAAAGTTGTTAGCAGTTTGTCTAATCACACGTAATTTTGCACACAGCTGGTGCTCGTTTGTCCCCAGCGGCCTTGTGCTGTCCTGACTTGTGCTTTCCTCACAGGCTGCTTAGCTATGACTGGAGAAATAAAAAAAAATAAAAAAAACCTAATCTGCATGAACTGACCGGTCACTAATTGTATTGTTACTACTTTCTGTGAGAGTTTCTTTCTTTTTTTGTGTATTCTGTTTTTTTTTTCACAGAACAATTAATGCAGATGCTGTGCTCAGCAGTTCTGCATTGACCAAGATACACGCTTCGTTTGACACTGCTTTCAGTCTCTTCCACAGTACCTTGGTGCCTCCTTGGGCTCTAACAAGCAGGCTTCCCTCAGTATTGTATGCGTACTTACTGTGTGGTTTAGCCAGAAGCTTATACAGTTGGGCATCCCTGTATACTGCTTCCTGCGGTAACAGAGTAGACCGGTGACCTGCTCTGGGACTCTGGGAATGAGGCTACCATCCCGGTACCGTTCCGGTTCACATAACGTACCGACCCAGTGAAAGCCACTGTACCGTATCGAGGGTACCATACCGTGGTTCATGTACCGTACCGAGGGTATCATACTGAACTGCACCAAGGGTACCGTAGCGACCCGACACAGTTCAAGTTACCGCACCGATACCGAACTGACTGGTCACTAGCCCGGTACCGCTCCAGTTCACGTATTGTACCGAGGGTACGGTACCGTACCTACCCGGTGCCAAGACACTGTACTGAACCGACCGGTACCTCTGGTACCGTTCCGGTTCGAAGCTCGGTACCGCACCGTGCACTGAACCAATACTGAACTGACCAGGCAGTTTTACAGTGCTGTACACTGTGTTGCTTCTTGCATTGTGCCTGGGTTTTATCCCTGTGAGGCCAATCTGCTAATGGAGGATAAGCATGGTAGGTGCTCTTCCTACCTGAGTGTGGAGCATGCAAAAGAGGCACTCTCTTAACTGCAGTTTATGTGAGTTCTGTGCTACTTTCTCTAAGCGCACGCTGGAGAAACGTGTGACTCGCAGCTCCACACCAGTGCAGCATTCCCCACCAGCCTCTGTTACAGAGGTGGCTGCGTCCTCTCCCCGTAACGCTGTGTCAAGGGAGAGCAGGTGACGTGCCCGGGGGAAAAACCCACGTAGGAAGCCGTCTTCACGGCCAAGGAAGAGGAAGAGAAAGAGTCACCTACAAGAAACTGTTGGACTCTGAGCAGTTGAAGAAATTCTGGGCAGCTGTTTCCCATCAAGGAATGGTGCTTGCAGAGCTGTTGCGTGAGTGTGCTGCTCCGCCTGCCCCCCTGTCCCTTTTCTGCTCCAAGGGGCTCCAAGCATGAACTGGCAGCAGGATGATGTGCTGTCTATTGATGCCTCTGAGGAGGTAGGCGAACAAGAGGTGGTGTTTCCCTCAGAGGAGGTGGAGTCAGATAGCACATCCCCTGCAGTTAAGCACTCTTTGTCAGCAGAGCTTTTGCCACTGATAAAACGGGCCACTGAAGTATTGCAAGTGTCCCGGCCTATAGACGTGATGTGGCACTCCATCTTTGATGATGAGCCTACCACCTCATCCATGCCCCCCAGTACACCCGGATTTTCTTTGAGATACAATCCTCCTGGGGTCACCCAGCTACAGCTCTGGCTGTTTCCCAGTCAATGGACCCACTGTATAGCTTACATGACGTGGAGAAGCTGCGTTTGGCACAATTTCCACCAGAGGAAGCGTCTATTGCCACACTGGTACAGGCGCCTAAACTAGCACCCCTGACCAACGACGCTAGTTGCCCTAATAAACAGTGTGAGGTGTCTGAGGTCATTCTCAAGCACGCTTACTCAGCCGGTGTGTTTGCCGCACGGCTGGGTAACAACTGTATACTGGTACCTTACCAGTCCTGTTTGATGAAGTCGCTTTCAAAGAACCACCGACCCTCACCACAGCAGCTGGATGAGCTGCATTTGGTGAATACAAACCTGCTCTGTGTCTCCAAATTAAACGGGCAGACTGTGGGCAGGAACGGTAGCCTTAAGAAGGCAGCTTTGGCTTTCCCTGGCACACGTGCCTGATGTGGATAAAGCACCACTGTTAGATGATCATTACACCAGGACATACCTTTGGTCTTTCGGTGGATGAGATACTACAGTACTCTCACCACGCATGGGAATCTACAAAGGAGCTGATACGTTTGCTTCCCAAGCGACCACCTCAAGTGCTCAAACCAGGTGCAAACTGGTGCCCAAGGGTCTAGCATCCTCCTAGACCGGCACAGCCGGCTGCATCTACAGCCAGAGGGGGTTTTCATAATCAGCCCGCAGGAACTTTAATAAGTTTTGCCACCAGGTGCCGATGCAAAAACCTCAGCCTAAGCCACAAGCCCAGCAGCAGCCCTAGGAGCTTGCTGCCACAAGCCTAGGGCCCCTTTTCATGGAGCCACCTGGAATATTGCCGTCATAGTGCACCACAGACATCTGGGTGTTTACTACTGTGCAGACCGGCTGTTCTCTGCAATTCAGACACGGTCCCCCTCCCTTTTGCGACATGACTCCAACATTAGTCACGGACCCTCAACACGCAGCGGCGTTGTCTCAGGAGGTGACAGCCCTGTTGCAAAAATGGACTATTTGCACGGTACACCCTCTCCACTTGAGAGAAGGGTTTTACACCAGGTACTGCAATGGCGGCCTCAGGCCAGGCGACTGGTTCACCACGGTGGACCTAAAGGATGCTTATTTCCACATCCCCATAAGACCAGGAGGTACCTGCGGTTCACGTTTTAAGGAACAGAGTACGAGTTCTGTGTACTGCCATTTGGCCTCACTTTAGCTCCCTGTGCCTTTTCAAAGTGAATGGAAGCTATTCTGGCTCCATTGAGACTCAGGAATCAGAATGATGCCTCCCAGGAATCGACCCACTGCCCACTGGTTCTCCATAACAGGAGCCGGGGACCTGCTGGCAAAAGATGCCTTTGCATACCAGTGGCCGAGGCAGCTGTTATATGCCTTTCCACTGCTCGCCATACTCTCGCTATGTCTGGAGAAAATCAAGCAGGACCGGGCCAGGGTGCTAATAGTAGCCCCTTACTGGCCTAAGAGATGGTGGTTTTCACCTCTGATGCAGCTCCTGAGCAGCCAGCTGTGGAGCTTGCCAAAGTGCCATGACCTGCTCATTCAGGCGTGGGGGACATTGTGGCACCCCGTCCCATTGAGCCTACAGCTCTGGGTCTGGCGCCCGAGCATGACGGCTTCGGTCACCTAATGAAGGATATTGTTCCTTGCTGGAGGCTTAATGTGGTGCTTGAAGCACTCCTAAAGCCTCCATTTGAGCTCAAAGCAGCCTGCTTCAATTTTGCAGTAGCCAGGACAAAGGTTACGCTTTGTACCAATCCTGCTTTTCTGCCAAAAAGTATCTTGGCATTCCACATCAACCAGTCTGTGGAATTGGAGGCTTTCCATCCACCTCCTTTCCAGTCTGACAGGGAGCGACAGCTCCACATGCTCTTCCCTGTGCGGCACTAGTGTATTATGTGGACAGAACACAGAGTTGGAGGCAGTCTGAACAGTCTGCCCTAAGCAGAGACTATCTAAATGGATAACAGACAGTCTAAGACTGCCTATGAGTGAGCCAACTTGCCCCCTCCAGAAAAGCTCACTGCCCATTCCACCAGGGGCATGGCAACTTTGTGGGCTTTGTTCCGGGGTGCATCTGTCACAGACATTTGCATTACAAGGTTCTATAGACTGAATGTCATAGATCCACAAAATCCTGCCTTCTGAACAACAGTGTTAAGGGTGACTTCAGCGTCAACCCTTACAATATAAACATAGAGGTGAGTTCTCCCTCAATTTTTTAGCCCTAGCTACTTCTTACTAGGGTTCCTAATGGTAACGCGCAAGGTAGTCCTTGTAACATTCCAGTCGTTCTGCAATATTGCCTTGTGATGGATTTGGTATTCATACCCATTAGGTAATAGTTACATTTTGTACTTGATAGGAATGTTAGGTTATTATCATAAACCTGGTTCCCTGAAATAGAAATGTAACCATTAACCTTCAAGGTCGTTGCATCCATGATTGCAGCAGGCTTGAAGAAAAAATTGCCAAGATCTGTTTGTGCAGTCCCTATACGCCTTCGGGGGCGGACATGACTGCGTCACAGGCTCTGATGAGCAGTTTTGACATATTATTCAGGTTCTGGGTTTTTAGCAGATAAATACCCATTAGATAATGGTTACATTTCTATTTCAGGGAACCAGGATTATGATAATAACCTAATGATATATTATTTTGATTGGTTGTCCAAATATCTATTGGGTTGCCTGTGCCTGCAGGCTTTTGTTTTGTGATGTTGAGGGAGGAGTCATGTGAGCTGGCTGTGCAGATACAATGTGTCAGTAGGTATTGCACTTTAATAAAGAAAGCTGAAGCATATGTGTGGTCACAACCAATACTTGTCATGCTACCATGAAAGCCTCAGGGTTTGTGATCAAAGCATCAGACTAATCCTGATTTTGCTTCACTGGGGTATAACCTTTACATGAACCTTTTCAGAATTATTCCTTCTAAGAAGGCTTTTGGGAGTCTGTTGTGAAACCTTTTCTACTCACAGCAACAGTCTCCTGAACCCTTCAAAGGCCGAAAGGAGGGTTTAACAAGTGTCAGTCCCTTTTAGGTTTTTGTTGCCACAGTTTATTTTGTTATTTATATATTGGTTCATTGCCGATTTTGGTTTCATAAAATATTAAAACATGTGGTTTGCATTCGGAGTAACACTTGAATACAAAACATACTAAAAGGTTTAATTTAACCTGTCATAACAGAAAATCTTGAACAGTTAATTTTTTATTTTTTTTAAAATGTAGCAAATTAACTCTTGAGTCCTGTGGCCTACAAGTATGGATAACAAGCTTTGCCTTGAAGTGAGCAATATTAATACAAATTACACAGTTTAAAAACTAAAGTGGCAGTAAAAGGTGGTCACCTTTCAGATTTGAAAGCAAGTGGGATGTATACGTTTGCTTCATATCTGACTGCAAGTGTATTGAGCTCTGCTTTTACTGACACAAATTCTGTTTCACTACATTCTAATAAAATCTATTGCTAACCAGTGAGGAAGTCTTGTTATAAACATAGATTTTTCCATACAAACAGGGATGGAAATAAGACTCATTGCAGAGCAGTTTCCCCCATTCCAGGTTTTACTACAAGCTTGGCAAGCCACGGTGTATGGATAACAAGCCAGGTCTGTCTTATTAAACTCGTAGTAAAATCAGTTATGGACCAAACTTCTCTTATCTCCATCCCTGAAACAGACGCAAGAAAATATTAATAGTCTGATTTGAATAACCTTTCAGGGATCTGCTTGTAGGACACTGTAATACCTGGGCCAGGCATATTACAGTTTGAGTGGCCGTGGGCAGTTTGAACTACTTGCTTCTCCAGTGTCTAGTGGAGACCACTTTCAAATCTCTCCTGCACAAACTATCTCTCTACAGACACACTGCCAGTATTTCACCCGCCTACTGCTATTATCTGCTGACGGACAGGATCCTAATCCATAACACAAAACGGGGACTATATATATATTTCTTTCTTAGCAGACGCCCTTATCCAGGTCGACTTACAATTGTTACAAGATATCACATTATTTTTACATACAATTACATTATGTTTTACACATTATTTTTACATACAATTACCCATTTATACTGCTGGGTTTTTACTGGAACAATCTAGGTAAAGTACCTTGCTCATGGGTATAGCAGCAGTATCCCCCACCTGGGATTGAACCCATGACCCTACGGTCAAGTCCAGAGCCCTAACCACTACTCCACACTGCTGCCCTATATATGGTGCACCACTTATAACAGACTCCAAGGGTCAATGGAAATCAGTACTTTATAAACGAAGTACATCGTAAACACAATTCGAAATGCTGTCTGTAACTGCGAACATAAGTACCATTTAATATAAACAATACAAGAAAGCTTAAGGGAGTATTATTTTTTACAAAACAAGTATCTGTGGGCTGTACAATGTAATTAGTAGCATTTTATAAATTAATATTTTCACTAAATGTAATTAAAATTGTATATGTTATACATTTAAGAGGAATTATCACTTTTTGACATTACTACTGTGGTATTATGCCTTTGTTTCAAATGGCTCAGGATGCAAATTTAGCCTTCATCCATGTATTGTATTGTATTTTATTAAAAAATTGCTGAAATAAATAATTGTACACATCTATTTCTTGTAACTTTTTTCCTCATCCAAAAAAGCAAAACTTTTGCTACAAAAGAGTTTTCCTATAATTATTTGTTTGAGAAATTTCTAGAAATTATACATTTTCATTGGGGTATGTATACTGTGTGTGTTGGTGTGTGTTTTTTTCCCCCAAACGCCAAAAATACTAATTCAAAAGTATTCATACACTTTGATGATACGTAGTGTGCTCTGATTGTCTATTAGCGCAGTAAGAAGGGAAATGCCCAAACGGCAACTAACGGTGAGTAACAAAGATTTGAAGAACCGTACTTTTGATGTCCAGTCAGTGGTTCTGACCGGACACTGTAGAAATTCCCTTAAAAGTTGGCAACCCAAATGCAACCAAAAATTTTAAACACTTTTTTAGGAGTTAACAAATCCACTAATAATAAAAATGTAATCTAATACAAAAGCTTGTAAGCGCAGATAGGTGCTGTGCTCTATTAAATTAATACGTGTTCATACTGGACATCACTTGTATAAACTGCTCTTCGTCAAACCTGCTCTTACATGTAATTATTTACTGTATTCTCAATTTTTTGCTCCTATAAGACCCTGCCGAAACTCAGCCCTAATATATATATATATATAATTGTTTTTACTGATATGTCTTCCAGTATATGTCAGGTTCTGCAAAATGAGAGACTAATAGTGGACAGGTTTTTTGCAGTTTGTAACAGAGTAACGAAGGTTATAATAGCTTAATTCCTACCTGATCCATGCTGGCTGTCTCTGCCTTGACTATTCCGAGCTGACTTTGCCCGCAATCTTGTGACCTTTGCTATTGCCGTCAGCAGCCTAAAAGGCCTGTAGCTGCTCAAAATGGCCCAGAGGGGTGCAGGAGACCACTGCTTCAATGACCCATGGCAAGACAGGATTGCAGATCAGAGCTATAGGCCTTTGACATGGCTGCACGGGGCCACTGCACATAATAGCCCATAGATCACCCCTGTATTTTTCTGCTTGTTAAGTGGCATGCAGTTTGAGCTTGTTAGAAAGCAGACACATTTTACACCAGTCACTAGCTGTGAACTCCTGTTGTCATAAGCACTGACCTTTTGTGGACCTAAGCAATCATGACTGAAATAGAAAGGAAGACCTTTTGTTTTTTCCCCCTTTATTGGCCGCCGAGCATTGTGAGAGGGGGTTAATAATGGTTAGCCACTGTTCTGCGTCCAAATTGTAGCAAAGAAATATATACCCATTTATTAATTTAAATGTATATTTAATTAATCTTGAGGTAAGAGCATTTTTTGATGTTCACATTTACAGATATTACCTTTTTATTAAGACACTGCCATACTAAAAAAAAAAAAAAAACCACAACACAGGTTTTGTTTAGTTTTAGTGGGTTTCCAAAAGCAATCATTTTTAAATTTCATTTCAGTTGCTTGAGGCCATGGAGGGGGCTATTCTCCTTAATTTGTCTGTATATGATTTGAAAGTTATGTGAGCATCATGTGTCTACTCTCTTGTGATATCAGACCCTCTGATGTGCTGTCTATCACAATGTGTAGGTTAGCAATGTTACATTATTATTTAAAGGACAGCATTCTTGAATCTGGTTGAATGTTCTTTTGTTCATAAGATATTAAGGAGGCAGCAGTTACTAGCAGTTCAACTCACCTTTTGGAATTCACCGGGGGCTACCACTTTGGAGAACTGCTTATTTAAGCCATGAGCCCAGCTGACTAACCAACGATGGTCAGCGATCCTGAATCTGTTTGTAGAATATTTGTATAAAGAAGCATGTTTCAATGTAGTATCTCTATAAAATGAAAGACTGCCAAGCCTCTTATTGTTACTACAGGCTGTAGTTTGTTCATCATGATAAGAAGTGCCTTACATGTCTAGCAGTATGTATGTATGTATGTGTGTGTGTGTATATATATATATATATATATATATATATATATATATATATATATATATATATATATATATATATATATATATATATATATATATATATATATATATATATAATACTGTATATATATACACACACACACACACACACACACACACACACACACACACACAGCCGGCCTGGTTTCTAGGAAAGATTTCAAACTGTTGAACTTTTTTTTTTTTTTTTTTGGAAGAGTACTTCAGATTTCTTTTTCTTGCAAATTAATTTTTAAAATACATAAACTTGATGTCTACAGAGCCTTACTGCTTGTCACAGTCTTGGGCCTGTGGATGTGAAAAGATCCATTCCTTCAACAGACTTGCGTGTCAGCCAATGCGATAAATAATCTTCACTTTAAATGTGATCTGTGATTTTGGCAAGTGCCAAAGACAAAGTTGTCTTTTAGTATGTTACCTAATTTACTATTTAGGTATGAAAAAAACTATGAAAAAAAAACCTTTCCAGATTGATTTAGAACAAACTTACATGAAGTACAGTGTTTAAACCTGTGTTGAGTTCACTGCTTTCCTATCATAACACTGCTCATAGTTAGCTATTTAGTTTGTAATGCATTTTGAGGTGTAATACATTTTGATTACTGAAAAGGATAGCATAAGCACCAGCGATTTAAAGACACAGTCTCCCACCAATATTAGTTCAATTAATTCGAAAATAATTTGTGATTTTTTTTGCTTTTTTTTTTTTTTTTTGCAAATGATGTATTTTTTTAGCATGTAAAATATGCTTTCAAGTATAAAGCATTTTTTCATTGCATGGTGGTTTAATTATTAATCACAGAATAATTAATCTCAGAATAATTAAGTAAAAGTAATCAAGTACAATCACACAGGAAAATAACCATAACTTGTCACAGTTACACATGTCCACTTTAAAAATCAACATATTGTTCCGGATCATTCTAAATCATGATACCAATAAATGATGGCAATCAATGTATGCTTAAAAAAAAAAAAAAACCTTTCATTTTTTTTCTTCTCCTTCTTCTTCTTCTTCTTCAGGAATTGATTCCTGAATTTTATTATCTTCCGGAGATGTTTGTCAACTCTAACAGTTACAATCTGGGAGTGATGGATGATGGGACAGTGGTGTCTGATGTCGAACTTCCACCGTGGGCTAAAACCCCAGAAGAGTTTGTCCGAATAAACAGACTGGTAAGAGAACCGTCCTCTTTTTGTGTCTGCGTGATACTGTGTCAAAGTGCTCTCCAGATTTGAGGGAATTGTTATTTAAAGAAAGTGTTTCATTTTCCTGCCTGGCTAAGTATGGGAGAAATGCAAAATTACCATGCAAATTTAGTGCGGTAAACCTTTGTAAGGGTCTCCACAACAAGCAGGTAATGACACACAGGTAAGATCAATGGCGTTAATTGCTCTAATTTGCCAATACAACAGCTGCTCTCAACAGAGGCTAAGAAGAGTTGACAGCTTTGTGGAGAGCAACAATCGGCTCAAATTCAAACAGCTGTTTCTTCAAATCAAATAGTTTTTAAATGTTTGTTTTTAAATTGTATTTCATTTTCTTGTTAATGAATTGCTTTAGTGTTGGAGTCATTGTTCACATGTTATGACCCAAAAAGGGCTAGAAAGTGTTGAAGACTTGATATACATAGCTTTCTTTTTATAGTGTTATTTTATTTTGGGCTAACTCATTGCTCATACATTAAACAACACAATTATTAATCCTGATTCTTATTCATCTAATCCCAGTCAAATAATTCAGCATCTCATTTTATAGGTAGAAAGCCAATGGTGCAGGGTAACATGGCCCATTTATTCCAGATAGGTGTCATCTGGCACTTCAAGGAGATTTCAAGTAAATGTGCAGTACTCTTATCCCTAGTAGTGGTCTAATAAAACACTCTTTTTAATGGCTTCTGATCATCATACAGCTTTTTTTTTGTTTTAGAAATTGTACTAAATATAACACCCCCACTTATTTCTGTTTTTGCAGAAGGCGTTGATTAAAAGGAGTAACAATCAATTACACCCAGACTGTGTTTATTTATTTTTTGTTATTAGGCTTTCTTTGGCAAATTGAATACAATGATTGCAGCTCATGAAATTCATACGACTTTGATCTGTGACCTTTTTTTGTGGTGCTAATCAGGTTCCTGATATTATTACGCTTTGCTCATTAATCATATTTCCTGCGACCCGTCTCGCAGCCAGACAGCCCAGGCCCCTGTTTACAGCCCCAAGTTGGCAGACTCCTCTGCCTTCCACCTAAGTTGTGGTGTGATACTTTGGCTTCATATGACCAGAGCTGCATCAAGCTGTGTGCTACAATTAAAGTCAGATGGCCCTTAGGTTGAACAGGGATATAGTACTGCAGCTGTCTGTCTTTCAGTACCATAGCTGTGCTGAGAACAGATGATCTATAGGATGAGCTGTAATTACAGATGGTACAGTACCAGGTCAGGGCAGCAACACCCAGCATTAATTAGCTGGCAATGTTGTGACACTCAGACCTTTTCTATACGCTATACTTGACAGCTTGTTTCTGGAACATTTATTTAAGAGAGCAAAATGTTAATTAAATAAATGAAGGCAGTGTAATTATAGGTTATTTTGTTATATTAAATGTATTTACTACTGTTTCTATGGATGAAAATAACAAAATCGACTAAACAGGTTTTCAGTAATACTGTAACCTTACTGTTATTTCCCTAATGGCAACTTTATTTTTTGTAGTGTAGGCATACAAAACAGTCCACATACTGCTCACTGCCAGAATCAATAGACTTGCCTTTTAGTAAACCTTGTGTGTGCAAAGAGAGCACACTGATTGGTACAACATACTCAGACAGGTAAAAAAGAGGTAACTGTAGAAAGCAGCAATAATCATAAAAGAAGGGTAGGAAAAATATTTCCCAATTTACTGATTTTTGTTCTTTTTCCCGAGCTAAACTCTACATGGCCTATTTTTCTCAGAGCCTGGAATTTAAAAAAATAAATCAAAACATTTTGCTACAGCGTAATGCTGCCTGAGGAGACAACATACAACGTTTTTCAGTTTTAGGGAGCCAAAAACTGTCAGCGCAACTGACAGAAATTGGAATCTTTCAACGTACTAATTTTTAACCCAGATTGCTTAAATGTGTTAAGACCCAAATGCTATCATTGTATGCCGTCGACCTCCTGTAGTTCGCGAGACCTCAAGTATCCGTATTGCACTGTATTGATTAGCCAGTTGCAGTCATGCAGTAATTTATATTTTCATTTTGTTTTAGTGCCTCACAGATATTAAACAGAAGCATACAAAAATGCTAAAGTGGTTAAAGAAATACAGATCAAAGCGTTCTTTTTGTATTCTGCAGCATGGTTCTCTGTCAAGTAAGAAATGTAATCATTACCTAATGGGTATTTAAGCTAAAGACCCTGATACCCTGAATAAGATATATTAAAGCTGCCCGTCGGTGCTAGTGACGCAGTCGTGCCCCCATGAGCATAAAAGTACTGCAAACACAGGCGTTGTCGTCATTTTTCCTTTCATCCAACCTGAAGTGGGAGAGATTATGTACAGAAAAGTGTCATTACTTATATTATTATTTGTTTATTTAGCAGACGCCTTTATCCAAGGCGACTTACAGAGACTAGGGTGTGTGAACTATGCATCAGCTGCAGAGTCACATACAATTACGTCTCACCCGAAAGACGGAGCACAAGGAGGTTAAGTGACTTGCTCAGGGTCACACAATGAGTCAGTGGCTAAGGTGGGATTTGAACCGGGGACCTCCTGGTTACAAGCCCTTTTCTTTAACCACTGGACCACACAGCCTCCTGTGTGGTCCAGTTGTTATATCTGCTATATCTGCTTATTCGCTTGTGTAATTACAGTAATGAATGCGATTTATTGTTACGTGCTTATAGGAATTACTACTTGCACGTATTGTGCACTCAGCCGTGGTTTTCATTAGTCCCATAGCGGCCTTGTGCCCGGCTCAAAGCCGGCGACTCTGTCGCCCCTTCCCCGGGAACGAACAACCTTAAGTCAGCTCCTGCTGTTGTCTCTCTCGGACTGCTAGTTTCGTTTAAAGTTTAATTAAATTAACGGTAATCGAATTGTTACTGTTTTGTGTGAGAGTTTGTTTCTCGTGTGTATTTTTCTGTTTTTTTTCCACAGAAATACGAGCCCAGCTGCTGGGCTCAGCAGTCCTGTGTTTGACTGAGACGTGCGCTTCGGGCTAAGCTGCTTGCAGCTTCTCTCACAGTGTCTCGTTGCCAGATTAGGTCCGCTTGCAAAATTATTGTGAAGACTGTTTGGGCTCTAACAGTAGGGTTTCCTCAGTTTTCGGACTGCTGGTTAGCCAAGAGCGCTATAGGTGGACATCCCTATAAATCGCTCCCGTGGTAACTGTAGGTCCCAGACCTGCTCACGTTCCCGCCGGTACTCTGTACAACAAACAAAGTTACCTTTTTTCCGGTTCATTGCTTGCAGTCCTTCCTGCAGTGTTTCGTTGCCACCTTGGTACCTGCTTGCATTACCATTGTGAAGACTGTCAGGGCTCTGACAGCAGGCTTTCCCCAGTCTTAGGGCTGTGTTGGTTTGCCTAAAGCTATATAGGTGGACATCCCTATATTGCTTCTGCAGTAACTGTGGGTCACAGACCTGGTCTGTTTCCGACCCGGTACACGTACCGATCAGCAAACAAGGTTACTGCACTGTGATACCCTAACTGTACCGTACCGAGTGTACACCCACCGAGTGATGTATCACCACCAGGTGTACCACCACCATGAACCGTACTGTGCAGTACAGCACTACTGTTCAGGCACCGTGCGGCTGTTTAATTGATCGGTTCATCTCGGTTAATTTTACTGTCTACTCGGTTCAACCTCGGTTCTTCACCGTTCAAAGCCAGCCTGCCTGTGGACAAGCAGATGCTCTTCCTGCCTGCACACAAAGGAGGCACTGGTAAACCGCTTCTGCGAGTTTTTGTGTACATTCTCCAGGCATACGTTTGAGAAATGTTTCTCCTGCAGCTCTACAGAGCACTGTTCATCCCTCACCTGTACAGTTGGCTGTGTCCTCACCCCATGGCTCTGTGTCAAGGGAGAGCCACGCATCCGGGAATAGGCAAGCTCTGGGCAGCAGTTTCCCACAGGCACACGTGGGACAAAGGGACAAAGTTTGCTCCGTTCCATCTGATTCCAGCTCGCTACCGACAGGTGTTTACATCCCAGTGTGGTACCAAGCACTTGTTGACAGTCCTGTTTCTGTCTTTAGCAGCTGAGACAGCAACTGTACATTCTTACTGTACATTGCTTGCTATTGCATAATGCCTGGGTTTTTATCCCTGTGCCAGCCTCAGGGAACAGCACAGCCAGCTGCATCTGCGGCCAAACCGCTGCCCGGCGCAGAAGCAAGAGCCTCAGGCCAAGCCACAATGTGAGCAGCGGCACTAGGGGTTTGCTGCCACAGGTCCACAGCCCCTTCTCAGGGAGCCATCTGGTGTATTGGCGTCAGTGAACCACAGACACGTGGGTGCTTACTACCGTTCTGACCGGCTACTCGCTGCAGTGTTCAAGCATGGCCCCGCTCCCTTTCGGGGTGTGACTGCAGCATCAGTCATGGACCCACAGGACGCCACTGTGGTGTCTCAGCAGGTAGTAGCCCTGCTGCAAAAACGGGCTGTTCATATGGTACACCCCCTCCGTTTGGAGGACGAGTTCTACTCAATGCCCAAGTGGGATGATGGCCTCAGACCAATCCTCAACCTCAGGCAGGTCAACCTCTTCTGAGCCGAAGGAGGTTCAAAATGTTGACGATGCAACAGCTGTTTCAGTCATTCAGGCAAGGCGATTGGTTAACCACGGTGGACCTCAAAGATGTCTATTTCCGTATCCCCTTAAAAAACGGCACACAAGTACCTGCGGTTCGCCTTTCAGGAAACAGCATACGAGTTTAGTGTCTTGCCGTTTGGCCTCTTTCTAGCTCCCATGCCCTTTCGAAGTGCATGGAATCTATTCTGGCCCCATTGAGACTCAGAGGCCCACACAGAACTCGCCACCGACCACCTTCATCGGTTGGGCCTGTTGGTGAATCGTGCAAGGAGCCAGCTCACACTTGTCTGAAGCTTTTTCATATTAACAGAAAGCTCACAGAAGTGACATTCCATAGGCTTCTGGGCTTGATGGCAGCAGCTTCCAAGACCCTTACTTTGGTCTCCTACGTATGCGCCCTCTCCAAGCCTGGTTCAGCAGCAGGGTTTTACAGTCTGTATTGAACCATGGCCATCTGGTGACAGTTTCTTGTCACTTTCTGAAGGTCTTTTCTTGGTGGACACAGCCTGCCCGTCTGCACTTAGGCATAGTGCTGGGCAGCGTCACCAGAAGGGAGGTCATCATCACGGACAAGTCCAGCCTTGGCTGGGGTGCTGTGTAGAATGGCAGGGGAGCGCAAGGGGTATGGAACCCCTGTGGCAGGAGACTCCATATCAATATTTTGGTGCTGCAGGCAGTATTTCTAGCCTTGCAGATTATTTTTACAGGAAGTTCAAGGGAGACACGTGCTTGTCCAGATGGACAACGCTAGCATTCTGGCTTTTATATACTGATGTAAAACGTAAGCGTTTTTATTGTGCATCAATAGCTCATTGGGCACGTACATAATGTTATTTACATCTTAAATAGTGAGCAGATAGGTTTGTTGATTTGTTTGAGTAGCGTTGTTCCTTGGGATATCAAAGTACTGAGCTCAAGACATGTGATTTCATAAAAACGCAAGGTGCTCATGAAGATCGCCTGGTAGCTATCAGCATGATTGAAAGTGGCCTCTCTGTGAGAGAAGTTGCCTGGATGTTCTGCTTCAACAATCAGCAGACTAGTCCAGAGAAACCAGGAAACCGGCTCTGTGAAGGACAGGCCACGTCCTGGAAGGCAGAGGGTCACCACACCGGCCCAGGACCGTCACATCCGACTGATCCATTTGCATAATCATTTTCAGACTGCAGTGGCTACATCATGAGAAATTTCCAGGAAGAAATAACCTGCGCATCAGCAGAATGACTGTAGCTCGGCATCTGCATGAAAATGATTTGCAAGCTCGGAGGCCATTTAGGGGTAACATGTTAACAGCTGAGAGATGGAATCGCCATCTTCTGTGGGCCAGAGAACATCTGATGTGGCAGCAGAGAGAGTGGTGGAGTGTTTTATTCACCAATGAATGCCGTTTTGCCCTTGACAGACCTGACAGAAGACAACGTGTGTGGAGACGTTGTGGTGAGCGTTATGCTGACTGTTGCGTTGTTCACGCCAACCGGTGGGGCAGTGGAAGTGTGATGCTGTGGGGAGGAATTTCCTTTAACACAAGAAAGTCTTTGGTGCAGATTGAGGGCAACCTTACTGCTCAGCGAGGCAACAGTTTTTCTGTTCCTCCAAGCCAGTCCGCAAGTGTCGATTTTCCAGCAGGACAATGCAAGACCACACAGTGCTAGTATTAAAATTGCACGACTTCAAGAAAACAATGTCAAGGTCTTGCTGTGGCCAGCTTTTTCTTCTGACCAGAGTCCAATAGAACATCTCTGGGACCAAAACCCCAGTGCCACCATCCCACATGAGGCAACTGCGACCAGCCAACCATCGCCAGCTGGCTGCAGCTGCACAGGAAGAGTGGTAGAACATCCCACAGCAGTCCATCCAGAAGCTGATCAGGTCTATGCGTCAATGCTGTCAGGATTATGTTAATACTCAGGGAGGTCATACCCAATACTAACTTAGTAATGTTTTCATTTTGACAGTGTGTCACGTTTTATACTGAAAACTTGCCATGATTCTTTGATCTGTATTTTTGTTCACGTTTTCTGTATTTATTTGATATCTATGTTTAAAATATTTGATTAAATCCATTAGACCTTAGTGTTGCGTTTCTTTTGTGCATCAGTATATATACCACCAGTGTGGCCTCAGGTTCCCCAGTCTCTATCAAGTAGACCGCAAGCTGTTGCTCTGGGCGCACAATCATCTCCACTCCCTGTAAGCAGTACACCTTCCCGGGGTGATAAACTGGGTGGCGGACCTCCTCTCAAGGGAGTTCCCAGTGCCTCAGAATGGAGCTTTCACCCGGTGGTGAGCCTCATTTGGCAGTGGTTTGGGAGAGCAGAGATAGACCTCTTTGCCTCCCAGGAATCGACCTATTGTCCCCGCTGGTTCTTCATAACAGGAACCAGGGACCCACTAGCGATAGATGCATTGGCACACCAGTGGCCGATGCAGCTGCTGTATGCCTTCCCACCGCTCGCCATGCGCCTGCTGTGTCTGGAGAAAATCAGACAGGACCGAGCCAGGACTGGCCCAGAAGACTGTGTGGTTTGCAGCCTAGAAAGAGTGCAAAGAAGAGCAATCAGAATTATCCCGGGTTTAAAAGGCATGTCGTATGCAGACAGGCTAAAAGAATTGAATCTATTCAGTCTTGAACAAAGAAGACTACGCGGTGATCTGATTCAAGCATTCAAAATCCTAAAAGGTATAGACAATGTCGACCCAGGGGACTTTTTTGACCTGAAAAAAGAAACAACGACCAGGGGTCACAAATTGAGATTAGATAAAGGGGCATTCAGAACAGAACATAGGAGGCACTTTTTTACACAGAGAATTGTGAGGGTCTAGAACCAACTCCCCAGTAATGTTGTTGAAGCTGACACCCTGGGATCCTTCAAGAAGCTGCTTGATGAGATTCTGGGATCAATAAGCTACTAACAACCAAAGGAACAAGATGGGCTGAATGGCCTCCTCGTTTGTAAACTTTCTTATGTTCTTATACCTTTACTAGGTTCTGTAGACTTAGGTCGTGTGTCCACAAAAACCCTGGCTTTGGAACTAGAGTATTATGGGTGACTTCCGGGTCAACCCTTACAAATAGACATAGAGGTGAGTTTCTCCCTCAATTGTTAGCCCTAGCTACTTGTACTGGGGTTCCTAATGGTAACACGCAAGGTAGCCTTGCTTAACCTTGTGGCATTCCACTTGGTCTGCGATATTGCCTTGCAACAGCTTTGGTATTCATACCCTTTAGGTAATGATTACATTTCATACTTGATAGGGAACGTTAGGTTATTATCATAACCCTGGTTCCCTGAAATACAAATGTAACCATTAACCTTCAAGGTCGCTGAATCCATGATTGCAACAGTCTTGAAGGAAAAATATGGCTGTCTGCAGTGATGTGCAGCTGTGATATATCTTATTCAGGGTATTAGGTAAGGGTTACATTTCTATTTCAGGGAACCAGGGTTATGGTAATAATCTAACATATTCTTTACTTCAGAGGCCCACATGTAACAGCAACCAGCTTTCAGATTGGCATCTATTTTAACACCCTCTGCCCTGGTGATTCACAGATCTCTTCATTAGTACAGTAAAGGGAGAACTTTAAAAAAAAAAAAAGAACAAATGCACTTGTTCACTAAAAAACCTACACAAGTTGGCATGTTTATAAAATGGGCTGTTTCTAGCAGCTCAGCTCCCCAGCCGTAAGACTTTCCTTTTGGGCTATCAAATAAAAACATGGAATTAATTAATATTAATACATATTAAAAAATATTGGTGTACATCACTACATTTCTGTATATGTAATATGGATGATAATAGGTTCAAACTATAGTGATATTTTTCTGAGTTAAATGAATTGGAGGGACTAATTGCCTAGGAATTCTTTCATAAACCAGTGCAGGTAGTTTTGGCCCTGGTGCCAGGCAGAATAAGTTTTGAGAGATTAATTAAAAGGGGTCCTTGAGGCACTGGAGCCTCCAAATGACTGATAACTGGCATTATCGAGTGTCATCTGGTTCCTGAAGCAGAATGAGAAATTTGTAATGAGACCCTGGCCTCCGAAAGGGAGAGATATATGTGAAGAATTAATGGGGTGTTTCATTCTTTATCACATCTGCCACTAATTGTGTGAAAGTAATACAGCAAGAACAGAAACAGCAGGAGAAGAAAAGAAGACAGAATCGGATACATGTTTTTATTATTTACTTAAATGATTACAATAGGGAACTGTAAAGCAGATTTAATGCATAGGCAGTTGAAAGTGTAGATTGAACTTACAAACAGTGTTGTATGGATAGTTCTTATGCTGATCTATAGCACATAATAACAAATCACATAACTCCCATACTGTACATTAGAAATTTCACTTTGAGTAAATTTGATCTGTTTTAGACTATTGCACCACAAAAAAAAAAAATCTATCTAGATATATATATATATATATATATATATATATATATATATATATATATATATATATATATATATATATATATATATATATATAATTTTAAGCATCATGGGTTTCTAAGGAGACAATGTTAGATTCATATTGGCATGTATTTAGATTACACCTTACAGCAACATCTTGCAAGTACATGAAACCTGTTTCTAAATCTTTTTTTTTAAATAATCACATGGTTTTGCTCCAGGATACATTAGCCATTGACTGCAAATGTACTCAGATAAATAAAAGTGATGATAAATACTGATGTCACCAAAATAAAGACATGCAAGCAGGTTTTAAAGTAACCTCTAATTACCAACCTAAAGAAAAGCAATTGAACAGGGAAGGTCATTGTGACATAAACAATGGCCATCAGTGTTTGTGAGTCTGTTTATGTGGGTCAACCCAAGGGTGTAAATCTACTTTTCTGCCCATTATTCAGTTATGAAAAGTCTTTATATTTTCAATTGCAAAGCCACACACTTCTCACAGTTAGGAAAAGAGCTAGAAGAAGCTGAGCTACAAAAACAAACCGAGCCCCCCAGAGTGAACACGCAGGACCTCGATTACTGGTTGTAAGCTCACACACATTTCTTCTGGAGTGTTGGTGCATGATGTGCGTAAGGTCAGCTCATGCCTGTGGGCATCATTATGTGGCAATGGACCAGAAAGCTGTGAATATTGTTTGAATATTGATTGTGCCATAAATCCTGTAACTCTTTTGACATCAATTACATTTTTAGGGGTCATTATTTGAAATTGTATTTCGGTGGTGGACAATTTCATTATTTTTGTTATTAGTCAAAACATGAAAAGGCTAACTGTGAACAATGAGGTTGGTTATGCTTTGTGAATAAAGCACTAATATCATTGTCTGAATGCCCATAACAGACACACAAGGGCAGGTATTTGACAACCACAATTAAAGGATTCTGATTGATTTTCATTTTGACTTTTTACTATTTGGCTGTTTAATTAATGAAGACTGATACAGAGTAACATTGTAATTGTATATATTATACAGCAGCTCAGATTATTCTGCAATTTAAATCAAAGGCTTTATTTAATACCCAAGAATTAAAACACAGTCATATACTGGCAACCAAAACACTACTTTAATGGTACTGTTCAGCCAAAAGATACATCTTTTTTTGCCATTCTTTACTCAGCGGATAGATTGCCTGTTCATGTAGTAGGGGGATAGGGTTCTGTTTCCACAAAAAACTGAAAGTTTTGAATATTTCTGGTATTATTGATTTTACTAAAAATAGTTTATTTAAATTATTTAAGTGAATTACTGTCAGTTATTTTTTCTCTTAGTTCGGTTTAATAATTGCTGATAGCTTTAATCATTTCAGCCTTGAAGGGTGGATAAAGGGTTAAGAACTTGATCCATATAGGTAGATTATAAACAGTTGATGACCCCTACCTAGCTCTAAAAAAAAACATATTACTAATTTGCTTTGCCTGAAGGCATGTTTTAAGTGAATGGAAAAGGTGCTTGAGGAAGTTTTGATATAATCTGGTGTGCAAGCATCCCCAGGGATGTTGTAGTGGGAAGTGTGATCTAGTGGTAGCAACTTGTTTAAACTGTAAAGGTCTATGGTCAAATGAACTTGGTACAAATAAGATTTTATAACAAATTTAATATATAACTAAGCTAACATTTATTCATTCTCATTCCAGTCTCTTTAATATTGTATGTAATATTTTACTTGTATCCACTGTTTTACAGTAGCATTTTACATTTTTTTATTGTTACATCATTAAATGTGATAACTTCTCCAAACCTGGGGTCATGAACATACTGTATTCACAGACAATTCAGCCATGTTTGCATTTTTATTGGACTGATTTTGTACACAAAAGCATGCTTTGAGTCAATATGACAGCCAAATTTCTTATACCTGCCACATACCTTTTAACACATAACTTTCTTAGTTCATTTGGTATCATTTTTTTTTTATTCCAAAGGCCTGGATTCTACCTCCTTAAATATGCACGAAATGTTTATACATTAGATTGTATCAGTTCTGGACTGATTACAATTGGGAAGAACATTCTATAACCATAATAGGTCACTGATTTTTTTTTTCTCTTCTTTAGCATAGTTAAGAGCTCACCCTTTTAAGGTTAACCTTGCAGCTACAACAGAGGGCCCCCACACCTTCTTAATGGATTATGAAAAGGTAGATAGCCAATCCATCAAGTTAAGCAGTTTATGAAATGGAAAATTCCTGAATATCTCAATTAAAAGGGAGCAAACGAAAGTAAAAGAATTTGGCATCCATGCTGTAAGTTCACTCTACAGTTCTTAAAAATGCAAACACCACTTGGGTGGTGATACCTTTTTGTCTCCCGATTTTGTTTAAACGTGAATTTGAGCTCAGCTTAGTTCTTAATAGACCCACGTGATTCACAGCACCAAGCCACCATGCAGTTTTATTAAGTATAAAAGGGTGAAGTTTTGACAGCTGTTCAGTTCAGAGTTCCCATTGTCTCTTCTAGGTCTCTGAAGGGGATGTTGTTTCTCTCTAGTGCAGTTTGAATGCAACGCCATTAAGGGCAGTTTATAGGCTTTAAGCTTGGCTTCCGTAGACACTGCTGACAACTTGGTATTTTAAAAACTTGGATGGAAGTAGATACAAGTGTGAAACACGAAGAACAAGACAGCACTTCAAAAAAAAAAAAAAAGCATTTTCCCACAGTCATCAATACAGCAGTAAAGTCCATTAAAAAAATTAATGAAAATCTCCTGAATGTGTAAAATCAGCAGTCGTCTGAAATGGCAGAAAGAGAAGACCTAAGTAGCAACGGCATCTACCACAGCCGCCAAAGTAGATTCTTTAGGAAGGACTTTGTGTCAAGTGTGTGTATCTTGATGGATTTATTGGCCATGGATGGTTTTATTTTTCTGAGAATTGGAATGCCTCTTTCTCAAGGTGTTTATATACTTGAAGTATCTCACATTTAAGCTGGTGTACTGCGGCAAGACCTAGGAAATCTGATCCAAGGACATTTTGCTGTTTGACAGTGTTTATAATGAGGATAAGTGACTCGATCACTTTTGGTTGTAATCGTTAGCTCAACACAAATTTGCAGTGAGAAAGAAGTGTGCAAGTCTAGCAAGGTTGATGTCTGTAATTAATTACTCATTCAATTATATTAGATGCAATTTGTGCGTATCTACACAAGTTCAAAGATTATCTTGGCTGATACCGATAGCCGATGGTTATCTACCCATATCGGCCGATACCATAGGGCCTATATTTAAACTGTTTTATAATTATAAATGTTCAACAATTAACATATCGTTTACTTGTTATATTTATGACAAAAACGAACAGGTATTGTTTACTTGTTGCATTTATTTCAGAAAATGAATACAAAGAATAATGTAGTATTATATTGTGTGGTTGACAGCAATTTATACATTTGTTTTACAACAGTCATACAAAAATAACACTTTGCATTTATACTAGTAAAAAAACTTCTGTAGAAAAAATATATGTGACATTTTTTATAGCCACTTGCTGTCAAACATTGCGTATTATAACTTCAACCTATACTGTACACTGCTTAAAAATGCAGCCCAACATAAATTGTTCACTTAATCAAAAACAAAAAGATGTCATGAAAATATCTGGTTACAAAATTCAGTCAAACTTGATTTTGTTACTAAACAAGATGGCACAGTAATCAAGTCCAGCTTCAACATGCTGCCTAATACACCTGCAACCAATGCAGATTAAGATAAACAAACAGAGCAATATAAACAAAAATTACAAATCGTAATTCTCACTTACTGTTTAGAGAGCCCACAATTCCTTGAAATTTAGGGACATTGTTGTCATTGCTGCTGTAGTTTTGGTTTCAAAAAAGTGCTTTTCAGCGAAATTCTTTACGTTCAAGGATTTGATCAAGTGAGCTACAGAGGAGGACCTGAGGTGATGCCAAGCTGCCAAAGAGAGAGAGAGATGGAGCAGAGACATCACAGAGGCAGTTTTGTAACGAACCATGCAGCGATGCTGCATTTGAACAATAATTTGCCTGGTTAATACTATTTTCTTACAAATAATAAATACCCCTATATTTATTACAGTTTTGTCAGCCTGAAACCAACTACAAAGCATTACTTAGGGTGAATGTTAGTCTGATAACTGTATAGGCTACATGTACTCTAAACTATAAATAATAATAATAACTAGAGTTGCCTGCAACTTTACGGATTCCAGTACCAGTACCAGTACCAAACACTTTAGCAAATAGTGCAGAATACCAGTACTTGTACCAAACACTTCAGCAAATAGTGCAGAATGCCATTTTTACATAGTAACTATGACCCTATCTGTACTCTATAATGAGTTATAAGCCACTTTTACTTTTGACCTTTAGGAGAGGTTAAAGGTCACGGACAGTGACATTTTTTTTATAGAGCGTACATGGTTTACTATATGTGTTCCATATTAACCATGGCCCTATCTGCACTCTAAGGTGTTTTTGTCTGTTTTGTATGTTGATGATGTCATCCAATGTGGCCGCCATGTTTTTTTATTGTAGCAACTTCCCTGGAAACAACCTTTAAAGACAACGACATATGAGCTACGACATATGTTCAATTAACATTTACCAACTTCCCATAAGCATCTACCATCCTACCGAATTTCATTAGTTTTTGAGCAACTTTTGGCGAGAAGAAGATTATACTCGCAGTGCACCCCTAATTAAAATGCTTTTGTACATTGTAACATGGTCCTTACATAATGTGTAAATAATAATTTAGATTTCAAGACATGTGCCTGTTGAAATGAACCTTTTATCATCATTACTTTGGGTATAACACAACCAGTATTATAATTACCAAAGTATAGTTGTTAATGGTTTTCCAAATTGGAGATGTATTTTTCTCGAATGTCCTTGACATTTGTATTGACTTCACCAGCCGACTGGAAAATGGTTTCTCGTTCAGCCATTCATTTCCAGCACTTTAAGGAAACAGCTCAACTCTGCATTACCAAATACTGAACTGTAAAAAACAACAAAAGACAACAATGACTTTTGTTTCTGTACATCGGCTTGAGGTCTAAGGGGCACATTTGACAGGTTAGGCTCAATACACAATAGAAATTGTTTCTAGGGTTCTATTAAGGTTCCTGTGGGCCTTCATTATAAGCTACTGTACTTGTCTTTGTCTCCTTCAATGTATACTGGGATTTTATTTAGATGTGGTGATAATTCTTCTTTAAGGAGTTTCTAAGAGAATTAATTCCAATACCATCTTGAAACAGGGATGAGATTCTGAATAGTTTCTGGTTAATATCATAATATAAGGATAATTTCATGTGCCGAGTAGACATTTTTACAGTGTACACTATATTTTATGAGTTCATCCTCCCTCAGTGATGTAATCTTGCATTTTGACCTGCATGCCTGAGAAAATGCATGAGCTAATGCAGCTGGTATTCTCTCTATATATCCCTGTATGCACTTTTTTTTTTATTTGTCTGGTTAAAATTGGCACCAAATTGAAATGAATGTGCATCTTGCTTGTTCCACACATTCTTTCCAGTCCACTAGTACTTCCAGCCAGGCATGCACAGGGAGGCATGAAGATTAGTTTTCTTTAAAAAGCAACTTTGTCATCACAGCTTTGCTCGTCACTAGCAGTTTTTAACAAGGACACAACTTTTAAAGGAAATATAATTAAGGAAAATAACCCTCAATTGTCAAGCCAGAGTTTTCCCTGGTGTTTTGAAAGTTCATGGATGACTTACAGTAGGATGCTGAACAATCGCCTTTGCTGACCACTAATGTTGTTACATACTATATATATATATATATTCTTTTACAGCTAGGTGATTTCATGGCATTGAGTATTTCCAAATTCAACAGTTTTATAACAGCTGTAGAACTCCCTGCAAAAAAAATGTGGCAATGGTCAATATTGTTTTATACTATTAGTTTAGACTGAATTCCTCTAAGAGAATGGTGCTGCTTAACTGCCTGCCAGAGAGATTGCCTTTCTACTGCAAAACTAAACATCACACACACATTGGTATTGCTTTGTTAAAAATTGTTTTTATATTTACTTAAATCGCTGCAGCCTTTAGGAGCCTACAGATTTACAATTTTTGTTTCATTGTCAAAACATTTAATTGTAGCCATAGGTGGAGGTGTAAAGCTGTCAAATAAATCAACCTTCATGTAAACATCCATGTCTGTTAACATGCTATAGTGGTGACTATGCAGCTGGTTTCATCTTTTAACATGCACTGCAGGAGAGTTGAAGGGGGTGGCTGTTGGTTACTTGCTTGATGGTAAGCAGTAATGGACTGTGTGGTGCAGAGAGACAGTCTGTTTTGTTTTGTTTATCTTTTTAAGACTGCAGTATTTGACAGCAAGGTGAAATCTACTGGAAATGAATTGAAACCAGGCATAGACAATTTACTGATCTGTGTTTGTTATGGACTTTTAAATTTACATTTGACCACTGTAAATATACATTTTCTTTGGTAAAGTAATGGATAGTTAAAATGAAGGTGATGCATTTTTGTTTTTGCAAAGAATACACATACAAAATAAAAAAGCAAAATCTCTCCATACAGATCGGTGTAAAAGAAGTTGCATAACAAATCAATTTTTTTATTTTCCTCATTAATTACTTCAAATAGGTTTATGTGTTTTATTGTCTGTTTCAAACTGATTGGTAAATAAACACGATCAGCCCCATTTCTAAAAAAAAAAATAATAAAAAAAAATAAGCAAGCCAGGGATGTTACCACATAGGATTTGTGTCAGAGATTTCTCCAGAACTACATGCAAGTGCTCTCCTTGTTATCTCTTTAGTTACTGTTGGGCCCCTTCTCTCTCACACACTGGTGCCTCCTGCCAGGAGAAGCAAGTCTGCCCCTGCTTCACTGCAATCTTAACGTGGTCCCATTCAGTCTGTGGTCCTGCCTAGCACACTGCTGGGCTACAGAAAACCAGGTGTTTTTTCTTTAGAAGTACCTGCAGTTATGCAAGCTGCTTTTTTGAGCACCACCAACAGAAAAGTCAGTGAACCAGTGCAGCTCTGTAGCTTTCCTTTATTCCTTTCAAGACGAACAGGGGGAGGTCTTTACATAAAATAAAGCTGCTGTTCATTCGTTCCAGTGAATACCTGTTAAGGGGGGTCCTCTAACACACCAAACATAAGAGCAGTGCCTGCTTCTTGGTCCTGATTGTTCGTGGCAGATCGTCAGCTAAACAGCCCATGGCCTCTCTTTCCAGTTAAGTGGTTTAGAATCAGAGTTAATTACTCTAGTCATTTATTTTAATCACCTTACTCCTATAGCTGGCCACATTATGTCATGTGGTGGCATCATTTGAACCTGCAAGATTTTTTTAAACCACTGTAGGGTACCCGAGGCTCATTAGTGAGGCCTATCCATTCCTTATTCAAGCAATCTCTCTCTCTCATGAAAAGGTAGATCACCATGAAAAATGTAACTGTAAAAATGTAAGTGTGAAACACAGACAGTTGCCTCTAAATACCTTCAGATCAGTGGTTTAGTGGTAAATAATAAAACACCCCTGTTTGGTGAAGTTGAACAGATAGATTGAACAGAGAAACATATGAACAGGTATATTGTTATTGGCTCTCAGCCAATCGGAGCTCCCACAATCACGTCTAAACAGTCACATACTCGACGGTGCGGTTCTGTGAGCGTCCTTTCACGGGCTAGGGTGAAGGCTACTAGCACCGCCCTACAGGTCCATTGTGCCTAACCGAACATAAACAACCAATCACAGAACACTTAGTTGTGTGGTCCAGTGGTTAAAGAAAAGGGCTTGTAACCAGGAGGTCCCCGGTTCAAATCCCACCTCAGCCACGGACTCATTGTGTGACCCGGAGCAAGTCACTTAACCTCCTTGTGCTCCGTCTTTCGGGTGAGATGTAATTGTAAGTGACTCTGCAGCTGATGCATAGTTCACACACCCTAGTCTCTGTAAGTCGCCTTGGATAAAGGCATCTGCTAAATAAGCAAATAATAATAATAATAGTTCTGACCGAGAGCTCTCAGCTGTCAGTCTTGCGCGCAGCAACACAACACAGATGCTCACCGTTAAAATATCTTGTCTTTAACCCAGGATTTGCATATCACAGGAGAGTAGAAATGTGTAAACTGTATCCCTTATATGAGAAGTGGGTAAATGCTTTATTGCCCAGATTAAAAGTGGGCAAACGCTGTACCCTCGACTACACCACTGCTTCAGACACTCTCAATAATTTGTGCTATGGTTTTTTCACAATTGGATAAACGCTATCTAGGTGGATAGTAGTGCTTGTTTTTTTAATACAATGTTTTGTAAGTAATTTTGGCAGAAAGCTTTCTTCAATAAACCTTGAGGTCTAACGAGATACCCTGCAGAAGAGTATTTTTAATAACCAAGTCAAATGAATATTTCACTACACTATATGCACTCCTGGTGATGGGCTGTGAATATAATATGAGTCAACAGGCTCTTGCTGTTGTACATAAATGCTGAAAAAAAAACTCCACTAGTATCTACTCTGTTAATGTTATGTGGCAATTTAAGGTGACACGTACTTTAATTATTCAAACATAATTATCTAAGCCAAGGACATTTGTGAAGTATAAATGTGATCATGTCTAATCTTTCTATATTTGCAATTTGCAATATAACTAACTGCAGTCCATCCCACTGTGTTTTGTTTCAAGGCTAATTGAAAATATGGAGTTTACAGTCTTTCGTTAGGCTTTCTTAATTTTTTCTTTGCTCTGCATGCAACACGTGAGTTTTTGTCTACAAGATACAATTAAATAGTTGATTTGTGATGTATTGTTTTTTTATTCCCCATTCTGCTTTTGTGTTTCAAGTAAATGTTTTTCTAATTATCTCCCCAGTATGGCCCAACCAAAAACTAAGCATTTTGTTTCTGCTATATACTGTAGGCTAGTTCTACTTGTGTCCATTTTTATAACTAAATGGAGATAAGGGTCTGTTTTTTATATTAGTGAGTGTCCCTGTTTTGTTTTTTTTTGGTTGTTTTTTCCTGAAAGGAAAAATATGATAAGTACATTTTACTTTCAAGAAATAACATGAGAAAGATATTTTGATATTTTTTTATAATTTTTTCTGGATTTAGACCAGGAATTTCAGGGGCCTGTGTTAGCTGTTCATGCTATAGTACAATGTTTTTTTTATTATTATTTTTTTTTATTATTATTTAAATATTTGAATGCAGACCACATTTATGTCTCCATGGCCTGAAGGGGATATAAAACGGAAAATTAGAAACTCCCATTTGCCCCAGCATTGTTTCTTATTGGTTTTATAACTTTGCAAGTTGGCACTGATGCAAAATACTGGTAAACCTGACCCTGTGCAGTATCGCCAGGCTACCAGTATACCAGCCTCCACAAATTTAGAGAATAAGCTTTGAACAAGGTGAAATGACAGATAGCACATTTAAAAGACAATTGAAAAATTTGCTGTGTGGCCTTTGTATCCACCTTTTGTTCAGCCACCCATGAATGCTGTTGGCTAATTTGCCTTGGATTTGGCTCGGTCCACTTGTAAGGGATGCTTGATGCTTGTTCAGGAGATGGAGGTTCCCTTTCAAGTACAAAATGTAACCATTACCGAATAGGTATTTACCTCCTAAAGACCGGAATCCTGAATATTGTATACCAAAGCTGCCCCAGAGGTATCAAAAGGATTGTGCTCACAGATCTCCGCTCCATTTTTCTTTAAGACTGACCTGATCGGAGAGCCTTGTACTTTGTTGCATCTCTCTGTATATATTTAGCATTTTTTGTGTTTTACAGAAATTATATGATATTTAAACTAATTGCTGTTATCATTTTCTATTATGTATTGTGTGCACTACAGCCTGTTGCTGTAATTTTTGTGCCCCTTTCTCCAAGCGCATGCTTGAGAAGAGGTTATCCCACAGTTGCGTCCCTTACTCCTGCTCAACGCTCGTCCCCATCACCCTCTTAGAGTGGTGGCTGCGTCCTCGTCTCATGGCTGTGCGCCAAGGGAGAGCGGACAACGCACCAGGGAAAGTAGCCCAGGCAGGAAACCGTCTTCACGGTCTTCCTCATCCTCTCTAAGCTCTGCTTCTCCTTCCCCTTCCTTATCAAAAGAGGAAGAAGAGTCGCCGTTCCAGGCTATCGGCTGACTCGGAACAGATGGAAAAGATCTGGGCAGCTGTTTCCCACCAAAGAACTGTTCTCGCTGAATTACTGCGGGAATGTTCAGCGCCACCTGCCCCCTTGGGGCCCCACGTGCAGATTGGCCACAGGAGGACATACTGTCCATCGCCACCTCTGAGGAGATGGGCAAACAGGAGCTGGCGTTCCCGTCTGAGGACATGGAGTCGGATGGCATGTCCCCTGTTGTTAAGATCTCCCTGTTGGCAGAGCTCGTACTGCTAATCAAGAGGGCCACTGCAGCCTTGCAAGTGCCAGGCCTACAGGGGAAACAAGGCAAGGAGCCTACTGCTTCTCCCATATCCCCCCCCCCCAGTTCACCTGGATTTTTTATATGAAATCCAGTCTTCCTGGGACCATCCGGCAACAGCTCCTGCTGCTTCCTGGTCAATGGACACCTGGTCGATGGTCCAGGATTGCAGCAGGCTTGAAGGAACAATGACCCTGAGATCTGTGAGTGCAGTTCTTTTGATACCTCAGGGGTGGTGGAGTCATGACTGCGTCACAGACTCGGTGAGTAGCTTTGGTATGCAATATTCAGGATTCAGGTCTTTAGGAGGTAACTACCCAGTACCCATTACATTTCTATTTCAGAGAGCCTGGGTTATGATAATAACCTAATGAAATTGTACTTGTTTACAAAAACATGGCCCCCAGGACAAGAATTAGCTGCTCTGTTCTGAAAGCTTCCCTGCTGGAATTGGGCACTGCAAGCATTACAACTCTGTGTGCACTTGTGCATTGTACTGGCATTACTTCTGAGCTCCTATGTGAACACAGATATTTATTATACCCGGCAGGGGATGCATATCCTCGAGTACTTTTGATATACCAGTAGTGGAGTTTGTCTGAGGCACAGGGTTACCTGCTTTATAAAAATGTTATATTTTTCCATTTACTCATACAGTAATTAATAAACAATTAAAGAGATAAGTATACTTGTCAAAAATAAGCTTAAATTAACTTTTTTTGTCTTCTGTGTATACGCAGAAAATACATTCTAAGCTCTTGTACAAGAACAATTTGTTATTATTATTATTATTTGTTTATTTAGCAGACGCCTTTATCCAAGGCGACTTACAGAAACTAGGGTGTGTGAACTATGCATCAGCTGCAGAGTCACTTACAATTACGTCCCACCCGAAAGACAGAGCACAAGGAGGTGAAGTGACTTGCTCAGGGTCACACAGTGAGTCAGTGGCTGAGGTGGGATTTGAACCAGGGACCTCCTGGTTACAAGCCCCATTCTTTAACCACTGAACCACACAGCCTCTTTGTTCTATTGGGGGGGCAGGGCGGTTGAATGTAAAATGTAGAGTTTACAATTCATGTATTTAATTATTTTGTTTCTGAAATGTTTCTTTTTCTGATTACACCTTTTGGCCATATCTATACTCCATATTATTTATACAGTTCCACAGTTAAACGTCAGACCCCCGATCCTGTTAAATATTTATTCAACACACTTTGATATGGCAATCTGTCTGTTTTGTAAGGCGAGTTAACAAGCCCTTTAATCAGATACTTGTCAGCTGAAGCAAAATCAAGATTGCAAGGAAAAACGCATGTTTAAGGTTTGAAATATGACTAGGGGTGCAGTGATCTGCAGAGAGTTTCCTGATGCTGATTGCATCTCAGTTACTACAAACAAATCAGAATATTGTCGTGTGTGTGTGTGTGTGTGTGTGTGTGGGGTGGGGGGGAATGAACATTTGTGTATATCTCCCTCCCTGACAGCCGCTACAAACAATGAGATATACCGGTACATAAGTGTGATCAGAGGGATTTTGGGGTTGTGATATATAATTTTAGATTTGCCGTTTATATTAGATATACATAGAATACCTATTACAGTATTCAGAAACAAATTATTAAACGTATTCAGAGAAGTCAGTATTGGGTTTAATTTGCAATTGGTATGTGTGGTCTCAGTATAGTTGATATAAATAAATCAATAAATAGTATCATCATATTACTTTTGGAATACAAATAGAGCATACTCAGTGAATGTTTATGGAGTACTGTAGTTTTTACAAGTACAATGTACGGAAAAGAAAGCATATTTAAACCTAAAGTGAATATCTGAATTGGAAGATGTACATTTCTTAAACCAAACTTTCTTAATCTGTTCAGCAACACATCGTAGCTTGAAACAGTGCAATTCTGGAATTGGAATGAGTGCAAGGTAGATTCCAAAGTTTTTCAGCACTCTGACTTTGAATACTTATAAAGGGTTAAATGTTCACTGGAGCATATTCCTTATAAAGCAGGCTCTGTACCCCAACAACTGACCGACCTGCTACAGAACAGGGGTTACTTTGTTTGCTTGTTTTTTAATTAAATGCATTTTTTAAAAGTTATACAATTAAAAAAAGAGAGAGAGTTAAACTTTGTAAAAGCCTTGTAAATATGACATATTAAGTTTGTTTGTTTAAATAAGTTATTACAGCTAAGATGAGCAAACAGATAATTGTAATAAATTAATAAAAAGTACAAGAAAGAGAGCTTTCTGCAGGTATGCATGGCTGCTGAGTTGAATTTCCCTGATTTACAAGGAACCTCACAGAGAGTTAAGGTATTGTGATTCAAGACAGGATATCTGGCAGCTGTTGCACACAAATAAAGAGGCTAGTGCTAAATTCAATACAGACCCCCCCCCCCCACCCCCCTTATTAAAATCTAACACCACATGGGGTATATAAATCAATCTCTTCCTGAGTAAACCCTAAAAAATCATCTTCCTCAATAAAGATATCCATAATCTCCAACCTTTCTCGTTCCTCCAAATCTTCAGGAGAAGGATAACAAGGCTTAAGGTTCACAACATGGACAGTTTTCAAATCTTCTCCATTGTCTTCTCGAACAACTTGATTGTTAACAGGTCCAGGTATGGACCTACCCATCGAGGAGCTAGCTTTGCAGAGTAGGACATAGCTGCTTTTGAAAGGGGATGCATTCGAACCCACACCCGATCCTTGAAATCATAATTTACTTCTCTACAATGTTTGTTATAATTTCTTTCTTGACGAATTTTAGCCATTTCCGGAAATATGCTTACCTCATAAGCAGAAGTATCAGGATTAACTGCACACTGAAAGATCTTCTCCAAGGGACCTTGGAGAGGACATCCCAGATTAATCTCAGCTGGAGAAAATCCAGTTGATTCTTGAATTGCTGATTTTATAGCAAACCGAAATTCAGACAAATACCAATCCTATTTTTTGTGCTGGTTCCCTACAAAAGAAGCAATCGTTGGTTTTAAAGTTCTATTTACCCCTTCAGTTAAATTAGTCTGAGGATGATAAGCCGTATTGATTTTTTTTACAACAAGCCAATGATCACACACTCTCTGCAAGACTTGATGCAAACTGATACAAACTGAGGGCCACGATCTGAAAGGACAGAATCAGGAGCCCTGCATCTCATGAAAATTTCCTTAACCAAGATCTTACTAACAACATTAGCCGTGCCCTTTCACAAAGGAAATAATTCCACCCACTTAGAGTGGTAGTCTACCACAACAAGTAATTGAGCGTTTCCTTTAACACTTCGGGGTAAAGGACCCATCAAATCCACTACAACCATCTCCCATGGCCGATGGACTTAAGTCTGTTGAAGCTTCCCACCTGGAAGTCTATTGTCGCGTTTGTAGACCTGACAAGTAACACAATTCTGCACATACTTAACACATCCTTCCACATTTTAGGCCAGAAAGCTACCTCTGTTATTCTTTTCAAAGTTTTATATCTCATAGCTAATGTATTATAAGTAACAGAACTATTGCTTCCTGGGGTATTTTCTTCTGTTCCAACAAGGAGTTGTTGGTACAATTCCTGTACTTCTAGGTCTGCTTTCTGGGCTTTCCAGATATCCTCGTCACTGAGAGGAAAAGGTTTGAACAATGCTTGTTGCTTGTTAGTCTGCACACTCAGCAAGATGTTTTCAGCAGAATCAATAGGTGCTCGAGAAAGAGCATCAGGAGCACAGTTCAACTTTCCCTTTCGATATTCTACAGAAAACGTGAATTCTTGAAAGCAAATTGCCAATCGAATCAAACAAGAATTATGTTTAGTAGTTTTAAACACCCAGAAAAGAGAAGAATGATCCGTCATGACAGTAAAGTGTATTCCCTCTAAGTAATGTCACCACTTCTCCACTTCTCCAGTGCCCAGGTCGGCCAGGGTGTCCTCGGCTCACCGCGCACCAGCGACCCCTGTAGTCTGGCTGGGCACCTGCGGGCTTGCCTGTAAGCTGCCCAAGAGCTGCATTGTCCTCCGACGCTGTAGCTCTTGGGTGGCTGCATGGTGAGTCCGCAGTGTGAAAAAAAGCGGCCGGCTGACTGCACACGCTTCGGAGGACAGCGTGTGTTCGTCTTCGCCCTCCCGAGCCAGCGCAGGGGTGGTAGCGGTGAGTTGAGCCTAAAAATAATTGGCCATTCCAAATTGGAAGAAAATAATAAAAATAATTATTATGACTAATTAAAAAAAAAAAAGTAGCATTCTTCTTCTTCAACGTGTTCAAAGGGTCAGCAATCTGTGAAAAATTAGGCACAAACCAATGATACCACCTGGCCATGCCTAAGAATCTGACATTTTTGACGGTTTTAGGCTCTGGAAAGGTCTTTACTGCCTCTATCTTCTCAGGATCAGCGCCGATACCGTCCCCAGTCACCACATGCCCCAGAAACTTAACGTGGCATTTGCAGAATTTACATTTCTTTAAGTTCAAAGTTAGCCCTGCCTCATTTAACTTCATCAAAACATCTTCCAAATCCTGGAGATGTTGTTGTACATTCAATGAATAGATGATAATACCATCCAAATAAACAAAACAAATTCTTCCCCGCAACTCTCCCAACACTCTTTCCATTAAGCGTTGGAAAGTAGCTGGGGTGTTCTTTAAACCAAAGGGCATTACCTTAAATTGGTAAAGGCCAAATGGGGAAATGAATGTAGTCTTGGCTTTACTGTTATCATCCATTTCCATTTCCACTTGCCAGTATCCATTATTCAAATCCAAAGCAGAAAAAATAGTGCCTCCAGACAAGGATTCAAGAACCTCATTAATAGAAGGCATAGGAAAGGCACCATCTTCGGTTTCAGCATTCAGTTTCCTATAATCTACACAGAACCATCTTTCTTTGGAGATAAAACCACAGGAAATGCAGAAGAAGCCTTCCTCTCTATGGAAGTCCAGGACGTTTCTTCAACTTCCCACCTGGAAAGAATATTTTCTTTGGTTTTACCCCCCACCCCCACCCCCCCAAAAAAAACATACAAATTGACGAACATCAATTTGTAGTAATAGAAATGAGCTCTCTCCCAGCTTTTTAGTTTATCGTGAGGTTGCTTTAATTTCTCCCACATCTGCTCCTGTAACAGGGTGAAAGACGAGCCTGTATCCAGGAGAGCATTTCCAACCCAATTCTGGATTGTTACATGTACGACAAGTTGATTCAATACAATTTCAGGTGTCTACTTTTCAGATGGTCTGTTAACATTTTTACCAGGAGGCTTCTTTACCACTTCTGGCAGTGTTCCGCACACAGTGGAAACCGAAGAATCCACTAAGGGTTGGAGACTGATAAACGTTTTTGTTACTGACGTACCTATTTCCAGGCTCTGTTTGTTTGGTTGACTTTCTCCCGCGGGTAGTTCCCAGGGAGGTGCTGACCATTACACCTCCAACACAAAACAGTAGAACCACTTACACTAAGTACAGTACTTCTATCATTACATTTACTAGGGCCTACCTTTCCTGTCTCGGCCAACTTCACAACTGCATCCTTACTTTTGCTTTACAAAGCTCTGCGTTGATCAAACTCATGTTGATTGAGTTGATTTTTTTCCAACTGACCTCCCAGACTTACCAATTGTTCTACAGTTTGTACTCTTAACCCTTTGCGGTCCTTTGTCAGACTGGGTCCGACATTGCAATTATTCCCATCAGGTCCTTAGTCGGACCCTGTCCGACATCATTTTAAAACGCAAAAAATGCAAAAGTCGGTTTTTCAACGGAAAAAGCCGAGAAAACCATTCAATGGCCGAGTGGGAATCAATAGTCATACTAGCCCCTTGTTTCCATATGGGGCGGTCATATGGAAACAAGCTGGGAGTTACAGTATCAGCGCATAGAGACTATCACGGACATTTGCAGAGCTTTTTTGAGATGTTATAGCAATAAAATAATGACTTGGATTGCATTATTGAGGAGTTTGGTGATAAAACGAGTCATCAGGAGACGATTGATCGGTATGTACGACTATTATTATTATTATTTTTTATTTGGTAGCATATGTGAAAGCGATAGCAAACGAAAGGGTGGGGTGGGGCTGGAGATCCCTAGTGAGTGCTTTGTTGATATGCAGGGCCATTTAAACCCGTTTGACTGTGGAAAAAATACTTTTAAACAGCGCGTCTAAAATTAACTGCGCGTATGAAAATAAATTGGACCTGGCGAGCCTGACGCAGAATTAATAAATGGACCGCAAAGGGTTAATCTTAACTGGGAAGTTAAATAAGAATTCATGTTTCTCAAAATCATTTTAACTATTTCTGACTCTGACATATCAGATTTCCATTTTTTTTTTTTACACAGAACCTGCAGTACAAAAATAAAATCACACACACTCTCTCCTTCCGGTTGCATTCTAGTTCTTATTCTCCCTGCCAGTTCATCTTCATAGTCCTCAGACAGAAAAAGCTGCCATAAACCAAGACTTAAATTATGACCATGTGTGAACTTGACTTCTAGCAATTTCCCACCAAGCTCTAGCTGTTCCAAATAATACATTCCTTAAAGTAGCAAGATGTCCTCATCAGACGTAGGTCTTAAGGCTACAAAATCCTGACATTATTCTAAATATGAAATAGGATCTGGCTCATCTTCAGACCTTCCAAATGATGGAAATAACAAATAACTGGTAACTTTCCAACATTTCCCAAACGATCTCCGCTCTTAACTACCAAAGAATAATTTAATTGTCTTGCTCGTCTTGCTTTCCAGCTTGCTTTACTTCCACACATTTTTGTAATTGACTGATCTGATTACTCAGCACCCCAATTTCTTTCTGTAGACAATCCTGTAAATCCTCAAATTCTCCAGTAATTTGTGTTTTAAAAACTGTAATCTCATCCACTGTTGACTGAGCTAAACTCTGCATATTTTGAGTTACATGCTGTAATTCACTACCCACTTCTAAAGTTAACTGCTTCATATTACAATTTCCTTCCTCTTTTATCTACAGATTCTCCCTCAATTTTTTCAATTATTATCTTTCCGAAATTCTGAAATTCCTTCTCCACAAAAGCCACAATTTCACTGCTTTTGTCTTTCCTTCTCCCAATTAAACACTAGCCTCACAAGATCAGAGTGCATCTGCTCTTGTATTTTTTCTGCTTTTCCAACAACTTTTCCTGTTCAACCTGAGTTTCTTTTGAAATATCTTAAACCATCTCTATAGTTTTAATTAAGGTATGAAATTCAGCTTGAGTGGGAGGATGGTCTTAATCCTGGGGTAGACACTGAGTTATCAGGCCTTGACTTGAATGAATCATGGCCCGCCCATGGGGAACCACGTATAACAGATACCGGTTCTAATAACACACCTTCCCCTACCAACATAAAATCAACAAAATTTGCTTCTTCAGTGATTTGTTCCTAAAAGAAAACATCAGATGTCAAATATTCACGTTCCAATTGTCCCTGTTTGGGTGCCAAATTACGTAACAGAATTTGTCTAATAATAAAGTTCAGGTGCCAGGAAAGTATACAGAAACTTCCCAATAAAATATAAACACAAATCGTTACTCGGACCTTGTAGCAAAACTAGGTTTCTACCTATGCAACCCTACAATATAGAAATTACAACTGACTTATGTTCTCTTAATAGAGAACAGGGCTTTAAGTAGAAGCTGATTGATTGTCATTTATTACATAACCAGTACTATTAATTATTTAGAACATAAGAACATAAGAAAGTTTACAAACGAGAGGAGGCCATTCAGCCCATCTTGCTCGTTTGGTTGTTAGTAACTTATTGATCCTAGAATCTCATCAAGCAGCTTCTTGAAGGATCCCAGGGTGTCAGCTTCAACAACATTAGTTCCCTTCTTCAATTTCAGTATCTCCCATATGATATTTATAATGCACATTTTTATTGCCTGCATGCAATACTTTACACTTTTCTCTATTAAATTTCATTTGCCATGTGTCTGCCCAGTTCTGAATGCTGTCTAGATCATTTTGAATGACCTTTGCTGCTGCAACAGTGTTTGCCACTCCTCCTATCTTTGTGTCGTCTGCAAATTTAACAAGTTTGTTTACTATACCAGAATCTAAATCATTAATGTAGATTAGGAATTGCAAAGGACCTAATACTGATCCCTGTGGTACACCACTGGTTACCTCTCTCCATTTTGTGGTTTCTCCTCTAATCAGTACTTTCTGTTTTCTACATGTTAACCACTCCCTAATCCATGTGCATGCATTTCCTTGAATCCCTACTGCGTTCAGTTTGAGAATTAATCTTTTATGCGGGACTTTGTCAGAAGCTTTCTGGAAATCTAAATAAACCATGTCGTATGCTTTGCAATTATCCATTTTCAATGTTGCATCCTCAAAAAAGTCAAGTAGGTTAGTTAGACACGATCTCCCTTTCCTAAAACCATGCTGACTGTCTGCCAGGATATTGTTACCATATAGGTAATTTTCCATTTTGGATCTTATTATAGTTTCCATAAGTTTACATATAATAGAAGTCAGGCTTATTGGTCTGTAGTTACCTGGTTCGGTTTTGTCTCTCTTTTTGTGGATCAGTATTACGTTTGCTATTTTCCAGTCTGTCGGTACAACCCCTGTGTCAAGAGACTGTTGCATGATCTTGGTTAGCGGTTTGTAAATAACTTCTTTCATTTCTTTGAGTACTATTGGGAGAATCTCATCCGGCCCAGGGGATTTGTTTATTTTAAGAGCTCCTAGTCCCTTTAACACTTCTGCCTCTGTTGTGCTAAAGTTATTTAAAACTGGATAGGAACAGGTCGACATGTGGGGCATGTTGTTCGTGTCCTCCTTTGTAAAAACCTGTGAAAAGTAATCATTTAATATATTTGCTATTTTTTTTCTTCATCTATGATTTTGCCATTTGTGTCTCTTAGACATTTAACCTCCTCTTTGAATGTTCTCTTGCTGTTATAATATTGGAAAAACATTTTGGAATTAGTTTTAGCCCCCTTAGCAATATTTATTTGGCCTTTCTCTCTTGGCCTTTCTAACTTCCTTTTTGACTCTTTCTGTGTACTTTGTTTTTGGTCCCTTTTAAACGCTCTGTAAAGTGCCTTTTTTCGCTGAATATTTTTTTTAATTGATCTATTAAACCATTTTGGCCATTTTGTTTTAGATTTAGACTTGTCTACTTTTGGGATGTAATTGTTTTGCGCCTCTAGTACTACATTTTTAAAAAACAGCCATCCTTTTTCTGTGGATGTTTTCTCTATTTTACTCTAATCTACTTCTGTTAGTCTCTGTTTCATACCTTCATAGTTTGCTTTTCTAAAATTGTAAACCTTAGCTTTAGTCATTACTTTTGGGGTTTTAAAAAAATACTTCAAATGAGACCATGTTGAGTTTGCCAATGGCTCTCTGTTTTAGTTATTCTGTCTTCATTATTTGAAAAGACCAAATCAAGACATGCCTCCCCTCTAGTCGGTGCCTTGACAAATTGCGTTAGGAAGCAGTCATTTGTCATTTCCACCATTTCAATTTCGTCCGTCGTGCCCCCCATCGGGTTTTCCCATTTTATATGGGGGAAGTTGAAATCCCCCATTAGTATGCCTTCTCCTTTTCTACACGATTTGAATGTCATTGTATTTCTTCACATAACACAAAAGATATATATTTTTAAGTATTCTTCCCAAATACATTTAGTTCTCAGTTAGATTCAAATTACTATTACTAATATATCTCAGAATGGTTTCAGGAAAGGGAGATCGTGTCTAACTAACCTGTTTGATTTTTTTGAGGATGCAACATTGACAATGGATAATTGCAAAGCGTATGACATGGTTTATTTAGATTTCCAGAAAGCTTTTGACAAAGTCTTGCATAAAAGATTAATTCTCAAACTGAACGCAGTAGGGATTCAAGGAAATGCATGCACATAGATTAGGGAGTGGTTAACATGTAGAAAACAGAAAGAACTGATTAGAGGAGAAACCTCAAAATGGAGCGAGGTAACCAGTGGTGTACTACAGGGATCAGTATTAGGACCTATGCTATTCCTAATCTACATTAATGACTTAAATTCTGGTATAGTAAGCCAGCTTGTTAAATTTGCAGACGATACAAAACTAGGAGGAGTGGCAAGCACTGTTATAGCAGCAAAGGTCATTCAAAATTATCTAGACAACATTCAGAACTGGGCAGACACATGGCAAATGACATTTGATAGAGAAAAGTGTAAGGTACTGTCCGCAGGCAATAAAAATGTGCATTATAAATGTCATATGGGGGATACTGAAATTGAAGAAGGAATCTATGAAAAAGACCTAGGAGTTTATGTTTATTTCTTCATCTAGACAATGTGGGGAAGCTATAAAAAAGGCCAACAAGATGCTTGAATATATTCTGAAAAGTGTTGAATTTAAATCAAGGGAAGTAATGTTAAAACTTTACAATGCATTAGTAAGACCTCATCTAGAATATTGTGTCCTGTTCTTGTCACCTCGCTACAAAAAGGATATTGCTGCTCTAGAAAGAGTGCAAAGAAGAGCAGCTAGAATTATTCGGGGTTTAAAAGGCATGTCATATGCAGACAGGCTAAAAAAACAAAGAAGATTGTTTTCTGATTCAAGCATTCAAAATTCTAAAACGTATAGACAATGTCGACCCAGGGGACTTTTTCGACCTGAAAAAAGAAACAAGGACCAGGGGTCATAAATGGAGATTAGATCAAGCGTCATTCAGAACAGAAAATAGGAGGCACTTTTTTACACAGAATTGTGAAGGTCTGGAACCAACTCCTCAGTAATGTTGTTGAAGCTGACACCCTGGGATCCTTCAAGAAGCTGCTTGATGAGATTCTGGGATCACTAAGCTACTAACAACCAAACGAGCAAGATGGGCCAAATGACCTCTCGTTTGTAAATGTTCTTATGTTCTTAACAATAGCCAATAAGATTTCATTCGTTAAAGGGTAAGTAATTAGATAAGTCATACTGACCCCCAAACGATTCACTTTAGTTATTGCTCAGGTACATTCCTTTATACCAGATGTAGTCAAAATAGAAAACATTTCAATTGCCAAATACAACCAACCATTTCACATGTAAATAATACAGTTAAGTTCATCAGCAAAATGGTTTAACAAATTCATTAATACTTATGCAAATAGGTAATAATTCTATATTTAAATAACGCATCCACATTCATAAACAGTAACCATATCACATGTTCAACCAAATAGCGAATAGCAATTATACGTTTAAGTTATTCATATGCAAAGGAGCAATTTATAAAATTTGATTTTATAGAAGGAAGGAAAGGAGAAGGAAATTCATTCGTGTGAGCAATATTCAAACACTTTCTTTCTTTAGATTTGTGCAGAGTTATACTTATTAGTTTTTAGAGAGGCAATAATGCTTTTTCAAAACATTAAAACATAACCCAGACAGACAGACTATGAAACCAAACAACCCAAGAACAAACATACAGATAGTGAACAAAGCTTTCAGCATCAAGGTAAATATCAGCAATAATGACTGAGAGGCTATAATAGAAAGGTAAATAACAGTGGTAATAACGTATAAGTCTAAACAGTCACTTTCCCAAACAAAAAGAACAAACAGAGTGGTCTTTCATAATACAAAAGTACTGTTTAAGTCCTGCTACAATTATCAGCAGTCCTCCTTAAACAAATAAATGCATATGATGGCTCCGTAATGATTTACCGTAGCCAACAAAACAAAAAAAAATAGTCCAGGTTTCAGTCTCGCTAGTAATACAGCAGTATAAAGAAAACTCCAGGTTTCAGTCTCGCTAGTTTAAAAAAACAACAAAAAAAACCAAAATCCACGTTGCTTTAACAAACTCATGCAGCAGACCACTACCTGCAGCTTCAATTGTTTAAAAAAAAAAAAAAAAAACAACCACCCTTATATTGATTGTTCTCCAGACATTAAGTAACTGTTCGTTCTGTATTTTGAATTTCAAACCATGTCGGCGTCTTCACTGGTCCTGCAAGTTTCAAATCACTTGGTACTCTCTACTTCAATCGTCGGCTTGCCATGCAGTTCCTGTTCCAGCATGCTTCCAATACACAGAAAACAATCCCGACGTTTAACTAGTTATTCCCTTTTCAAAGTGTCAAAGCTATATTTATATATTTTTTTTAACTTTCGACTTAGACAAAAAAAGAACAAATTCTTGCGACTCATTGCCATACTACCACCTCTCTCTTGTTCACTCCTTTGACTGTTACATCATTTCCTATGACCATACCTCTCTCCCCTCTACCTATACCAGACATCTTTATGCAATTTTAAAAATGATTTACAGCCAAAGAGGCTAGTGCTAAATTCAATATGGCACGTATACTCATACTCAGTGAATGTTTATAGAGTACTGTAGTTATTACAAGTACAATGTACGGAAAAGAAAGCATGTTTAAAACTAAAGTGAATATCTGAAGTGGGAGATGTACATTTCGTAAACCAAACTTTCTTAATCTGTTCAGCAACACATCGTCGCTTGAAACAGTGCAATTCTGGAATTGGAATGAGTGCAAGGTAGATTCCAAAGTTTTTCAACACTCTGACTTTCAGTTCTTATACAGGCTTAAATGTTCACTGGAGCATAGTCCTTAAAAAGCAGGCTCTCTACCCCAACAACTGACCGACCTGCTACAGAACAGGGGTTACTTTGTTTGCTTGTTTTTTAATTAAATGCATTTTTTAAAAGTTATACAATTAAAAAAGAGACAAACTTTGGAAAAGCCTTGTAAATATGACATATTAAGTTTGTTTGTTTAAATAAGTTATTACAGCTAAGATGAACAAACAGATAATTGTAATAAATAAATAAAAAGTACAAGAAAGAGATCTTTCTGCAGGTATGCATGGCTGCTGAGTTGAATTTCCCTGATTTTACAAGGAACCTCTCAGAGGGTTAAGGTATTGTGCTTCAAGACAGGAAATCTGGCAGCTGTTGCACACAAACAATTTGTCAGTCTTCTTAAAATGTGAATAACTTTATGCCGTGTGGCTGCTTTAGCTCGCTAACAGGGGAAACCTTTCCCTCCTGATTCGTCAAACCTTAGAAGGGAAACACCATCCTGGCATTCCATCAGATTTCTTTAATTCAAAGCATGTTTTGATTGGAACAAAGCACAAAATGAAAGAAATGAAAGAATTAAAAATGCAAAATGGCTATTATATCATCTTTTTAAGATGGAAAACATAAAACCAGCTTTAATTAGGCAGTAAAAACCTAATCTTCACTGTAAATTACAACGGTCATATATCAAATATTTGAAATCTTGCATATGGAAACACGGTGGAATGGAGGAATAAAGCAAGGTGAATGAAATGTAGGTGTACATGTTTTACACTGGTAGAATAAATATTTGTACCTGTATCTTAATTTTAAAGAAATAGTTTGGAAACACTCCTCCTCAGGATTCATACAGAAATATCGGTTCTTTAGAGAATTAACATGCTCTGATTCGTGACTTATTTTTTCATGACATATTGTAATGATCCCTTGTAGAAAATATAAATAATATTATCAAAAACCTGCTAATTGGTGTATAAATAAGCTATGCCTTTCTGACTTTCAAGTTGGCCTTTTCAATGCACAAGACCCTTTGTGCCTAAATCTTCTAGAAACAAGAGTTTGTTATATATATATATATATATATATATATATATATATACTGTAATGTAAGACTAAAATAGCTTCTGCATTTTTAAATGGAAGCATAATAAAGCTACTTTTTAATACTTTTACAATAACTGGTCGCATTCAAATGTTTGATATTCAAAGTACAATGTATCCATATTCCATTTATTAAACAAATAATTAAATACTGAATAAAATATAAGGTGCCTGAGCTATGCTTACATTGTACATGCTTGTCTTAACCAATAGTAATAATGGTTAATAATCGGCTTTTTTTTTCCCTAGCACACTTGCTATTATTACAGTAAATAGAGAATAACCGTAGTGACTCCTTCTCATTAGTTAGTAACGTGTGCCATCGCCTTCTACTGCGCATTATTTATGTATTTATTACCATACCTCAGCACAGTGTTGGTGTTGAGTCATACTTTCTTTTTACCTGCTGTAATTCTTTTTTCCAGTTCCAGCCAGACAAATAGACCTGCTAGTACATAGCCTGCATACAGCAGAAGACTGTATATATGGTGTAGCCTATTTGTTCGACCCAAAGACTGTTTTTATAGTACTAAACACATTGCTTATTTGGGTATACCATATATAAGGCCCGCGATTTCATGGGCTGCACGGAAATTGTGAAATTAGCCCAATACCATGATTTTTACAATATTCTTAAGAAGAAAAATTTTCATAATTATTTGTATTTCATACAAAACAAAATCACATTAACGAAACTGTACAACTCTGCGGTGTGCCTGTGTGTAATATTCGCCATGCACATAGTGCTGTGCAGTGATTATGTCACGTGACTGTATGCAGTCTAGGTGGGAAATGAAAATACTACACACTGTAAACAAGAAAATGGATGTCTCTAAAAAGGCTAAAAATGTGTCTGCAGCAGATCACGTAAAGCAGTATCCAGCAGGAGAAATAGAAATGTAACCATTAACCTTCGAGGTCGCTGCGTCCATGATTGCAGCAGTCTTGAAGAAAAAATGATGACGATACTTGTGTCAGTGGTCGTTTATGCCCTTGAGGGCGGGCATGACTACGTCACAAGCACTGTGTGCAGCTTTGATATATCGATTCAGGTTAGACGGTATAAAGGATAAATACGCATGAGGTAATGGTTACATTTCTATTTCAGGGAACCAGTGTTATGACAGTAACCTAAAGTTTTACCTGTTGTGAGTAAGGAGTTTAGGTCTATTCATTTTAAGAACAAGCAAGGGGTATACAGGTACATTATATAGCTGTATGTTTTTTTATAATAAAACAGTAGGGCAATTGTTGTTTTGCAGAATAAAACTACACTTACGGGTAATGATTTTGTTTTCCTATTTTTTATTATTATTTATTTTTTATTTTTTTATTTTTAAAGCTATATAATTCCCCTATTGGTAACTAGAAACCAATTGCCTGCTGCATTCAAATGCTTGTAAGATCTCTCTTCAGGGACTACAAGCATGTAATCATGTATTGATTGTTATCATGTTACCTTCTCTGCATTGAGGGGGTATTTCAAGTATTTTATAAATATCATGATTGGTCTTATCAGGTTTACCAAATAAAATGTGGAGCACATTTAACAGAAAACTACTTTTTAGACATAATTGTTGTATTTATAGACTAGTAGAAGATGACGGAAAAGAATACTCCACATGCTCTATTGTAAAATGTAAAAAATACGTAGTGTACATTTTACATAAATCTGCTTTTAGCAATCCTACAAAATAGTTTCTGTGTTTAATGAGTTATGTTTATGTCTTCCAGTTGCATTTGGATAGTTTTCCTGTGGATGAGTAGCAAAATTATTAATTCCTCTCATATATAAATAAAAAGAAAATGAGTTTTAGGAGTCTCATACAACATTGTACATTTTTAGTGGCGTTATTTAGCATTGTGTAAATTCTTTAGGAAAAGGGCTTTTACAATTTACCATCAGCATCTTGACAACAAAAAACAAATGTCATCCTAGACAGCAGACATTTACCGGATCTTGACTTTTCTTGATTGAAAGTCCTAATTAAATGAATCGAGAGAATTAACTGAAATTAGCTGTCAGAAGGTCACATTTAAATGAGTGATGAGCTGCTCCTGCAGTAAACATTTAAATGATATAAATTGCCATTTAAGTGTATGGTTTAATGTTTGTTATGCATTAATGTGACAAGAGCCCGCAATGACAATCAAGCCGCTCATTCTAATTTGAACATATTTAGGGCCTTTGTGCAGGCAGCCCTGTGTAAATTAAGACAATTGCTGTTTTTATGTGCAAGCATAAATGTTTTCCCTCTTGCCAGTTAATGACAAGAAAAGTGCCTTTTCACCTAAATGCTTGGGTATTAAAAAATACTACTTCCAATATAAAAGACCCTTTACCAATCATAAGAGGTCATCTCCCAATTTTGAGTTCCTTTGTCATCAATTAGTTTTTAGGTTACTATTGTAAGTGAATGTTCCGGTAAATAAGAATGAAACTTAAATCTTAGCTACTGATGAAAGCTACTGATGAAAGAGGAACGTCAAATAAGGATTTAAAGTAATTTTAGCAATAGATAGATAGATAGATAGATAGATAGATAGATAGATTGTTTATTTGTGTGTGCCCCAAATCATGTAAAAGTGTAAATTCTTATAAATTAGTGTGATAAAATGAATGACTGAAGCTTTATCTTTTTGTTTGATTGTTTCTGTTTTACAGGCCCTTGAGAGCGAGTTTGTCTCCTGCCAGCTACACCAGTGGATAGACCTGATTTTCGGATACAAGCAGCAAGGTCCAGAGGCTGTCCGGGCACTCAATGTCTTTTACTACCTAACGTACGAAGGAACTGTTAACCTCAGTTCCATTGCCGATCCGGTGCTAAGAGAGGTAAGTTCCAAGGAGTAGAATCCTGTCACATGAGTCATGTCCTTATTAACAGTAAGGGCTGGTTCATACTTCTGTCGCAGACAGCTATAAAAGCTGTGCAGCTTCACTGTTTGCTGTGCGAAGGACGCATCGTGTTGCAGCCCTTTTGACTGCATAGTTGTTGTTCATACTTCAAATATAGACTGCATTCACTTTATTGGATAAATTGACTTTTTATGAGATGTGCTGAGTTTGCACCTCTTATACAAGAGATTTAAAAAAAAATTAAAAGCGACTTTTGTTGGTACATCCGTCCTTTCAACCAACAGAGAATCCGAAAGGGAGAATTTTGTACATTAATTAGAGAGATGCAGGTAAGACATTTTTAGAATGACAGGTGAAGGGGTTAACAATCTGTTAAACAGACTGGGGCCATTGCTTCAGCGCAAAAATACACAGCGATGCAGCGACACCTGCAGAAAGACTTGCACTCACACTGCACATACTGTCAACTGGCAATTCCCAGCAAAGTGTGGCCACGGGCTTCCAACTCCATTCTTTACTTCAGTGTTTTCTTGCTCTTCACAAATCTATCACACAGTTTTCTCCATCAGGCTTTACATCCTTTTCTATTTATGTTCTGAATAAAACACACCAACGCCTTTTCTATTATTTGGCCATCTCTATATTCTTTAAGTGATGGATTATATAAATGTGGATGTTTAGGAACTTCTAATAAAAGTTCCTCGAAGTCTTGCTCCATGATGGTTACCAGCGTACAACAACGGAGCAAATGTTGCCATTTTTCAACATCTGACCCTATGCGATTTCAGGTCACAGGCGCATGAGAAAAGACTGTACGACTTTTCAAAAAAGACGCATGTCACAAGAGTGTGGATGATGTAATTCCGACCTGTCGCACAGGGTCGGAGACCCTCGACTCAAAAATGAAGTATGAACCAGCCTGATTGGGAATGTTTATTTCATTTTGTTTTAATCCATTGGAATAAAAGTAAATATTAATAATATTTACCAGTCATGTGAAGGACAGAGTATTCTTGTGTTTTACACATCCCTAGGTTTAATGTTGATTTATAATAAAGTTGATTTATAATAAAGTTGATGGTACACAACATAGATACAACTACTAGTACAGTATTGTGTAATAATATTTATTCAGCGATGCGCTAGCAGATGTGATTGAGTTACTGCCAACAGCAGAACTCTTTCAACACTGTTTCTTTACAGAAAGACTACCCTAGATTCAGAGCCATACTGAAAAATAAATATACATGGGAATGGCTTGTCTTATTACTATAGTAGATTAGTTTCCTGGTCCTAGTGGAGTGGAGTTTTCATTCCCAAACCTGTCTGCAGTGTTGAAAGAGTTAATCAGAACTTAGTAAAGAATCTGTCAGCTGATGGCTTCACACTTTGACAGAAAGGTCCAGCCCTTGATTATATGAAGTGGTTTCCTGTGTCCGTGCTTTCAAACTCCTAATTTGTTATTCAAATGTTCGGCATTGTTTCGAAAAGAGTTGAATTTTATGTTTTGTTAAGTTTGTTAAACACAGCACCATTAGTGAATGTGATAGTACACCAAAATAGAAGTTTTGTTTGCAACTAGCCATTAGGTGTGCAGCAAATCCGTTTCTGTTGCCGTTTTTATGGATGGAAGCAAGCGTGGTATTTTTTTCCCTGTAAACCGTGTCACTGAACAGTAAATCACAGTGCTAAGTATTTTAGGTATTCAAGCAGACCTTTGTAGAATGTATAAACATCACAACTGTAGCATAACTCAGAACCTCTGAATTATTATATTTATAATTGCTGCAGGTTGAATCAGTCAATATGACTTCATAGTTTTTATGTTATTTACAGTGTTATTTACAGTTATTGAAAGTTCTGCAGTACACTTGGGTTATATGGAACTTCTTTCGCTGGCTAAATCCAGTATTGTTCTAAAAACCATCAGTTTTAGTGTTGGAAAGGGAAATGTATATAAAAATGGGTCCATTTTACATGTAAAGAAAGAAAAGTATAGCGGCCTGTTTTTTTTTTTGTTTATTTTTTTAGGTGCTAGATATAAACACTGACAGTTAAACCCATTCCCATTATCGTATATGTATATTAATATGGTCTATAAGACCAATTTTACCAAAAAAAAATGAGAAAGATGTGGTTTGAAATGACGCAGAGCCGGTTCTCCGGTGTAGGTTACTGAGTGACAGTTGTTTCTGTTGGTCCTGTCCACTCAGACGGGCTGGTTTCTTTCACGTTGGCAGCTGGGATTATGCTGCAGTGGCACAGCAGCTGTAGCTGTGGAGCTGTCCCAGAGACTGCACTGGCCCATGCTTTGCTAGTCTGTGGGTTTGGAATGTCTCACTCTAGATTAGGTAGTTACAGGGCCCTGACAGGGAAACCAATTCATGTTTTCACAGACGGTGATTACTTCCTGTTTTACCTCTATGGCAGCCACATGAAATAAGATTTAATAAGAGTTCTGCTAATAGTAACTGTCTAAGCAAGGAATATTCATCAACTCCTGAAACACGCTGCCTTTCATCCTGCCAGATCCATTTTCATACGCACATTTTTCCTTCAGAAAAAAAAAAAAATCTTCTTGAAGAGATGTATTTTAAATTGAAATGTTTTAAATGCTTAATCTTTGTGATGCTTAGTTTCTCTTTGCTCTTTGTCATTGTTGCCTTGTCAGTTTTTCTAATAGTAAATATCACCAAGGATGGAATGACAGATACTGTATTTGAATATCATAGAAAGTATCATATACAAGTTTAAAATAACCACACACAAAAAAAATAAAACTTTATCTTAGTGCTGGATTAGTCTTTCATTGCTCCAGTACCTTGAGTTAAACACAATTAATAAAAGTGAATATGAAAGAAATGCAGAAAATTTTCAAGTCAAAAGAAAAACAAATGTAGCTAGAATTAGTAGAATGATCTATTGTTTTAGTTTTTCTAAAAAAAATGTTTTGCTTCATTTTTTTTTTTTAAGCAAGCAAGTTGGCTTTTTTCCCCCCCAGTTCTGAGAAATCAATTTAACAAAGAATATACACAGATAGACCTTGCATATACAAAGTGGAGATAGATGACATTTTAATAGTTTGACTGCTGAAAGAGAGATGGAAAGAGAGAGATCTTCCTAAAAACAGACATGCATTATAATGATGCAGTGAACAATAGCAATCAATACAAGTCTAGAGGGACCACAATTGAAATCCCACTCTCGTAAAAGACTCTTGCATTGACATAGTTTTCTGTGTTGTTCATATGCGCTACCAGATGGGAAACACCCCAAATTAGTCTGAACTGAATCCCTACTGAAGAGGTGGAATTAAACCGATACCAGCTACCCGCATCATAGCAGTCATCGGGGACCTGTCTTTGTTGCCTAATTTTGGACATGTATGGGCTGCAAGGGGGGTGGATGTCATGCAGGACCCTTGGTGTAATGAATTTTTGACCAGAAGGTTTTATGGATAGTGAGGAAAGAACAGGTCATGTTTTTTTTTTTTTTTTTTTTGCTTTTTTTTTTTTTCTGTCACCCCATCAATAAATGCTTTCCCACTGACAGTGCAGGAAATATGTCTAATTAGCATATTAATGTGTACTGGATTTATAGTTTTATTTGTAAATAGTTGTATTTTTCAGTAATAAGTCATTCCGCTTTACAATATGTGTTGTGGTTTAAACATCATTTTCTACATTAACAGTTTAGTGCTGTGCAGTGTACCCTAGTGTTTTACTACATACTGTATAATTGGCATTTAATGTTATTTAGCAAAATTGTATATTTGTTCTGTTTTATAGTCTGAGAGGTATAAAAATAAAAATTGTATTTATATTTTACGATTCTTAAGACCAAATTGGAATTACTGTAGAGACCAATTATCGTGGTAAAAACATTTTCCTTAAATAAGCGTTAATAAGTGTTGGGGTTAGAGAAATTATACAAAATACTGCAGCACTAATTGCAAATGCTTTATAATAGTCATAATTAATTTGAATTATTGGCCAGTTAATATAAAGCATGACACATTATTAGGCAGGATTTTCTTAGCCCCATGTGAGCTGTATATTGCTCTCTGGTTCATATATAGAATCCAAGCAACAAAACCTGGGACACTATCACTAGTACCCTATCTTTTACCATTTCTATCTTGGAGCCTGATTTTCCAAGGTAGGTAAAAGGATTACTGGTAAAGGTTTAGAATAAATGTACCTGTGTCTTTAATTTCATGAGATTAATTAACTACCTACTTGAATATATTTACATATACTGAATTTACTCATTTTAACCTTTTAAGTTACATTTGATTGATTACATTTACTTAAACAATTGATATTCAATATAAACCCCTTTACCGTGTTTGTATAATCAGGGGTTCTTAAAGGGCATTAGTTAAAATAGTTTAACATGACATTTGCAATTTTTAGATTTTTAGAAATTTAGCAACCTCCTAAAACATGTCTAATCCATGACACCTTTACGTGAATCCTCCCCAGTAGCAAAACATGATCGCTGCTAAAATACACAAACTTTTTAGGAAGGTCTCGTACGAAATGTTCTGCTGGTACTTTATCTGTGGCCCAGGATCTAAACCCACATGTAAGGGCAGGGTGGATACGCCTGTGGTACTGTACCTGATTCACTCATTAAAACAGGGCTTTCACCAGCAGTGCTGTCAGTCTCTACCCTTTCACTTGTGCCTAATTCATCATAGAATAACAGAGGTTGAGAGACTGGGATTCAAACCTGAGGGCTCTGGGGATTCCAGGCAGTTAACACGGGTTGCCTGTCAGGAAAGAGGTTTTAACTGGATCAATACAATTCACTGCTGGGAAAAGAAAAGAAAGAAAACTATCAGCTTGGAAAGGCCTTTTCATGTTCTCTTTGTTTTTATTTTGTATTTTATGTAGTATGAAATGAGCCTGTTGGCTCTTTTGGTGTAATTGTAAAATTATATATATATATATATATATATATATATATATATATATATATATATATATATATATATATATATATATATATATAAACCTTGCATGCTTTTTACATTTCACAGAACAAACTTCCTGAAAAGATCTGTGATACTGTGTAAAAATGAGCAGTTTCATTGTAAATGAGCATTATCCTTTTTGTCCTAAAGTGTAGTTTGATTTTCTTGTGACATGGTCAAAAGTTATTTTAATTGAGCATGCGTTTTGTTTTGGGATAAACCGCTATTTCGTGTAATATTATGAAAATAACAGGTTGATAGATTACTTGAACACTGGGGTTGTACTGACAGTTATAATCGAGCATTTACATTTTTTTTTTCTTTCTGAATATTATAAGTTACGGTAGATCTGCACTGGTACATTGCTATATATTTTGCAGACCAAAAATGTGTCATCTGTTAGTAATTGATCTGCTAATATGGTATCTGAATTCTTACCAAATAAACAGTGTAGAGGAATACAGTCCAGTCCCTCGTTCTGTGCAGATGTTAGAAACCTTGATCAAAGTTATGTTGCAGAAAGTGGTAAAGTGCTGTTTCCGATGCTCAGATATCAAGGTGAAGAGGCCCAGGCACTGGCAGGGAAGAAATGTGGAAGTCTTGAATGTACCTGTTAAAAATTAGCTTTTATTCCTGGGATCTGTGACAAACGCAGGAAGGGCTGCTCGTGGGGAGTTGAAAACAAAGCCAAAAAGTAGGGTTCGCAATTGTAACAGCTCGTTTCTGTTTAGCATCACACAATTGGGATAGGGGGGTTTTACAGTGTTTCTCATGGAAATAGCATCTACAGTCCTTCAAGATGACCTCATGCTCCACTCCAGAGCCAAGCACTTTTCTTGGCAATAGAGCTGAGAACGCACACAAACACTTCCACACAGAAACACACTCAAACACAGAGGCATCATTTTTTAAAACACGATGCAATGCAGAAAGTACAGAACGACATTTTCATGTGACTGTTATGGGTCTATGGCTTGTAATTAGCATCTCTTAACCTGCAATCTTTCTTTGTTTATTTCCAGGCTGTTGAAGCTCAGATACGAAGTTTTGGACAAACCCCTTGTCAGCTGCTAATAGAACCACATCCCCCAAGGAGTTCTGCCATGCAGGTGGTGAGTCTGCTTACAAAGACAGGCATTTAGTCCTTAGATGTATATGTAGTTTTGCAGGCGTTGCTGATGCTTTGTTAGATCATGCGTTTCGCAAACTAATCCAAAATGATCTGTACGTGAACAAGGCCAATATCCAAGGGGACAATAAATTCCGGGGCTGACTTGTTAAATATTAAATTTGAACCATTTTATGTCTTGATGACTGGGCACTGTTTCTCTTCAAATTTGTATGTTTTTCTACAGCAATCTTGAACTTTTTTTCCCCCCTAGTATTTTGTTAATCCCCCTCCCCTTCCCTTTTTATCATTTAAGAGTTCAGGTTTGGATTAGAGTTTGGAAATAAGCCCGATAAAGCCCCAAATGAACACTTGATATTTGATTTGCCAAAGGAATGAATAGGGGAAAGGTGTTTGCTTTCAAATTCAGATTACTGCAAGCTTGAAAAGGGAGGCCGTGATGTAGACAGGCAAGGCCCCTATTAGTGCGTTGCCCTTGCACTGCTGACAGGCCGATTTCCCCCCACCGTCATTACTCACAACACAGGCACGCACCGGCAGCATGAGACAGCTACAGTCTTGAGGCTGAAGAACTGATGTACCAGTATGACAAGATCTTCCAGTAAAAAATAAAAATAAATAACAACTCTGTCCCATGCCAAACAAATAGCCTTTCTCTGTGATTTTTGTTGCCAATATAAAACATTTGCTTGTTGTGGACTGTCACAAAACCTATTAAATAAAACCATGCATTAATCCACAATATAGCTTTATCTTTTTATAGATTGATAGATACCAAACAATTCTATAATATTGTATACATGCACTCACAAATAATATATGTCCTGTAAGGTTTTAGATATGATACAAAACCTGTCCCTTCTCAGAGTAGATTCTTGGCACAGATCATCCATTACAAAAGGGCAATTTACGCTACAGCTTAAGTTAAACTGACTATTCCAACAGCATAAGAAGCACAAAAGATAATGTTTTAAGACAGGTAACTGTACTATGCATATCATGCTGCAATTCTGCCATCCAGTTTTATAAAAACAGCTTCATAATTTTTTCTTTTTTTTAAAAGCATCTTAAACTAATATCCGTATTTGTGAAAGCACTTTAATTGAAACATTACGCTAGAGTGGTGTGGAAATCGCATTCCCTGATCCCGACAGGCACTTACAGATTTTGACATTCAAGTGGTTAAAGGTGCCTTGTATTTAGTTTTTGTATCCATCCAATTCTGGCAGGAGTGACGGTACCATTTGACAGGTCTGCCTGACTTCCATAGACTTTAAACGGCAACACAAACCAAAAGCAGATGGGCTTTTTAAAAAAGAAAGGTGGTGTGCAATTTCTGCCCAGGGTTACCCCTGGCACCCTTGTAATAAAGCCTGCTGCTGGCATTGACATTGATTGTGAAAGTCACTCCTAACCTTTCAGAGGTGTTCAATAATGTGTGCATTGAACATTGGGTGCATATTTAGACCATTCTTAAAAATGTACCACCTTAAAACACTGGATTAGTCAGCAAATGAAAGCATTTGTAAACTTGACAAAATAAAGTAGAAAACAAAAACGTATATAGTTTAGTAAATAATTTTCAAAAATGAAAAAAGGCCTGTCTTATCAATTACCATATTATTAAACAGTTTCATACATTGAATCTTGCAAACCACAGGGGAAATATATATTTTGGACAATTGGCTAAAATGCATACATTATACATTCAATTGGATAAATGCATACCTGTATTCTGGTATATTTCCATCATACATCATAGATTTGACACAAGTATACATCCAAACTTAACACAAATAACAGCTGAGCAGTAAAATTCAATTGTGTAGTATTAGTATCCCAGTGCAGCCCATATAACAATGTAAATTACTGTTTTAATTCTAAGACTGATTGCTTACACACACCTTCGGGGCTCGTAAGTTATCTAGTCTTCTCCACTCTTGGAATAAAAATGATAATTCACTGTCTCGTATTGACTATCCTCACTATATACATTTAATGGGACTGCTGAGGATTATTCATGCCGGGTGTAGTTTGTATTGCATTGTGTATTGCTGTTTTCATTACATTATAATGTGTTTATTGCATAGGTGTTCCCACATATACACAGGAGAGCATGTTAACAAGTAGCATCCATTATGTAATTTAAGGTAAATACATCACACAGTATCATAGTTCATGAGAAACAGGTATGAGTTAACCATAATAGAAGCTTCCTATAAACTAGTAATATTGCATATAGTGTGCTAGGCTGACCTCTGTCAGTGTGACGACCCTAAGTTTTTGATTATGGATAGGGCTTCTGTTTTTCGGTGTTTATTCATTTTATTTTTTCGGTGCTTATTTTAGCTAACTCGAGTTTTATGTAAATCGTTTTTTCCCTTGGGCTTTCATTGTTGATATACTGTAGGAAATTAGTGTTTTCGGTTACTTTCCAAAATGCTTGAGCATTTTTTTTTCTGTCAAACTATGTATAGTAGTCACTCGACAGCACTTGCACACTTAAGTTATACCTTCTTTCCTTTGCTGTCTTCCACAACGAAATCCCTGTGGTCATGGGCACATTGTTCTGGGGTTTTTGTGTGTAGGCATTTTTTTACATTTCACCACAATTTGCAATTTGCAAGTTTTAAATCCTCTGTATCTTAACTGTAATACAGCTTTAAATCCTGCTAACAACCCTCCATTTCTAATTGTAATCTCGTTTTAAATCTCGCAAGCAGAGTCTCCAATAGAAATGTGCTCAGTAGTTGGGGTGGGTTTAAAGTATTCAGAACGAATCAATGATAGATACAAGGCAGGAAAGTAAGACATTGCCCAGCTGCGTTGGGAAATGTATTTTTTTTTAAATTTGTAGTAGGTTTTATTTTTTAATGGGAAAGGGGTGAAGTCAACGTGAATTGATTAACCATTTCCAATGTTTTTCCAGTGGTTTCCACCGATTTTAAATTTTGTTTTGTATCTGGGGTGTTTTATCGGAAAATCAGAAGCCCTAATTATGTATATTAATAGTTTTCACAGGCATCAAAGTTTTAAAATAAGTGATAAGTCTGATATGTCCCCACTTCATTTCAAGCAAAGGTTGTTTAATAGTGTATTCCTTATTCCTTTTTCAGAATAAATATAAATAATACGAAAAGAATACAGAGCTGTCAAGGAGCACAACATTTCCCCCAGTGATCCACCTTACTCAGCATTAGGATTTCATATTTCTCCCCAAATGGATGGACTTGTGCTTAGTCTGGGGTCAGCAAATTTAAACCAAATTGATTTATTTTGTCATGCTGTGCCGTCATCAACCCAAACAAGAATTTGGCTATATAACTACAGTACAGCTATAACTAGCTGTGGGTCAAAATTAGCCTTGTTTAGATTTGTTCCAAAGATGAAAGGCCATTGCTGTTGATTGAGGCTGATCACCATGTACCAGAAAACAGGAGGCTTTGAATCCACTACTCATACTAGATGTACAATTACAACACTGCTTTCCAAGAAAAGGTTGCTTTAGACATATTAATCCAGCACCGAATTACGGTACAGTTTTAAAGCTTTTCTTCTCAATTTTGTCTGCTGTTCGTTTGTCCAAATTAATTTTACAAATGCAAATTAACCTTGAAACCCTTAACAAGCTCAACCAGTTTTTGTTTGCTTCATTCTTTTCAATATGATTGTCTTATCCTGCTTTTTAGTCTGCATGAGCAGTAATTTACATCAGGTGTAGCAATTAGCTGTCACATGCTCAGTGCCTGTTTTGACTGTGCTGCTGTTGGCCAGTCCCCTGTTGCTTTTGCAGCATCAGATCACTGGATTTAATTGAAGCCACATTAGATGAGGCATTACTGACACCTTTAATTGAATGAGTATTTGGGGAGGATTAACTCATAATATTGATTGGCTTTAAGCTACTCAAACAGAAGACCAGCAGAGCAGCTGATGAGCAAATCTTTGATTCGCATCTTTGGTGTCCATCACCTAAGAGATGAAAAAAAAAAAAAGCAGCGGCTCCACATTTATAAAAAATGAGAATGCGTAATGTTTAAGGTTTCTTTAATTTGAAGATGATGTTGCAGAAGACTTTGACTGTACTAGTTAAGTGTCTTCAGTTCGTTTTGGCAAAGCCATAGTGCCAACATTTCATACACTGAATCGGCCCACCACTGGGATCTCAGTTTGCTCTGCAGGCAAGCCTGCAACGATGGGCATCAGTTGGCACTGCAGTTCTACAGCTGGAAACAGCTGGTATAAGAGAAGGGAGGGTCTTGTCATTGCAGGTCTCTAAAGAAAGGGCGACAAGCATCCCTCGGTCCTTATGGGCATCCATTCAACAATATAGTTGCTTCCAGTTAATCTTTGGTGTTAATGCATGTACTATACAGATCAGTGGTTCTTAAGTCCATAACCAGAGAATGTAAGCGGAGTGGTGACAAAATTCCGCTCACCGCTTATAATATCCTCCGCTCCGCCTTTTCATCTATTCCGCTCCACGGCTTGCGAGTCCCACTAAGCTCCCCCACTCCAGACAAAATGGGCACCCTCTGCTTTCATGGTATTAAAAAATAACTAAATAAATAAAGTAGCCATTTCTTTCCCCCACTGTGTTGCCAATTGCAGATGAAAATGATCTGTACATTCAGAAAGGAGTGTTATTTAATCTTCCTGATTATAATCACATAGCTTGACCCCAAGTAAAAAAATAAATAAATAAATACCAAGCTATGATCTGCAAAGAAAAAAGCCTACATAAAGTGCTCAGAGAAGTTTTCTAATTCAGTTAGAAAAGGCTTTCTCATTTTTATTGATTGGTACTAAAAAAATGCGTAAATTGAAAATAGTTAGGGAATATCATCTTCCAATTAACAGGTGTTTAACAGGTTCCTGTGATGTCATGTACAGTGTCACCTATTTCAAACTTTGCATATGATTAATTTAAAATTAGCTTTATAATGGGCTTGTTTTTATCCGAATAATGGAGGCTCAAAGCCACACATATGAGTGAGTCTCAACAGGGCTAACGGACCACCCTGTAGTGTATGAACTATCCTTAAGAGTACAGAAAATATAAACTGTGTTCACAGTGCGCTATATTGGTGCATAACTATGGAACTGTATAAGAACAATATAGGCTATGTAATAACCGCAGACAGATGGACACACAGATGACGTTTCTCACATTGCAGCTCCACAATCGGGAGAATATATATTTTTCCTTCCATAATAAATTATAAAGTGCAACGCCAATCACATTGAATATAAAAGAAAAAATATATATACAGTATTTTTTTTATTAAATTCTCAAGTCTGCAAAACATAAGTGCCTATTTTTTTTTATTTAAGTTTTTGTGCAAACTCCATGGCCCAACATGTATTTTAGAAAAATAAAACCATGCTCAGTTCTTCAGTGCTGTGAAAGAGTGGGCCGGAAATGTCCATTCTGTGCTCCTCTCCAACAACTATCCCGCTCTGCTCCCGCGCTCCACAATGGCGCTCCGCTCTCTTTCGCCTCTGTCCATAACTGGTGTTACAATGGATTATCCCCTGTTAGTAGTTGTCATTAGTAATACATTTATTTATTGTCCCTATTTGTATGTGTATTCTAATCACTGTTGGTCTACTTAATGTTTTATTTGCATTATTGTATATAACTATTTGATATAGAGGTTAAGTGTGGAATGAGCATTTCTTTTCTAGTCTATTGGGTAGCTTGAACATATTTATTTTTAAAATTATGCTGTTAAATTCTATAATCAAGCACTGAATTTTCAGTTCATTGTTTTTTTCTTTTAATTTTTGTATATGGTGTGGGGCTGCAAATTCTTCCATTTATTTTGATTTTGCTGTTTTTTTTTATTTTTTAAATCTGGGTTGCGGGATCCAATTTCTATTTGATTAGGTGTGTTTTTACTAAAATCTACATTCCTGGGGTTCAGATAATTTCAGATCCAAACTTCTGTGGGTTTCACCACCCTTATTGCACTAATGTATATGTGGTGACTTTACTAAATGGATTGTGCCACTATAAATTCCATTACCCTTTTTCCAGTTCATGAAAATGGCTGAATTACATAATAGATAAAAGCAGAAAAAAACCCAAACATAGCAATTGTTGAGCATCTGTTGTGCACTGGCCTATAGCATACTTTAGTGCATCAGCAAAGATTATTATTATTATTATTATTATTATTATTTTGAAAAAAAAAGTCATCTGATCCCTCTTCATCTTGCTATATCAACAATTATTAATTACTGTTGGGAATGGCATTGATAGATGTGGATATATAAGCAACAATTTTTAATAAGTTGACCATTATTTGATAATAGTTTCTTCATTACATATGTTGACAGATATTTTACAAATTATGTAATTGTATCTGACAATATCAACACAACTTCTGATTCCACCATTCAAATGAAGAAGTATTTCAGTGCATTACAAGTTTGTAAACTGAACCTGAACCGTGCTTATTCCCTAAAATCCTGCTTAGTTTTTTAAACAAGGCTTCTGAATTATTTGAACTCCCCTGTCTGTGTGATACTCTTTGCTTGGTTGTGCCTTTTGCAGTGGCTTTGTAGTTTTAACCTGAGCTTTCTTCCCTGTGCTTCTCTTTCCTTTCATTTCCCTTTCCCACCCTCCTTTGGTTTTCATTCCCCCGTTGTGGGCCACTCAACAGTATCTCCTCCTGCAGACCCCAATGATGTTCACTGAACAAATGCAGCAGGACGTCATCATGGTTCTCAAGTTTCCGTCCAACTCCCCCGTGGCTCACGTGGCCGCAAACACGCAGCCTGGGCTGGCTGCACCCGCCATCATCACTGTCACTGCCAACAGACTGTTTGCTGTGAACAAGTGGCACGGGCTCAGTGGTGAGTCTGCATTCTGTACCTAATTTACACTCTGACCAATACTGTTTACTTGATTTAGATGTAAAAAGCTATCGCCTGTTTTTAGTTCGTGAAAGCATTAGATTGTGCAGATACTGACTTTGTAAGTAAATTCCTTTAACATGTTTTATGTCAGCAGGTATTAAATAAAACCAAAAGAAACCTGTATAGAATGTGTTTAATTGTTTAATAAGTGAATAGTCTTTATTAATGTTAATGCAATTACGAATAGTAATTATAATACTTTTCCAGCTTAATTTTTTTTATTATAACTTTATTGTAATGTTTATAAAATATTTATTTAATAAAATGTTGCACCGTCGTTTGTCTGTTTTCTAAATTCTGCATGCAGCAAACCCGTAAATTAAACTTAAAGCTAAGACCCCCCCCCCAGTTTATAAACTGCAGGTGTTTTTTTTTTTTATTTGATTTGATTTTTGAACAAAATGTATTTGATATTAAAACCCGCCACCGCTGCACTTTCAAATGAAGCAGGGCTGGGTGATAGTCTCTGAGATATGATTAAGTCTGAAACGACACAAGCTCTGTGGACAGGGATTGGTCAGATTTAACAGGGGGTTAGTCAGATTAAATGTGATCCCTGGGTAGTTGATCAAGTCAGTTATCCTGGAGGCCCAACAAGTCTGCCATTTACCACAGAGCTTTTACAATCGCCAGGAAGACCGAAAAAGTATTTTCCAGCCAGGTATTGGTGCACCTCTAATAACCTCAGCAGTTTGAAAAACTCTCGTCTAAACAGGCACAAATGCGTGCACACACAAAGTGGACTTTTTAAAACTTGAAAAACAGCAATTTTTTCTAATTTTTCATCTGTTTTCGTTTTAATTTTCCCCCTCATCCAGGCCATCAAGGCTCTGTTCAGGACCAGCCCTACCAGCTGCCAGTGGAAATCGATCCTCTGATAGGTCTGTCACTTGTCTCTCTTCCTCTGCGATTCATTGCACTCTGTATGGTGGCCCTGAAGTGTAGATTACTGTTGTTTTTCACCCGTGCGCTCTCTGAATGGAATTTCCTTGATGAACCATTTGCATGCAAATTGGAATGCAATGAGCTGTAGCTATGCCAGTATTTCATCAATCCCCACTCCCCCCAGTCACCCACCCTTCCTCGTCGGACTGCCTAATTTGACCAGGGATAGGACGTGTGTCAGTGAAAATGAATATGGATGCTGTAATAATGTGTGATTGAGAATGTGCATGAAGTACTGTCAGGACAATATTGGATCTTTTCATCACTCAGACTTGTTGATGAGCAGGAGAAGGGAGGCCCCGTGATGAATTGGTGCTCTTATAGTGCAGCAGCTCCATTGCTGGAGGATATTTTCATAATAACAGCAGGACTCCTAGCAGTCGTGCAAGTTGAAAAATAAAGAGTGTGCTTCCAGAATTTCATCATTAAGGAGATCAATCCCCACACCCCCACACACTTTATGGACCTGCTGTTCAGGCAGGGGAGCATGGATGTGTAATTGCGAAAATTCTCCAGCGACTTAAATTGTGTTTTTTTTTTTCCATCCTGGTTTAACATGCTTCATTTACATTGTATTTTCATTTTAAAAATACAGATTTATTCTGTCATCCTGGCTTTGTACTGTGTCTTTAAAAATTAAAAGCAGAATAAATGAAAATGTGACAGTATATAGCAATGCTAAAAGCATGAAACCATTATGACAACCAAAACATTTCCGTGAGCAGTTCATTTTACATTCGTCTTGAAAGGTCAAATATGTTCAGAGGTGTATATGAAAATGTTATTTAATATGATTTTATTAGTATTTTTATTACACGTGTGATCTGTGTGTACTGTACTTTGGAAAACCTGAGGAAATAGTTTTCTGAAAGAGCAGGAATAATAATTTAATGAAACTATGGAAAATGTTAATACAGTAGCTTTATTCAAATTCTGCTTCTTGTAACCACTAAATGATTTTTGTCTTGATAAATATCAGAGGAACTGTTTGCATTCCACAACATTATTAATGTATACATTGTATATTCTACATGACTAGTTCTACAACCAGGGCCAACAAGTTGTTATTATTAAGATACTAGCTGAAGATGAACTACTGTTCCGTTCCACAAAGTTATCCTACACCTGCTCATTTATGAAAGTACTAAGGAATATGTCAAATATACAGTCCGGTGCCTCATAACATGATAGGCAGTATTTCCTGCAAACCTACTTTATGTATCCCTGGTTAGTGGTGCTTTGAAATCTGGAGCGGATCATATAAACGTCATTGTATCTTACAGATGAAATAACATCCATAATAATAAATACTGGATGATGTTGCTGGTGTCGTTCTTCCATGCATATATATATATATATATATATATATATATATATATATATATATATATATATATATATATATATATATATATATATATATATATCTATATCTATATCTATATCTATATATATATATATATATATAAAATATATTGTAGCACTGGATGAAATTGCTATCAGAAAAGGCAGTCTTGACAACAGAGCAATAGCTGGCAGGCTCTTTATTTGCAGCAGCAGGTTCAGAGCAAGTAACACAGCTCACAGCACATGATTCTCCACTCTCTGAATCAACACACACTCACACACCTCATGCACCCTCTTTTATCCCCCCTCAGACCCAGACACAGAAAACACAGAGTTACAAGTATGTGAGGATTTGACCATTCAGCACCCACTGACCTTTAACCAACAACAATCAAAAACTAACATGAACCTATTCCTAACCAACATAAAAACTACAAAAGTAACGCTTGCTTGGGTAGGAGCTTGATTTCATTCAGTTTGGAAGCACAACATTAATCTGGTTTCCTTCCCTTTCCATTTATCTGAAGTCACAGTGCAAGGCAGCGTTTCATCGGTGTTAAAATATTAGAGTAGTTAAGGGAACTACTTTTAATTCAGCACTGATTTATTAAGTGGTCTGCACTGTATGTGTAATACTGCTAAATAAACTGAACTGTGTATATGAATTGTTGCAATCTTCTATACAGCAGGTGCATGCCACTGAATGTCAGCGATCACCTTAACCATTGCACTCCTCTGCCTGGCTCCCGGGCTCATTTGTGTGTGTGTGTGCTTTTCCAGCCAGCAACGTCGGCACCCACAGGAGGCAAATCACTGACCTTTTGGACCAAAGCATTCAGATCCATTCCCAGTGTTTTGTGATCACCGCTGACAACCGATTCATCCTGGTCTGTGGCTTCTGGGATAAGAGTTTCCGTGTCTATTCCACCGACTCAGGTAATTGCATTATTCTTCTCCGTGTTCAATGACGAAAGCATAAGGAAAGGGGTCAGGGTCACAAATGAGGCTCGCAGGTTACAACTTCATACTCTGCTTTCATTTTAAAACCAATTGTGCCTTTTTACATGGGTTCTAAATTTAATTTAAAGGCATACTCAACTCTTTGTGGGGTGAGGAGAGTAGGAATAGGGGAAGGGGGCTGTACTGTAGCCTTGTTACCTTTGTGTGCCTATGTTAATATAAAAAGGGTTGTTTTTAATTGTTATGCACTGTAATTATTTGCCTTTATCCTTTAGAGTACAGGGGCAGAGTGTAAACATATAATTTAAAAGTTAATTAGAACAAATTCTCTTCATTCCACATGTTTGCTGTACTCATGGTGGAATTAATGTGTGTAGTGGATATTTCAAATCATTACATTTTCTCTATTAAATCCATTTGCTCACGGACGGATGTATATCTGCATTAGCCTTTCAACTGAGAGAGACTGTGATTTTACAACACAACAGATTCATATTTCATTTTATAAAACTATATATATAAAACACACATATATATATATATATATATATATATATATATATATATATATATATATATATATATATATATATATATATACACATACAGTGCTCCCTCGCTATAAGGCTCTCGATTGTAACGCGCCTCGGATATATTTACCCCCAATTCCTATACTAGTGATTCCTGCAATATTTCTATAGTAAATACAGTACCGGTGTTGTTCAAACTGTAAACAACTTCTCAGTCTAACTTCCATTTCTGTCTCTCCCTTTTGATACAGTGTCTGAACTGAAGAAAAGCTGCACTGGCACTTTATAACGCAGACATCTTATTCAGCATGCGTTTTATAACTAAATAAATATTAGGTCTATTACGTGGTTATCTTTCCTAATGTTTTTACTTTTTTTGCTGTGAGAGGAGGTGTGGCTTTCTCTGGGAGATGAGACGCTTCAGATTCGCTTCAGCCCCGCTCCGGCAGCTGAACCTGGGGCGAGCCCATTCCCTCTTCCCCTCACCCAAGCCTCATCATAGGAGCAAAAATACCCTCAGATCCTTGCACCACCGGGCAATAGTCGCCATCTGTCATCTGATTGGTTCACATCACTGGTAGCCCCACCCATTTTTAAAGGAACGACTTTCTCCTGCACTCCGCACAAGAAGAGAAAATTGCTGAACACCGAGTCTGTGACTTAACAAAAAATAAATTACAAAAGAAAGATACCCCAAAGTAAAATGGTGACTAAAACATCACTGTCACTGTTTTCTGACTCGAAGATGTTTAACAGATGTGACGGCCAGGATATAAACTAGATTATACAGCAGTCAGCAAGCCGCACGGAGAGCTAGACGCCAAAAAACTTTTATAATTACAGTATGAACTTTAAAAAAAAAAAACTGTCAGATATCTGTTTTTTTTTTGTTTAATCCCTACTGATTTATTGTTTTGGGGTATACAAGGGAGGCTGTGTGGTCCAGTGGTTAAAGAAAAGGGCTTGTAACCAGGAGGTCCCCGGTTCAAATCCCACCTTAGCCACTGACTCATTGTGTGACCCTGAGCAAGTCACTTAACCTCCTTGTGCTCCGTCTTTCGGGTGAGACGTAGTTGTAAGTGTCTCTGCAGCTGATGCATAGTTCACACACCCTAGTTTCTGTAAGTCGCCTTGGATAAAGGCGTCTGCTAAATAAACAAATAATAATAATAATAATACAAATGCACTAAATATTTCAGCAGTGGCAGTGAAACTAGTTATAAAAATATACTCAGCCTGACTCGGGAGGTCACAGTACATACAATTTTAATCAGCATTTGGAGCCTATGTTTCAGTGCAGTTTAAAATCTGACAACAATTATCTTTGCGTATACAGTGTACGTTTTGAAGGCTTTGAAGAATAAATATTTACACTTTTTTCGAAATCTGTGAAAAGGTAAAGCTATGCCTCATGGGTATGTTAATAGACAGAAGGTTCTTTCGGCACAGTAATGAAACTGTTTTTACCCTGTCAAATTAATTTCACGAAGTTTGTCATAAATCTACAGCTCCTAGTGTTTTATGTTTCTGAATCTTTTTTTTAATATATATATAATTGGATAATTTGTTACATCATCATCAAGAAAATTCAGTGACAAAACATTCGCTGTTCATCTTGTTATAAAATAGTCCGGGAGGAGTGACAGATACCGAGAGCAGAGTTAGTTATCATAATGCAATTTCAATTAAACGATCAGCGTGCTACTGCATGTAATTAAACTAACAGGACAATTCAATTGTGTTTATTTCTCAGCCAGCATTGTCGTTTAATACATCGCAACTTCACAGGAAACAAGTTGTTTAGCTCTGTAGTTATGACCTTATAAGCCGCAGCCTTAGTTAGGTTCTTCTGTTACTGGCCATTGATATTGTATATCAGAATTAAATGGTCTACCTGTTAAGCACAATGCCTGAAAGCATCTTAACATATGTTTAAAGTCTGAAATTTAAAATATTTCTTTTAAATTCTTAATATCAGATTGTATATTTGCGCTCAATACAGTGGTGCCAATACTGTAAGTATTTACACTTCTGAATTCCATTGTTATTACTCTGAGAAGTATTCAGTAAGTCTTGCCATTAAGTCAGTGTTTTAATACTGGGGTGGAAATATCAAGAATCTTAGTCCATAGTCAAGTTTTCCCATTTATGAATCCAATCAAGCAATCAAAGGAACAAGGAATCAAAAAAAAAAAAAAAGCTTGTGTCAGCTATGAGAAGCTGTGACGAATCCAAATAAGGTCAAACGAAGCTTTAATAAAGATAAAGTGAATGAAAGAGTGTAATTATACATCTGATCAAGACTTCTTATTACAGTATTATTATTTTTTTTAACTAACGATAAAACACTAAATATATGTTCATAAAAATTAATGCAATTAAGTATTTAATTCACTTGTGATAGGGTGCTGGTAGTCAATTGGCATTGCTGTACTTTTTAAATTTTTTTTTATTTTGGCAGTTAGCAAAATAAACTAAAATAAGAATTATCTAAGAATATACAGTAATGTTTTAGGTTCATTCTAGAGTAATGTAATCATGAAATAAAATATGGCATGAATTTTGTGTATGTTGCATGAGAACACACAGTTTGCATTTAGAAAATAAATAAATTGAGGCCTAATTTTGAGCAACAAAATGATGAGTATAAATGATTTCACACATGAGGTAATACATTTAAAAAATATAAAATGTGGGGTCCCTGTAGGACTTGCCTGGTAGAAGCACTGCTGCATGGTGCGCAGGGTGAGTCATGTAGTGCAAGTTAGTTTCCTGGCTGTGCAAAGGTCTTCTGCTGGCCAGGCGCCCAGTAAGCTCAGAGCGGACACCTGCAGGGCTGACCTTTGTCCTTCAGAGGTCAGTATCTTGCTGACATCCGCTCTCGAGTTCCTGGGTAAAAAATGAAGCTTGGTTGTGGGATCGGAGGACGCCCACTGAACCTTCAGGTCTCCTGAGCCGTGTTGCTGCGGTGAGGTGAAAAGCGATTGGGCATTCCAAATTGGGAGAAAGTCGGAAATTATAATTGGACACACAATTAAAAAAAGAAAAAATAATAATAAAATATAAATAAAACTACAGTCATTAACATGGTTGTAATATCCTGTATTCCAGCTGATTTGTTTTGAATATGTGTGAAACTGCTCTCTTTCAGGTAAACTGACTCGGATAGTTTTCGGACACCGAGACGTGGTAACGTGCCTGGCCAGATCCGAATCGTACATCGGTGGAGACTGCTACGTTCTCTCGGGGTCCCGAGATGCCACCCTCCTGCTCTGGTATTGGAACGGCAAGAACAACAGCATTGGAGAAAACCCAGGCAGTAAGTACAGCTCAGATACAGTATTATTGGAGAATCCCAGGCAGTAAGTACAGCTCAGATACAGTATCATTGGAGAATCCCAGGCAGTAAGTACAGCTCAGATACAGTATCATTGGAGAATCCCAGGCAGTAAGTACAGCTCAGATACAGTATCATTGGAGAATCCCAGGCAGTAAGTACAGCTCAGATACAGTACCAGCAGCTCATTTTTTGTAATACTGCTTCACAAATATTACAGCCCACGTTCACAATTATATAAGCTTGTACAGAGAATATTTAATCTACGCATGACAGGACTTATAAGAGCAGCAAACGGTTTTTTCTTTTTTATTTTGCAGCTCATTTTTGGTATGTTTAAGCTTTATTCTTTTGCTTTATAATCCTATTTTTAACACTGGTGTATTATTTTGTAGTAGAAAATGTACAATACCATTTTAGCAGGTATTTTCAGAAGCTTTTCCTGTACATTTTGTCAGTGACATTTAGTTTTTAAATGCCAGCGCATTTGGATTCTAAAAGCCACCGAGACAACAAATGTGCCCTGAATCAAAGGCACGTGAAAGTTCGCCAGCCAATGATGGTAATTCATTTATAAAGGGGATGGTGGGGGTCAATACAACTGAAAAATGTTATGGTCTAGCCTTGCTTACAATAACATGTGGCTTTGGACATGATCAAAGAACAGCAGACACGTAATGTTGCTGTGTGCAACTCATACCTTGCTAATTTGGTTGGCTTAGATGCGGTACACCACATTAAGTGAGTATATACAAATTTACTAGAATTTATGACAAATTGCAATTGCATTAATGGTGCACATCAGTATTTCATTTAGAAGCCCTTTTAAAGCCTATTTTTTCAGTCCATACAAATGTGGTGTATTTTTCCAGTCAATACAGGTTACTACGATTGCATCATGTTAAAATGCAGACTTCATTTGTATGGATGCATAGATTGAATTATAATTATAATTATAATTATAAAAAAAAAAAAGCAACAACAAAAAAAAATATATATATATATATATATATATATATATATATATATATATATATATATATATATATATATATATATATATATACTGTGTGTATATCTCTATCTATCTATCTATCTATCTATCTATCTATCTATCTATCTATCTATCTATCTATATTTATTTCCTTTTTAAATACACAAATCGTAATGCTGAAGTAAAGCTAGGAGACAAACGTTATCAGCTTTACCTAGCAGAGAAAAAATCATTTTAAGACAACACAGTTTTTTTGTTTGTTTTACCTTTCCTTTACAAGCATAATTGAGAATTTGTATTTTTGCTTGTACAGTATAATTCCAGTTTATTTTTTCTATCATTATTTTGTTTAAAAACATTTTATACTTTGCCTTGGGATCAGACTTATGTTTTGTGTTGCTTGTCTGAAAAGCTCAGGAAATTTGACTGAATTGTATTTACCAATTTAACCATACTGAACAAAAGTTCATTCCAGGAAGACAGTTTCCCAAGTGTAAAATGTTGCAACACTCTGGAAAGCACCTCAGAACAGTAGGTTTTAATTACTGCTTATCAAAACTGAGCAGCAAATGGTATGTTGTGTAAAAGTTAACAAATAGCTTGATTTTCTGAAAAACAGATTTCATTTTAATACAGTATTTTCAAAGGGGCTGAACATTGTTATATGTGTCAATACTTAATTGCCGGTAGGATTAACCTTAAAAAGGAGTTCCAATATCCAGATGAAGCTCCATAAATAAGCAGAAAGCACAACACTAGGATGTCCACCTATGAGATACTGAAGCCACTAAAATCCATATGGGGTTTTCTGTTCCACTGAATTGTACTGAAAGCTGTAAATATATGGAGAATAACAAGAAAGATTTAGTAGGTATCAAAATGTTTAGTCAACATGTTAATGATTAGGCAACAATGAGTCACATTTGCTCTCTTTAACATCTGTTTAGGGGTACTTTTGATTTTGATTTTAAGCAGATACAAAATGGCAAAGGGTAGCATATTAGAAACGTTCTAAATAAATAAGAGTGTGCCTTCTTAAAGATGTATCCTACAAAACTTGCCATAATGAGGATAATTTAAAAACTACTTGACTATAACATTGTTTTACGTGATTTAGATATCTACCAGTGTTTTATTTGTTTCAACCCTTTCAAAGTATTTAAAGGTGTTGCATAATATTGTGTAAATACAACTAGAGTATTACAAGCATTCCCCAGCATTTAAATTATTTCACTTCTCTTTCTTTAAAAGCTACATCATTTTACAAACTTTGCATATTCACATGTGTATGTTCTGTTGAATCAAAAGAAAAAAGCAGAACTAGTGGTGGAATTCTAATAATGTCAGTTCAGTAAAATGGCAGAATAATGTGATTCTCTATTGCCATTAACCGCAAGTAGGTCTGTTAGCCATAGGGGCTTAGAAACACAGTTCTTTCCTTTCTTCCTTTTCCAAGTAAATTTATATTCTAAATGAGCCTCAAACAGATGACTCGCCTGGTCCATCCTTGATGAGGTTTATACAAGGGCTTGTTTTTGTTATGCCCAGACATTGATTAGACTCATTCTGCCATCCAAAACCCATCTTGGCTCTTTCAGGTATCATTCATTCTCCTCCATATGTAAATGCGTTGTTTCAAGTCCAGGGTATGCAACGGCAAGGATGGTAGCCAAAGGTAATCCAGGTAGGAAATTCCTTTCTGAATGCATACTCCAGAAATAAACCAGGTTAGAGTGCCATCTTGTGGTAAAAATATGCAATAGCCAGACTTATTACATCTTTCTTTTTGCAACAGAAAGCATAAATAATTAAGATTTCCTCCTTAATATCACCTCAGTATTTTATTGAGAGTTTCTAAATACCAATTCTGAATAAACTGAAGAGTAGTAAATAATCCATAAATGGCAGATTAGTATACGATCCACATGCTTTTTAAGTACTATAAAAAAGATGTTTACTGGGGAATCTCTTTATACTTCTGAAAGGGAAAAGGGTATCTACCCCCACATCCAATATCTTATGAATCCTCTCTTAGCATTGTTATAGACCTTATTATAGTAAGGTCTTTGAGTTAGGTGGTTTTACTGGTCAAATGCTGCCAATTTGCTTTTCGATTTTTTTTTTTTACACGTTTTGTATAAAATCATTTTGAATAACCTCAGCAAATGGAATAGAGCTGCATTGGTTGTTAATGTTGCCAGGAAATAATTCATAGAGCTTGATTACCAAACGTAGGGAAAATCAATTTGGATTAAGGGGGATCTAGTTTCCGCACATCGGAAGTTCCCAGAAATAAACCAACGTTTCTGGATTTTCTTTTTCCTCCATAACTAAGAATGAATGAAATAATTCAAACGTAGGTTTTAGGCATAACATTTGTGCATAATTTAAGCAGCATATAATTGCTGTATTTAATAAAATAAAAAAAATAAAAATAAAAAAAAAGCATTTTTAGGTCACTGAATAGTTAAATGTTTTTTCTTCAGGAAGAAGTGTGAGTTCTTAAGATGTAGTACTTGCATATTCCAGGTAAATGATACTCTCCCTTCTTCTTTTTCAGTTAAAAAAAAAATCAACAATTATAATCAGATGTTAACTTAATCCAAACCAAATGTGCACCACATGGAAAAGAGGTTAAGTGATACACCAATATATCAGTTTTATTGATCTTTTTTTGTAGAAATCTGACTGCATGTTTTAATCCCAGGAGTTGTAACACATAAATAAAATGTAAAAAGCAGAATATGTTTAACAGATTTTAACATTATCATAATTAAATCAGTATTTCTGTTTTACTACCTGTGGATGTTCCCTTGTTCTTAAAATAACCATTTCTCAAAGCATTGGAGGTTTGGTTTGTCACTGAGTGCTGTTACTGCCATAAGGAGAGGCGCCTTGTATTATTTATCACTGGAGGTAGCATTATATTAGCATGACCAGAGGCTCAAATAATTAAGACACATTCCTCCAGTGAACTTCAACCTCTTTTCCCCTTAGAAACGGCTCTGACATTAAGAGAGTCCCTCATGGAAGGAACAGCAGTTTACAGTTACATAACAGACATCTATGCTGAGTTGTTAGAGGTTCTAATTGCAGGTTGATTCATAGTTTAAGTTATCTTTGCAGCCTTCTACTTGGCTCTGACAAAGGTCATCGATAAGGGCAAAGGGGTCAGCTTGGTCTCTTTGGCAACATGAAATACAATAATATCTATATGGTAATTCATTCATAATTTGAGTAAAACAAAATAAACTAAGTATCAATGGCTGATAAAACAGAAAGAGGCTTCTTTAGTAACAAACAAGTCAGGCGTACTGTTGTGTCATTTAATACAATACAAAATATATTAAAAAATAAATCTTTAAGGTTCAGTTGAGTTGTTTGCGAAGTGGGTCACAGACTTTAATTCGGTTACAGAAATATCTTTATTCTAAAAATATGGAAAAAGAACAAGCAAAAAACGTTTTATAACAAAACATACATAAAACACAGTACATTTTAATCTGTGATTTATTATTTTCAGTTGAGTAAACTGAGCAACAGTAAGGCCTTACTATTTAATGTTGACAGTCTTGCAAGCTAAGCACTAGTTATTTGGTATAAAAGTCTCTGTGTAATTGTATTGCCGGGGAAGGCGAGGGGGAACGTGTACCCCCTTATAAGTTTTCAGTATTTTTGTATTTAATTTATTTTTTGTAGACAAGCACATGCACTGTATACTGTAGCTATGTTCCTTGTCTAATGTTATTTACAAAGGATGCATGCATTAGCCTAAATATTTGACTACAGTACATTACTTAAGTTTTACCTCCTGAATTGAGTGTTGTTTGACGTTTTTGAAATACAGAACATTTTTTTAAATAAATAATGAGGCACAGGACATTTCATTGTTTCATCGCAGTATGTAAAATTAGTTATTAAAGTGAATTGTTCATATTTCCCTCAAAGCTAATGTACACAGAGATCAGCTGAAATACTCGTACTGAGCTCAGTTACTGTGTGTTAATGCATTTTATTTCAAATATTACAAAAAAATATAAGTTAAGAGTCAGTTAAGAGAGTCGTGCACTCTATGTATATGGCATGATTTACAGTTCTGTGTCATGGAAGAAGTCATAGTAGTTTAGGAATCCCATTGGTAACTTTTATATAACACAGGCAGTGTACCTTGTTCGGTTGGAGATAAATCTATAGAACATTTGGTTGTCTTACACATTATTTACAGCTTGCACCTCAGAGCTCATTTAAACCCGTGTCTAGCCTTAAACCATTCTGGTCAAGAATATAACCCACAACCAGTGGCACTTTTATTCGTCCCTCTTAACTCTGTCAGCTTTTGGTTAAGTTCAGGCCTCGCATGCTTCAGACATTGCTGGCTAAACACTCAGTGGATTGTTCCCCTTAAGTCTTTCTTCATTTTTACAAGACCCTTGGTGCACAGCTATTTCCAGCGATAAACGAACGGCGCCTGATAATGAACTTCTAATGAACTCACTACTGTATCTGAGAAAGTGGTTTCACCACAACCTTTTCCATCAGATCAAAGCTGCAGAGGTTTAGAAGGAAATCCCTGTTAAACAAGACAATTATCAGTCAGTCAGCAAAATGTTACTTCTACTGGATGTTGTAAAACAGAACAGAGTTTTGTAGAGAGTTTTATAATCCCTCAGTTACCTTTAGAGAAAACTCCTACCAGCCCTAGAACGTTTTTTCAATCAGCCATTCTCTAGAGGAGTGGTGATGCCCCTTTTGTCCCGTCCTGTACACCCCCCTCCCCCTTGCTTTTGTGTGTGTGTGTGTGTGTGTGTGTGTGTGTGTGTTTGAAGTTGAGGAGATTTAAAAAGAAAATACATTAAAAGGGTTGATGATTCATATTAAAATGGGTCTAGGTTGAGCTGCCTTTAAGCATAACAATGATTGCCATCAACACGTATTTTAACCTTTAAATAATTTGATACATTTACAATCTGTCAATTTTTTTTATGCTCTTAAAACAATGTTTTGGATATGGTGGCAGTCAGGTTATTTTTCTCTGCAGAAAAAATGCCTCTTTTTTTTGTTGTGCAATGGAGGTTGATTTCTTAGAAAAACCTGCAAAGTAGCAGATGCCGATGTTAAATATGCTACTAATAGTTTAACCTCATTCAGCATCAAACCCTGAGACCACATAAATGGAATAGAAGGTATAAGACCATAAGCCAGATTTACTGTACATTTTACTGCCGTGCATCCATTTTGTTTTTTTAAATGAAATACTAATAAAACCACTGTATTAAAATAATGTGTAAAATGAAACATATAAGTATTTTCCTAATGTTGAAACAGCAGAATTGTTGGATTTTTAGTTTCATTGTAAATTCTGACTTGGGTTTAAGACTGCTGAGTCTTGGATCCCAGCAAAGCATTCCATTCTTCCACAATTACCTTCACATCACAGTTCTCCCTGATTTTGTTTTTCCTGGGCGTTTAATTAATCTGGAATTTAATTTAGAAATGCATATATGGTCCGTTGCAATGCTTTGCAAGCCACTGAAACAAACTGCTTAGATTGTATCTTTTTGTGACAGTGCTGAGGTTAAGAACATTCCCAAGAAATATTCCCAAAATAAGCCATCCCGTCAGGATCTGATCAGACCACAGCTCCCAAGGCATTGTAAGCTGTCAGCTTTTCAGAAGCTATCAGTTAGTGTCAGGTACCCTGAAGGTGATGCTACTCTGCATGACCCACATCGACTGACACAAGCGCACATCAGCAACAAAGGAGTTAGTCTCGGCTCAAGTCATAATCCGTTTCTTTCAGCAGCACTGCTTGGTTCAGTTCCGATTTTTGTTTTATTGTTTTTATTTTAATTAACCTTTATTTAACCAGGAAAGTCCTGTTGAGATTAAAATATATTTTTCAAGGGAGATCAGGTCAAGAAGGTGACATATAATAAAAATCAAAAATAAATACAAACCAATACAAAAATACAACCAATACAAGCAAGTTAATCAAATTACAAGAAACGGTTTATGGACACCAGACAAAACAAAAACATGTCTCAGCTGCATAGATGTCAGTTTTTGATTTGTACTCCTTTAAAGGGATCAAGGCAGTAAGTTTCAGTTATTCCAAGACTGTGGAGCAAAAAAACTGAATGCATTTTTTTCTCGAATTCCATATGAACTTTAGGAACTGAACAACGATTATAAGAACTAGTAGAGGTAATTATTTTAGTAAATATTAATTATGTTTAATTAATATTTATTAAAATAATTGTGGGTTTTGCCAAGCATAGCCTTAAAAACAATTATGCACCAGTGTTTAAATCTTCATGAAGGTAAAGAAGTCAGACCAGCCTATAAATCACAATGATAAAAAGAATAACCCAGGTTGGTTATAAAGCTCAGTGCAGAATGATACAAAGAAGCCAGGTTTTCTAAGACAATGGTACTAGATAATGTACTCAAGATCAGTTGTTTTCTAGTTTGTTCTGAAAAACAGGATTTATATCTATAAAAATAACCCTAACTGCAGCATTCAAAACCACAGGCATCTGGGGTTTACTTATTCCTGCGTCTAACTAATTTTCAGGAGTTCATCCTCTCAATAATGATTTCAAATTCCATCAATTTTAAATGTATCTGGCAGTGTTTATTACAACTGGGTGTGCAAGATTTTGTAATTTTGTTTCAATGCCGTTCGCACAAATACATATACACTAACAGCAAAACAGCTTTTCCTTTGTCAATATGTTTAAACAGCTCCCCCTAGTGTCTAATTAATGTAATGACTTATGAGGTTAACAATTTAGACAATACAGTACACCCTCACTATAACGAAGCTGTTGGGGTCCAAGCCTTTTGTTCGTTATATCGAGGGGTTCGTTATAGCGAAAGGACAATCAAAATGAATGATACTGTTTGGATTACGTTAATGAGGTGATTGTGAATAAAAGTAGAATTACATGTACCTGTTCGTTTCATGTATGCAGTATTCTGCCTTTGTTATCCAATTCGTTAAAGAATTAAAACACTGTACAAAAACAAAAATCCCAATTTGAAGCTAAACTTTTATTCAAAATCAATCTGACATGAATCGTTTCAAAGTGCACCAAATCTTAATTGAACATGCAAGAATCCCAATCAACCCGACATGAAAAGTTAATCAAATACTCAAGTTTTTTTTTTTTTCTTTAATTCTGTATCTGTTTATTTGCAACAACAGCAAACACTCCCCCTTTCCCTGGTCTTTAGATAGTCCTGCCTCTTCCCACTCCACGGCCAGTCATCAACAGCTGCTGTGTTCCGTGTCTGTCGCCCATAGGCTGTTTGACCGATGTGATGCACAGTCCCTCCGACTCCAAGCGTTCCTGCACTTCACAGACCTCACATACATTACAATATTATCTTTTTTTGCTTTTTTTTATTTGGGGTCCAGGGGCCAGAGGTTTGTTATAATGAAGGGCGTGCTAGTGAGGGTGCGCTGTATTTGGTCTTTCAGGACTAAATAACTACAGAAAGATTATCCCATGACTTTAATATATACTGTGTGTGTGTGTGTGTGTGTATATATATATATATATGTGTGTGTGTATATATATATATATATATATATACACATACACACACACACACACAGTTGTAGTCAAAAGTTTACATATCCCAATGTATTAATTTAAAATTAAATTAATAACTAGTTGAGGCACCTTTAGCAATAATAACCTGCACTCCACGTGGAGCGCCTTTACTGGATGCGCCATTCTGGGGCCCCTAATAATAACCTCTTTTAAATGATTAAGATATTGTCATTGAGCTTTTGGCATGATTCTATATTTTTGACCATTCTTCAACATAAAATTGTTTCAGTTCATTCAAATTCCGAGGACTTCTCTTGTGCACAGCCTTCTTCAACTCATACCAAAGATTCTCAATCGTATTTAGATCAGGACTTTGACTAGGCCATTCCAGAATCTTGATTTTATTCTTCTTTAACCATTCTGAAGTAGATTTTGCTGTGTGCTTTGGATATATATATATATATATATATATATATATATATATATATATATATATATATATATATATATATATATATATATATATACTAGAGAAACTACAGCAAGACTCTCATTGTGTGACCTTTTGTTTCAGCCGAGTTCGTCACACCCAGAGCTATTTTGACGGGACATGACTGTGAGATTACCTGTGCAACTGTGTGTGCTGAACTGGGCCTGGTCATTAGTGGCTCCAAAGGTAAGCTATACGTGTTTTTTTTGTTTGTTTTGTTTTATTTTTAACAAAAATATCTTAAAATACAGTTTCATCATAAACAAATTGAATACATTCAATACTATCACAATATTTTGGAAAAAGAATAATGCTGGCATCATTATATTGCTTTTAATTACCTAGTGTAAACAAAGAGATGGACTTCAGTCACTTGCTATTAAGTTTCATTATTGTGCTTCGCTAAAAAGAATAAGACTTAATTTCAGAAACTACCCTTTAGTACAGAAGTGTTGGGAATCTAATCATGAAGTTTGCTTGCACTTGCGTGTGAACTTGACTCTTTGAACAAAATGAACAGCGCTCAGTAAGAGTGCTAAAAGGTGCCCGCACCCTCACAGCTGTAAGCATTCCCTATTCAAGCATGAGCCTGACACTTCATTACTTTAAATGTATTTTTCCTGTCTGTCTCTCAGAGGGTCCTTGCCTGATACATTCTATGAATGGCGATCTCCTGCGGACCCTGGAAAGCCCAGTAAACTGTGTATGGCCGAGACTCATCCAGTCCTCTGCTGAAGGGCACTGCGTGGTTTACTATGAAAAGGGTCTCTTCTGCGTTTTCAGTGTGAACGGGAAGCTGCTGGGCCACATGGAAGTGGAGGAAAATGTCAAGGTGTGTATTTGTGCAAATCTGCTTGGGATAGAGGCTGACTCAGTTTATCTACCCAGACCCAAATCACACCAAGCTTTCTAGTGCCTGCATCTAAAGTGCCTTTATGGTTTTCTGAGCAAATTGCAAGTTGAGTGATACGTGTGAAATCTCCTGCAGCTACATAAAAGACCTCGGCTGAGAGGAATTAATCTGGCAAGCTTCTGTTGTTCTTAACCTTGAAATATAAATCTGCAAACTGAAACTATCAGCTCGGTTGATTTCTGCTTCCTTTCCAAATGGCAACAACATTTGTTTTAAGCAGTATACCAGTGTATTCATTGTACAGATTTATGGTGAAGCTAGTAAGGATCTAATACTTTGTTCGTTTCCTTCTTCTGATTATTATTATGATTTATTATTATTATTTTATAGGGCATTTCAGGACACAGCAGAGGATTACTTCCCTCATTAACATGTTTAACTGCTGATGCGTAAATAACCCTTTGAGAAATGATCCCAGAGCCATCCCAGACAGCTACAGTACAAAGCTGTCTGCTGAATTTATGAATGTGCCTAAATAAGTTCTATAGTTGCTCAGAAACAAATACATTTTATGATATTTCTTGCTGAACACAATACTTTCACGTATCCCTGGCGACATACACACTATATAGTTTACATTTATCTAGAGAACGGGTTATCTGATTTGGTTAGGGGGTTCTTTAGCACAAGATATTGAGTGCATCAGGATTCGGGGATATAAAGAGATTCCTGTCATTTGGTCCATCTCTCTGTTTGCATGTCACAATTCTTCAACATAACCATACAGTGGATGTAGGTCATGGTGGTCTGCTTTTTCATGATGCTCGTAGCTAGATTGCTGTTGTCAGTTCTTGCAGATATGTGTCTTGCACTACATTTGGTAGAAAGGTCATACAATGACTGAACTGGTATCGTTAAATTGTAGCCATTCTATAAGAAAGAGAAATGTTTATACATGATGGATTTCCTGTTACATGTGACTTGTGAATGATTGCCCTGTGTGTTGCTTGGTGGATTGCAGGCATTACTCTGACAGTCTATCAGATCTGGAACAATCCCTGCAGTGTTACAGCCACTCCTGAAGGGCTGGGGCAATGCCGCCCGAGGCACCAGAAGTTCTGTTTTTAAGCTAAAAAAAAAAAAGAAAACAACACAGATGTACCTTCTTTCTCCCTATTGGACTGTAGCCTTAAACAGTCCACAGCCTTTTTTCCCAGGGCCTCTGCACTTTATCATGCAAGCCAGCAACGTTATGATTAAAGAACAGCAATTGAAATGAAGGCTACCTGCCCACAGGCACTTTCGAAGTGGCTTTCTCCCTCTCGAAAGGGAACCTGCAGGTCAGAATATTGCTCCTCTGGGTCCAAGCCAGCATGGCGGAAAGTTCTTTGATTTGCGTTTCATATGTCAGGGTGCGGGGAAAATTGCAGGATGTTGACAAGGGGTTACCATTTACAATCATCAAGCACAGAGGACAGGTTTCTTATTCATCCAGCACGGCACTAGAAAATTACTGAGAGGCTTCCGGTCTGCCTGGGAAAACTCCAAGACGTAATCAGAGCCTCACACCTGCTTTTTATTTTAAAGTCCCTTCTGCACTTTTGTAACCCAGAAATATAACCTGTTTGATTTTGTGTTTCAGCAGTGTTTTTATTTGTAGAATCCTTTGTTCTCGTGGAGCATTGGTACTACATCAAGTAGCTGGATTGCTGTCTGACTGAAGAATGTTTCATGAAGCCTGCTTTGATGGATTTAAAAAAAAAGTTTGAAATTTAAGGAAACTGTTCCCTGTTGGTGGTTTCTTTAACAACAGCCTACAACAATATGTACAATTTTGTTTAATCAGTCAAAACTGATTAAAGCTGACTTCAAGCTTTGTGAATAGGGCCCAATATATTGCTTATTTTTTACAATCAATGTATTAATTACTGTTGCTGCTGTCTCTGTTGAACTTGATCACCTCTTTCTGATTTTAAGTAGTTTTATTTGTATTTTAACTCTGCTCTGCGGTTCTGCATGAGGGAGAAGTGTTGGTAATGGCAACTCTACAAGGGTTATTTTTTCCCCCCAATGAAAGGTCCCCACACACTGACCTATACCTGGCAACTTTTTTTCTTGGAAGTAGTATATTTGATATATAAGAGTAACATAAATAATTAATGTGTTAATAATAACACATTCACATCTGTACAACAAAATAAGTCTTCACTTCAGCACTACAGGCAAACTCATTTGGAAACAAGCATGCGTGCTGAAAGGATTACAGTCTGCAAGTTTATTCTTATGAAGTTTATTAATATGAAGAATGTTTTTAAAAGTGTTTCTTTTTTTGTGCAATGAAATAATAATGCAATCATTTAGACTTTGACATTTAGATTTAGATTTGTATGGTAAAAGTTAAAAAAAAAAAATTAAACAAAATAGCAGATAGTTCTTGGAATAAAAACCTTATGTCTGTCTGTTTGGCATTCTGCTCATGTGTTACATTACTCAGTATTATTAAGATCTTTTGATATTTGACTCCATGCTGGAGTTTTTGAGAAGTCTCCTTCCAGTGTGTTCCAGGCTCATTAGCCTGCCCCACAGAAATGCTCTTGATTTATGCGCCCTGCCCTCCCACCTGGGCTTCCCCAGCGATGTGCCAAGTTTCCAGATTCCCATTGAGCGCAGAGCAGTGAAGGGCTGCTCTCTTGTTTTATAGCGTGAGCACTGGTCTGCTGGAAAGGAAAACCAGACTTCACACTTCTCATGCACTAGCTGCCAGCTCGGGAGAATGCATGGACAGTCATTGGCTAGAAAGCTAATTTAGTATTACTAGTCAAAGCCTCCAAATAGCACAGGGCAATTTGGCATGTTCTTGTTGCGTTTAGGACATTTGCCTAAGTGAAGCCAAGATGCAAACCATACAATATAACACAATAATAGTATTTGTACACCATGTGTCTCCAAGTGTGTGGTGAATATGGGTGTGGTGTTAGCCACAAGTTCTTTGTGCATGACCATTGCCAATAGAATCATAAGTAAACTTGATAGCTGTGTTGCATTTAATGAATGTAGATTTAAACTGCTAATACTTCCACTTTATTTTATAGGTGCTGAGGGTGGTTGAGCTTTGAGTCACTTTTATTTATCCCTTGCCAAAAACACATTTTTTTGTTGTTGTAAAAATATAAGCTATTTTCTGCATATTGAGCTAGCAATGGATTAAATGTGTTTATTATTATTGTGGTTGTTGTTGTTATTATTACAACTACTACTACTACTACTACTACTACTCAGGAGCCTTGATAATGGAAATTAAATATGATTTTGATTCAGTATCAAATCCTGTAGCGTGCGAACATATTAATAAGCACGCATGCACTTTTGAAATGAATTTAAGTGTTGCTAGACACTGTTTAAAGGGCCTGTAGTAGAAATAGAACACCACTGAACCGAGACCCAAAGGTTAATGGAATTCTGCTTGTGCAAAGTGTTATTTCTGAGCCTGAGATTGAAATTGGTTGTACGTGTTACGGAACTCAGGGGAGGCTGAATTGATTTCACCCCATCTGATTCATCTTTTTATTACTTTGTGCAAACCAACTTCGGGGGGACATTGATGGGATTGCACAAAAGATTCCATAGGCAGTTTGGTCATATAAAATAATTATACACTCTGTGATCCCAATGAACAATTTTAATTCAGCTCTGTTTTATTAGATTCATCTTTTGGTTTCTTTCATAAGAGTAAATAAAAACATATGTATTTATTTATTTTAGCCTTTTTTCTTCATCTTTAAGTATTTTTAAATAGATTATCTCATAAAGTTCTGGATACAGCTGGATTAATTTTAACAGCTAATTTAATTCAGAAGGACAAGTCTAAAAAAAAAAAAATCTTATTTATAATTTTGGAAGACCTGGTACTGTATCAACAAACAGAAATGCTTTTATGATATTTATATGCATGTACCTTAGTTGGTGAATTTATTTACAGATGTAAATTGCAGATTATCAAAATTCTAAGAAACCAGCCACATTCTAAAATTGTTTATTTGAGAATACAGGCTTTCTAAGCCGTGTTTACAATGAGCCACCTTCACATGTACAAGAACTTGCACAGGGCTGGCTGGTTTTCTGACAATTACCAGGGGTGCAAATATATATATATATTTTTACACCCACTCATCTAGTGAGGCCCTTGCATTTTAATATAATCCTTATGGCACAAGGAAACCCAGCCAAAATATTCTATAGTATATCCTGCTGTGAAGCCTGGTTGTTACATTTGATGTCTTATGGGTTCTGACTGTCTTTCCATCTGGCTGCAGTTAGGGATGTCTATTTCAAGAGCACCAGCAGTTTCAGCCCAGTTCCTGATGGTCAGGTCACAGGTGTCTACATTAATAAACCCCTTCTACAGATAGGCATTGCATTTTTTTTTTTTTTTTCTTGTCGCCCCCCTTTCCCCCCAAAAGTGGTCTAGGATCAAGTATGAACTAACCATTCCACCCCTTGGAGGGCAGAGTTGAGTAAATAAGATAAGGCTAGCAAGTAAATATATATATTTTTACTTTTTTTTTTAATCATTCCACTAGGCAATACTGTTGAGCCGTGATGGACAGTACCTACTTTCTGGAGGAGATGGAGGAGTGCTGACAGTCTGGCAGATTCACAACCTTAAGCAGCTGTTCACATACCCCGGGTGTGATGCTGGGATCAGGTCAATGGCCATGTCACAAGACCAAAGGTAGGACACTACACAGTGACTTAACAGTTACTGAAGAATGCCACACCAGGGTTCTCCCCGGGAATTCCGTATAGCTGGGTGGCAAGCATAATAGCTGGGAGCACTTTTAACAGAACCATGTAATTGCCTTACCTTAAATATATAATAAGAAAGAATTTGAATAATAATAAGAAATTGAATAATACATAATGATTCACTCTAATTCGTATACAGGCTACACTGCCCCATTTACCCCCTGATCCTTTGCGACCTTATTTCTGGCAGAGCTTCTACATCATACCACCCAATTCCTTGCTGTAAAAAAGCCAGTTCCAATGGGTCTCCCAAGTGGCGCATCCGGTAAAGGCACTCTGCGTGGAGTGCAGGATGCGCTGTATAGCCTGGAGGTCGCTGGTTCGAGTCCAGGCTATTCCACTGCCGACCGTGGGTGGGAGCTCCCAAGGAATAGAGAAGAGTGCAAGCAAAAGTAATTAACGTGATCTGTCTGATTATCACATAGAGCAGTCCTGCGTGGGTCCGGTTTTTACAACCTGCTTCCGACCCGGATCTGGTACTACAGGACCCGACCCGAACCTGCAATCTGCTGCAGCACTGTCTTCTTACCCTCAAGGAGGCTATGTGGTCCAGTGGTTAAAGAAAGGGGCTTGTAACCAGGAGGTCCCCGGTTCAAATCCCACCTCAGCCACTAATTCATTGAGTGACCCTGAGCAAGTCACTTAACCTTCTTGTGCTCCGTCTTTCGGGTGAGACGTAATTGTAAGTGACTTTGCAGCTGATGCATAGTTCACACACCCTAGTCTCTGTAAGTCGCCTTGGATAAAGGCGTCTGCTAAGTAAACAAATAATAATAATAATAATAATAATAACCCGACCCGACAAGCTTTAATAAGACCTTCAGCCTGACCCAAACCCGCAAGTGTTTGTCCTTTACCTACTGCCTGTGTTGCCTCACACTCTCACATTCACACCCAGATATCTCTACCATTCTCCACAGATTGAGTTAACACAATAGGCTATTCAGCGTGGTAGCTTTCTCTATTGGTCTGGATATATTTTAACATTGTATATTAACTATGTCTATTTACTTTATTATAAAATGCCTGTCTATTCCTTTCATGCCACCAGTTGAAAGGGAGCTACACCTGTGCTTTCTCAGAGATGATGTACCAGTTTTGTGGCTGTCGTTCGCAAAAACAAGATGACAGGTTTTACAAGCAACGAATCCAGTCACATGTTCATTATTTTAATTTGCTATGATTCCAAAATAATTCCACACTTGTGATTTATATCTCGGTCTGTTATCCACTCAGGGGTTCCCAATTCTGGTCCTGGAGGACCCCTGTGTCTGCTGGTTTTCATTCCAACTGTGTTCTCAATTACTTAATTGAACTCATAATTGAACTAATAATTTGCTTAATTTTCATTGTTTTCGGCTCCCAAAAAGTTGTAGATTTCAAGTTAACTATAAGATTTTATAAGTAACTTGAAATCTGCAACTTTCTAGGAGCTGAGAACAAGTGAAAAGGTCTAATAAGCAAATTATTAGTTCAATTAAGTAATCAAGCACTCGGTTGGAATGAAAACCAGCAGACACAGGGGTCCTCCAGGACCAGGATTGTGGGAAACCCAGCACTACATGATATAAACCCTGCGCTATCTTTTGTTTCACCTTGTCCACATACATTTTTTTATATCACCAAGCAGACATGATAAAAGGATCCGAGAACACTGCTTAGTCAGCCGACTCCTCCCTAATCGCCTCCTGCTTTAGTGCAGGAAATACCGGTACATTTACTTCAATATGTTATTTGGGAAAGGGTTACAGACGCTGAAGGGACAGAAAACGTTTTTGGTGATTCAAATTCAGACCCGAGCCTGACCCGAAAATGACATTTTCTGACCCGCACCCGAACTGCAAACCGCAAAAAAGTTCACGTTACAACCCAACCCGACCTGCATTGCAGGACACCCGCGGGTGCCTGACCCAATGCAGGACTCTAACACAGAGTGGTATACAGGGTGATTCTATCTATATTCATTGAATACTTTCATTCACACGCTCAGGGGACTAACAGACTTTTTATTATTCTATTTTCAAGGTGTGTAATTACCGGCATGGCCTCTGGAAGCATAGTACTATTTTACAATGACTTCAATCGATGGCATCACGAATATCAAACAAGATACTGAAGCCCTGAAGAGAAGGACTGGTAATAAGGGATTGCTGGGAGAATGGAGGTGGAGCTCGATCTTCAGTCCTGCCATTTGTTATTAAAGGCACTATCTATATATATTCAATTCCTGAATGTAACTTAAATACTGTCAAGAAAAAGCAAACTATTTTTAAATGGTCATTGCTATATTTTGTAGACCTTAATGAATTTCATATATGATAAAACTTAGGGCTGGGTTCTGTAGTTATGGAAAAAAAATGAAAATCTATTTTTAGCTGTAAAAGTTTATTTTCATCTCTGTGCAAGGAAAACAATAATAATGTGGCCACTAGTTAGAAACATATATTTACATCAGTGGTCTTAAATTGCTCATAATTGCTTTTTTGGGGGAATGGGGAATAGGTGTTGTATGATGGGTAAAAAAAAAACATGTTTGGTCACTATTTTTCATAAGCATTGTGCTACTTTGACATCTGTACAGTACTGTTACTGATGTTACTTGGGAAAAAAAGCAATATTCTGTGAGAGTTTGATATACTGTACCTTTATTACTGTTATTAGAATCAGTCCTGTTCTAATCACCATACAATTAGCACTAGACAAGGGATTCCTTGAAACACAACTTTTTACACAACTTTATATGCTCAAATTGGTGATTAGAACACAATGTTTCCTTTTTTGTTTTAACTATCTTACATATGTGTGCATGATTTGTATCTCAGATGACAGTGGATGTTAAGTGACAGCAAATAGGTTATTGCTTCTTAAAAAAAAAAAAAGAGGAGGCACTCTCTTCAGTTTCAGTCTTGAGAGACCGAGCTCTTCTGCTGTATTCACGATGAGGAGTCGTTTGACCCAGGAGCAGGCAAGTGTCCCATGTTAACTTGGAGTGACGATGCAGGCATTCAGGCAGTCGTGTTTCAGGAGCTCTTACTACAGTCAAGGAATAATAATAATACAATCATCAAGCGTTAACGCCCTTTGGTTTTAGGGTAGCAATCAATCAACAATTTGGACGAATAAAGACTTTTCATGATTACACACATTTTTTGAAAAAACTAAATACCAGTAAACAGTAGGCTTAGTGTAGAAACAAAAAAAGAAAGCAGACACCTGTTTTATACATTTTTGGTATAACAGCTTCTTGTTGATTTGGCATAGCTTGTACAGGTTTAGGGGATATTTGTTTCAACTGAGCCATGGGAGCCATTGCATGTTACCTGTCTAAATATGTATTCAGAATCAACATATATCTGCCTGCTACTCAGGGAAATCATAGTGAAATACATAGCTATTTTGATACAGCATCTCCACTTTTTACAGGATTTCCCATTATTACATATTTAATTAGGATGCACACAATTTCTTTATTTTCCATGACCAGTATTGAAGATTTTCATGTTAGCTTGTTCCTGTGATTCAAAGATTTTTGGAATATTTTAAGAAGCAATGGAGTATTTGGGGTAGCTTTGTATTGTCTTTCTGCAATGCCCATGTTTAGGATGTTGAAAAAAGATAAATCTTTTTTTTTTTTTTTTTTTGGTGAAAGGTGTGTATCAATGTTGGTATGTCTGTATCCCCATACTGGTGCAAACTCATTTCAATGTTGTGAGTTAAAATAAGGCTGATAAACATTCCATCTCGGATTTCTTTTTTGTCTTGTCTGCCCATTGTGAGGAAAAGCTGCCTAAAGATACAACTGCAAGAAATTAAGGACTACTGTATTTTTATGTATCACTGAATATTTTAGTAATTGATTTGGAATGAGGTATTTCGATGTGTGATGACTTTAAACAATAAACAATTTGTAACTGAAAGAAAATGTGTATTTGAGTAACTTAAGTCTTTTGTCTTTTTATTTTTACTTTGTCAAAAATTTGTACAGAAGTGTTAGGAAAACAGAAACAAGCCAAAACACACTAGCACTTAGAATCGGATACACAGGGAATTCTGGATACAAGGACTTCCTGTAATAAAGTTCCGTGGAACTTGTGCGTTGTATCAAAGGGCTGTTTCCTGAGTTTGCAAAAATGTCCTAGTAGTACAGCTAATTGAATTTAAAAAAAAAAAACTACATTCTTGTGGGGTTCTGATTGTTTAAAGACAGGGTAAACCTGCTTTACATTCACTTTGCTGGCGTGAGTGCAGATTTACTGTACTATATTCAGTGAGCAGAAATTCATTGACTCGTGTTAGTGGAAGTTTATATATGTTAAGGGCAAAACCCTGTGGTCTGGCGAGTCTAGTTTTGCCCGGGCCAATCTAGTTTCGCCAAGGGCTTCTGGGCGAATCCCAAGTTACCACTTTTTTTCGGCACTCTAGATTGGCCCAGAACTTGAAAAAAATGACTGGGCGAAACCTGTTTTTTCAACAGATTTTACTGAATTTCAGGACTAGCCCAGGCAAGTCTAGTTTCGTCTAAAGCTTCAACATCGATGCTGGGCTAATCTAGTTTTGCCTATGCCAATCTAGTTTTGATTTTCTACACTCTCCCCTGCCAGCTTCCAAGTGCGTGTCGGGTACCTGCCTCGCCTCCACTTCTGACAACAATGTAGTGACGGTGTGCTGGGATTCCAGCGGCGGTGCTGAAAAGGCAGGACACCAGGGCTGGTTTTTAGTAGTGGTTAAAACCACTCTTTTTATTAGCTCTCTCCCAAAAAGTCTTGCTTCTCCATACGAGCAAGCAAACTTGCCACACACACACACACACACACACACAGACAAAAAAAGAGAGAGAAATAATGTTAATTGTTCGTGTTCAAATCTTTTTTTTGTTTAGTCTTCATTAAAAGATAGTTAAGATTGTAACAGGGTCAATAATGTCCCTGTTATATTTCACGTATTTTGTTACTTGTATGTTTTATTTTTATAATTGTACACTTTTGATTTCATTAACGCATGTTTTTTTTAAATATATTGTCGACTTGCACTTTGTAATTGATTGATCACTTTCTAGAAGCTTCTCCACTCCATCCCCTTGTAATGGCTTATTGGGTACCGACTAATTGAATTATTGATAGTTTTACCCGCCTGTGTATGGCGAGTTTGCCTGTGCGTTACTGTTTCTCTTTTCTCTCTCTCTCTCTCTCGTGTGTGTGTGTGTGTGTGTGTGTGTGTGGCGAGTTTACCTGCGTGTATGGAGGAGCGAGGCTTTTTGACTGGAAACCCAGCACAGAGTCGCTACATTGTTGTCAGAAGTGGAAGCGAGGCAGGTACCCCGGCACACACCTGGAAGCTGGCAGGGGAGAGCGTAGAAATGCAAAACTAGACTCGTCCAAATAATGCGCCAATCTAGGCAAAACTAGATTGGCCCAGCATCGATGTTTCAGGCTTTGGACGAAACTAGACGCGCCTAAATTAATGGCATGGGTAAACCAGATTCGCCAGTATCGATTTTGAAGCGTTAGACAAAACTAGACTTACCTGGGCTAAGTCAGAAGACAATGTAGAAACCCAGAGCTGTAATGGTTCATTGATGTTTATTTACATAATCAAAGCAAATCCCGAAGCTCACTTTGAATATGAAACTCAAGGGTAGAAACACTGGTTTCGGAGAAAGTATATGCAATAAACAGGCTTTTTAAATTCTTCATTTAAGGATTTATAACATTTTGAAGACTGTTTGTTTAAAAACAAAATCAACCAGCTTTTGAGGTATATGTGTTGGGCTTCCATGATTTCAAACTAAGCCCAGTGTTCATTTTTAACATGATGGACTGCAAAAGCAGTTTACTAGCCCCCATCAAGTCACTCAATTTTGGGGGCCCAGATTGTTTTAAATACACTACATTTCAGAATGAGGTTGATCTGCTTTTTGCTTTAATTGCTGCCTATTCTTAAGGACACACATCACAAGATGTTGGTTGGGTGCAGGTATGGTATTTTAGCTTTCATGCAACGCTTCCGTCTAGGAGCTGAAGATAATTACTCAAGTTAAGCTGGTCCTGTAGTTTAAAAATTACACTTTATATCTTTCATCAAGCAGAGAAAACAATCAAAAATAGAAGAATAAAATGACTTTCGACAGATCCACCATTGGGGACATCCAGACATTAATGACCAGCCTCCCCTCACATTTCATCATAGCAGGATGGATTTTCCCTATTCAAACTACCTTGTTTCCACCAACATTTTTTAGACTTGATTTAGATTTCAAATCATGATTGTAAAGATAAGTCCAACTTGTTTGTGAAACTTTTCATGTAGAACAAAAACCTAAGCCATTTTATAAACAGAAAAACGCCTGTCTGTTTGGGTTAAACTTTAGTAAACTCCAGTGCACAAACAACTATAAGCCACCTTAGCAAGACACAGGGAATGATAGAATATAGTGAACAATTAAGCTATTTAAAGTATTTATGGGCGGCTGCCTGTGCATTAAACTCAAAAGAGCAGTATTTGACATTCTTGAACTCTTATGTATAAGTGCAATACTGTACTTATCCCATTCATTTAACATACAATATGTTCTACTGCTCAATCCTTTGTTACACAAGCAGGAATTGACACAGACTTGATATAAATCTATAACTAGCATGGGAGGCACATCATTTGCTTTAAGCTAGAAAGAAAGAAATGGTCATGATTATAGGAGGCTGTGTGGTCCAGTGGTTAAAGAAAAGGGCTTATAACCTGGAGGTCCCCGGTTCAAATCTCACCTCAGCCACTGACTCATTGTGTGACCCTGAGCAAGTCACTTAACCTCCTTGTGCGCCGTCTTTCGGGTGAGACGTAATTGTAAGTGACTCTGCAGCTGATGCATAGTTCACACACCCTAGTCTCTGTAAGTCGCCTTGGATAAAGGCGTCTGCTAAATAAACAAATGATTATCAAAGGTTTTTGACTTGATAGAGCTAAAAAGGAGAACAACATCATGTCTCTGCCTCTGGGGTTTTTTTTAGACAATAGAGCAGATGACACACCCTTTGAGAGGAGAAGGACTTTATTGCATGGATTTCAGTGTTCTGATTTATTTCTAATACAAAATAAAAGCTCACATTTTTAACTAATGACAATGAAAACAGAAAAGACAACAAGGAGTGTCAGAGAAAAAGCTCTTATCAAAAACAGCCTCAATGTTATAGTCCTGCACATTCCATCTGTTCCTCGCTGATTTACAACTCCGACCACCTGGGTAAACTGTTTTCGTTGCTGAAATGATCAATAACAGGTCATACTGTAAGCATTTCAAAAACAAAAAGGAAGAAAGAAAATTTATACTGGATGCTAACAAGGTTTCATCTAGCACCTACTTTGTACATCTAGTTGTCCTCCTGGGTGACGTCTGGAATTGCTGTTTGAATGAAGTATGTGACATGCAACGAACAACAGTCATCGAAGCGCAGTGTTAAATTTAACCATTTACAGTTTACAGATAGAAAGTTCGACAGAAAAAGACGCTCATGATTGGAAAATATCAATCAGAGGAGAAACAAACAAAACTTTTGAAAACCTCGCAACACCTCACTTTTATTCTTTGTACAAATAAATACCTTTTATTTTAAATCAGCTCCTATTGAGCCTCTTCAGTGTACTGCAGTTAACCCTTTTAAGGTCCTGATCATGGTTTCAAATAGGCTCTTAATCGCATTGCTGATGTTTGTGCACAGGCAGGAACAATACACTGTAGTTAAGTACATTTTTTTTTTCCCTTCAATAAAAACAGACAAAACTACATGACAATCCAGCCAGTGTAAAATATAGTAAGTTAATGGTGTAAACAGATGTGCAGGTGGGGGGTGGGGGGCTAAAAACATCACCAGAAATGGTTTGCAGTGCCATATACAAAACCATATCAAACCTATTTTCATAGCTTATACTGTATGTACAAAAACAAAACAAACAAAAAATACCCTCTAAAACAAATATTGGTTGAAATGACATAGTGCCAGCACACACCATCAGTGGCTGCCAGAGTCATTATCTACCGCAGCATTAGCAGCGTTACTGGAACAAAGCATCTAACCCAGGGGTGGGCAATTCCGGTCCTGGAGGTCCGGTGTCCCTCCTGGTTTTTGTTCCAACTGTGCTCTAAATTAAAGTTCCTATTAGACGCTTAATTGGTCAGTTGGAACAGAACACCAGGAGGGACACCGGCCCTCCAGGACTGGAATTGCCCACCCCTGCTCTAACCCCTACATGCGAGTAGTCGGTAATATTAAAGATAAAGTTGAGTAGGCTGGGCCTCTTGCAGTGCGCTTCCTTTCTGGAGGAAGTCTGGTAGCCGGCCTGGTCAGGCAATCTCAGGATTCACCAGCCCCAGCTCTGCACTGCATGCTGACAGGAGGGGGCGGATGTGCTGCTGTTGGTGTGTCTGCCGTGGTGGGGGTCGATGGAGGTGGCGATGAGGTGGGCAACTGGATTGGCTCAGATGAAGCAGGAAGGGAGGCAGCAGTGGCAGTGCCAGCCCAGGGCGTCTCAGGGTCCTCAGCCTGGGCGAGTTGAGGTTTTTTCTCTGCGACGGTTTCACTGGCCTCTTGACAGCGCTTGCTGACCAGGATCTGCTTCTCCTTATCTAGAGCTGTGTTCTAGAGAAACACAGGGGAGCAGGGGAGGGGGTAACATATATCAGTCATCAGCAGGACTGAGTGTGAAGAGAGACCAGAAAAACAAATCCTGAGGGTCAATCTACAATAAAGAGCTTCAGTAGAAGCACTGGTGTGCTTCCTTTTAATTAGAAAATGCTACAAGAAATAACAGCTGTTAACGGTCAACAGCAAAGAAGCTTTTTTTCTGGGGGTTATGGGTAATTTTGCAGGTTGTGAAATGTTGCTATTATGATTGCTGCAGTATGCGATGACCTCTAAAGTAATAGAAGGATGCATTCTTTTGATGTCACCCTCTGTCATGTTTGACATTCGACTTACAGGTTGATATGAACTCAAAAAACGTATGATGGCAGTACTGTACTTTTTACAGTAAATTGACCCCAAAAAAGCAAATCAATATTTTGATTTCTGAGCATGAATTCTGAGGAAAAGGAGAAATAACATTGATAAAGATTCCAGAAGATTAATGGGCTGAATAATGTTACATTTTTTGTAGATATGAACAGAATGTATTTAAATACATGGAGTTTCTTGAAAGCTTCTTGAGTTTCTTATTTGACTAAAGGCTGTGAATGTTGGAATGGGTATTCTGTTATTGTCTTTATCATTGCTCAGGGAATTATTGAAAAGAAAGACAGAGACGTATTTCCTTCCATCTGAATCAGGCACAAGGTGAAGTAAGTAAATTTGAGCAAGGAAGAGAAGAGCACATTATAAAAGATTAGCAGACAGGTCCGTTGCAAAGTCAATGGAAAGGCACTTGAATACACCAGACCAACTGTTTTATCAGTTATTCCAGGAGTCTGACTTGGGTTTAATGGGAGGACATTTTTGAGGTCTTGGGTTCAGTATGGAAGGTGTTAAATGATTACTTTACACACTCTGAACTGGCATAATATGTAATTTGTATCTGTTTAAAAATATTAGTAAACATTTGCATCTGTATAAACTACAGGAGACGACAGCCTTACCATTAAGCAAAGACGGCTGTCCAGATTTCAAATTCCGACTTATAAAAAACTAATCGTAATAAATAAAATATACTCTACACTACATAAAGTTACAGCCTTATTTACAAGTAGGTGTACTTCATTACTTCAAAATATTCCATTAAATGTGTTCTTAATCATCATTACTGTGAGACACGCGTGTATATCTGGCATGCATAATAAAGTCTCCTGCATATTTTACCTCTGGGCAGATGCTGAGCAAGCCAGAAAAAGACACATTTCTGTATTGTCAGTATGAGAATGACCACTAGGGATGTACACCGGTAATTTCTTCCCCCTGAATACAGTGAGCTTGTTAGAGAATTTTGACAAACAAACTGATTTAGAAGGCAATAAATTACCGGTGCTCATTCCAAGTGCGCCCACTAGTGGTCAATTTATACTGGCCTCATTACAATAATCCACCAATGTAAAATATACCGGTGACGTTATTAAACATGTAAAAAAAATCACAACAGTAATGATTAAGAATACATATCATGGGATAATAAACAGATATAAATGCAATGTTCTGGAAATTCAGTGGGTACTAAGAATTTCCTTCAATTTCCTGTCTGGTGTGGGGTTTTTGTTACAAGGGAGACACTTCGTAGTCAAGGCATTTCTGAAAAGGGAATTGTTGAAAGCAACCCACCTTCACTTCAACACAGACACGGTGAATCATATTCTCATCTTCTTTGCTAGTTTGTTAATTTGTTTCATACCTGTGCATGTAATTGGGTTTATGCAAATGTCAGCAATAATACTTAAAACAGGGTAACAGTGTGCATCTTCCACAAATGTTGCTGGGAGTGCTCTATACATTAGACCATTACATAAATGCCAGTTGTCATACCTTTCCTTGTGCCTTTTGTGTATCTCTGTGAGTCTATAGGACTGTGTGTGCAATGTGCATTGTGTGCTGAAGACATGCACTTCACAAACAATGGCTATATCAAACCAATAAGATTTCAAAAGGGCAAGTACATAGAAGTCATGCTTACAAAAGTTCAATTTAAAACATTTCTCATTTTCCGCTTATTCAGAAAGGTCAGTTATTTAAGCTGAGGAGCAGTGGGGGGGAAGCATTGCAGTCGATGTTAGTACATACCATTGCCTTGGAGCTAATCAGAGGATAGCAATGCAGGCATTGGAAGGGAAGAGGGGAGAAGCAAAGGGACATCACTAGTCTTACTTAAAGCAGAACAAATACAGTTTTAACATTGCACATACGTTCAGAAATACATTTCTCAGCACCCGTGAGGTATCTTATTGAAAACCTCAATAAACTACTGAAGTAGCCCCAAGGGTATACCTGCAATTTACAAACTATGGTAACATGAAACTGCATCTTTCTCTAATCTCACGCAAATAGTTTTTGGTACAATTCCCCAGTTCTCCACCAGATGGCACCAAAATGACATCCACAAGCTTGTTTCTCCAATTTGTTGTCCCAACAGAACACAGAAGATTACAATATAAATAACTTATTGAAGGTTTTACTCAATTTAGGCGTACCCTGATTTTTGAGAGGTAAGTCTGCATTTACATATTATAAACCTGCTTTGACAGCTGTAATATATATTCATTATGATTAGATGTGTGGTAAATGCTTTACTAGCAGCTTAATCTGGACTGAAGGTCCCTTTCAGATAAAATTATTTACTTTTTTGTTATTCAAAAGAAATGTATATTGTTTCATGGTCTATGAATTAACAGTGCCATGTGTACCCACATATACACTGCACAGTGTATACTGCGAACAGCAGATTGCTTCTTATATTAAATGTGTGTCTCTTCTGAATGGAGTCATTTGAAGACTTTGTACCCATTTCTGCTTAAAATAATAGATTTTCAGTAACAACCAGAAGGGTGCAGAGGGAAGCAAATATAAAGCAGCTTCCTTAGCACAAAGGAGATTTCAGCAGGGGCAAAGCGATTTCTGCAGTCTGGGATGTGCAAAATATAACGCAAAGCCAAAAACATTTACAAACAAATTAATACAAGCATATAAGCAACAGTTTATCAAATTAAATCAAAAACAAACATGACAGGTGTAAATGAGTTTAAGGAGAACTCGGCTGGCCAAGATTAGACTGAAACCAAGCTTGTATAAGGAGGAAGCTGAGAAGATGTGTCTTGAGATAGACTGACAAGGGGCAAGCCATGCAGAACGGAGACTGATCCAGAGTTAGAGGTTCAGATCATTATTAATATTATTATTGTTATTATTAAACTCTTGTTGTGTGTACCAGACGTTCAGCTCCGGGCCTTTCCTCTAGTCGTGGGAGTGTGGGGGAGGGAGGGAGGGAGGAAGCTGCATTTCTCTCTACAATTCAAACTGTCAAATGAAATTTACAACAATAAACTCCTGTCATTAGTTCCAACTGTTCAACTGTTCACCATAGGCATGTGGCTGCTATATTATACCTTTATTCACTTGGCTCTATTGCTGTCTTTATTGCTGTTCCCTCAATACAGCTGCCTCCAGTGGGTGGTGCAGTATTAATATTTAGACAGGGTCCTGGAACTTTCCCTCTGTTCCGATCTAGACTAAAGAATGTATTTCATTTGAATTGATTGTAGGTTTAGTAATATATGATTAATATGTTGGTCAATGCACATCTTGTGCTACAGTTACGTTACAGTGCCCTTAAAGTTACCATGGTAATACACTCTAAAAGTCTAACTCCACTCTGCTGCTGTGGACCATTTCCTGCAATCTTACTGCAGTTGAGCTGTAGTTATTGTTTTATGAGTGGAGCATCTGTAGTAGCAATCCTTCTCATATCTATATCCTCAATCTGGAATCACAATGTACTGATTTCTTTCTTTACACCCAGACCCAGCTGATATAAACCCCACCACAGGTTTACAGCTGTCACTTTAGTATTTTATAAAAACCAAAAAATAAAGGGACTAAAATTGCCTTTGTTATTTTATTTTTCCTAAACTAGCATTACCGTCTCTTGAAATGAACCACCTGTAAAGCATTTGTATTGAAGAGTGCATTACAGTACCAACGAGCCTACATAACTGATTTATGTAATTATCTTGATTTCATAGAAGAGGACTCCCTTATGTTATTTAAATGAATTGCGGGATATATTGCAGTGTAAATACGATTAAAAATAAGGTAAGAGGATAGAAACGGTACAACAAGTTGATTATTACTTTGTAACCATTAACATTTTTGCTGTGCTGCTAAGGGTTAAAAATGGTTTTTAAAAAACAACTTCCTAATAACAAAAAACACCAGAACTATGTTATTATTTACTGCACAAATATTTAAACAACATTCCCAATTCTAATGACACGTTACAAGAACAAAACATCATTACATCATTACTCATCTTGATGTGTTTGTTTACGTTATTAATTGAAACTTGAATGCAATTTGAGGATTTTAATGAGGTGGAACAACTGGAGGAGTCACAGTGTTTAGACTGCAGTTGGAGTAGTTTTTACATGGCATGGCGCATTACCCCCGTTGCTAGGTAACAGTCCTACTCAGATGAGACTTATTCAAATGCAGTAGACTGCCAATGTTAGAATCAGTTTACTGTGTTAATTCTACTCCAAAACCACAGAATTAAACTGAGCAGTATGTTACGATTTATCAATAAAAGGATAATCAAATGGAGCAAACAGTGGAATCTTTGATGAACCAACCACCAATGGGCTAACTGGCATTGGAAGTTACTGAGCCCAGGAGGCAAGGGCCTGGACTCAAGCACCTGACCAATTAGTACAGCTGACAAGCAAAAGTATTGTGCATTTGATGATAAAAGCATGACATTTTCTACAGTGTTTCTACATACTCTTAAGGTTTATTTTCAGATGTGGAGCATTCTCAGATTTGACTCCGATGACCTTCAGAGGTCAATGGCCTCGGAGAACAATTATTTGCTATTTTAGCACCGTGTGATCATAACTCCCTAAATTAAACACATTGTATGTGTGTTTCTGTGTTTCTGTGTGCTGCAGGCATCTACAGATTGTTTTCAAAGGTGATGTTTGACCTGTATTTAACTTGAGAGGTCAATAACTTTGGACAATGCTGATTTTCAATGGCCTGAACCCTGCATCATAATACATATGTTTAAATAAACAGATAAACTACTTTTACGAGAGTTATGGTTTTGTTCTGTCCCACAGAGTTTATATTTACATAATAATGTAGAAGCCACCATACATTTATCATAATAATAGCCATTGAGAGGTCAGTCAGTATTGACCTTTCGCGACACACGTGCAGTAAGGTGGCCTAGACGTGCAGGACATAAAAAAATATTTGAAGGACACAAAAGTATTTTGAAAACAGCAAAATATTTTTAAAAACACAAAAATATTTTAAGGAAAAAAATATATATTTTGAGAAAAAACAAAATATTTTGAAGAAATAAATATTTTTAGAACATAAAAAACTTTGTTCTCAAAATATTTATTTTATATATTTTTTTATAATTGTGCAGTACAATACTACACCATTATGATATGCTTGTACACTGTAGGTGAATTTCTTTTGCATGATCAGCACCTCAGCACTGCTGCAGACAGTGTTTAGTGGTGGCAGCTGTGTGGTAAATATTAGCACACTAACTTGTGTTTCTTTGGTTCATTATTTACTAGTGGATTCAGTAAAATCATCAAACTTCATTGAAGTAAATTAAAAATCTATATTATACATAAAGCGCATACATTTTTTCTTTATCAGGGGAAAAAAAAAGACTATTCAGATCTGCACAACAGATGTCCCTAAATAGAGAGACAAATCATCGTCAATAAAAAGTTTCAATCAAGTTTACCTGGGTAATTAATTATATCTAATCCACAGGTTGAACAATTATTAAAATTGATTACATAATTGGTATTAGAGACAATTATATTGAACCTTTTTCTCTGGTGTTCGTGCCCTCTCCTTCCCTATCTCCATGGCAAAATGTCACACCCTGGTAGACCCTACCACACCTAAACCCAAGCACTCCAAGCCAGCTGGCACTACTAATTGGGAGCTGTGTGTGCTTTGTCAGAAGGAGACTGGGGAAGCTTTGCAGTGTCCAGCTAAATCAACCAAAGCACTGATTGGCAGCGGCTACAAATCATTAGCAGGTCACCTCGATCAGTTTCAGGAACTTGGGCACATGCCAATGGACATTGACATTGAAAGACTCAATGATGGGGGTGGCATGGAAGCCACAATGATGACACACCTCGCTGGCTGGCATAAAACATGCCATTTGAAATTCAACCAAACAAAGTTTGAACGACTACAGAGGAAATCTAGAGAAGAACGGAAGGCTGGTACTTCATCAGCTGTGCACACACGTTCAAGCCATAGCAACATTGACCTCAGAGCCCATATGCTTCCACCTAAGACTGAAAATCAGATTACTATCTGTGTTTCCTGATCTAAGGGCACATTCACAGGGGAGAGGTGTACTTCTCTCATTTGATGATGACATTGGTGGTGCTCTTAGGAAGGCCTGTGACCATGATAGCGATGCAATGCATTTGGCACGAGCAGCACAAGTCATGCGCAGAGAAATGTTTAACAGAAAATTCAGATTTGATGGGTCATTCAAGCAAGGATCCCAGCAAGATGCCGTACCACCATCCTTGATACAACCAGCAGAACAGCAGCTCTCTCCATATCTCAGCTCCTGATGTTCAACAGTGTGAAACACGCGCAAGCTGCGGATTCCTCTGGTACAGTTCATCACAATCGTGTCCGTGAAACACCACTTCCACTGTACATTGCACTGAAGATCCATGCTGTCACACGCAAGAGAAACCTCACTGACACACTCTTCAGCCTGGGGATGTGTGTTTCATATGACTGTCTCTTGCAACTGACATCAGACATAGCCAATGGGGTATGCCAACATTTTAGGATGGATGACGTCGTGAGTTCACCAAAGATGCGTCAAGGACTCTTCACGACAGCAGCAGTTGACAACAGCGACTACAATTCCAGTTCTGCAACAGCAAATGATTCATTTCATTTCGTGGAACTGACATTTCACTTATGCAGCATCCATCCCATCAGTTTGCAGGACTTGAGCGTGGTGTGTTGGTCATCAATCAGACCTCTTCCTCCACTAGGTCAGTTGCTCCTCTGCCACCAAAATACACAAATGTGCTGCCAGCTGCTTTGAAGACCAAGCAGTTCACTGTACCTGCTGTCCATGGTCCTGTGAGACCCCCCAACTTGCAGACTGTTGCACGGGCTGCAGAGGCAGAGTCCGAGTGGTTCAATACAGTGATGGCAGCTCTCAAGAAGCAGCAGTTAGACAGCATGGATTGGGTATCCTGGGCTGCCTACCAATGCCGACATACCAAAAGCAGTGATCCCGTCTGCAGCGATCAATGCATTGTTGGCATTGTTCGTGGACAGTGCACACTCAACTGCTGGAAACAGGCCCTAACTCCCAACCTTAAGATTCCAAGCCCGTCAAATTGGGGCTGGAGGAAGGACACCGCCGGGTGGCAACCACTGTGGACCACCCTTCCAGAAGCAACACAATCATGCTATGAACTTATTCACTGTGGGTGTAGGAAGGGATGGACTGGGCAATGCAAATGTGTCAAGGCCACCCCCAAGTGCACTGCCCTCTGCTCCTGTTCTGGAGAATATTAGCACTAACCTAGTACTCATATCATTACTCATACCTACCCGTTCTTTAGATCTTTGCATCAAATAGGTATCTGTGTGACATCTATTGCACACGTAGACACCAAATTTCTAATAAACTGTTTTATTTGTGGCATTCATTACAACTTCTCAATCGGACAGCACATCTGAGTCCTGAGTGAGGTCATTGACCGCTCAAGGTCAACAGAGGTCAAACCTCCAGTGATTTCACATGTGAAAAATAGTGTTCCAGGACACAGAAATACACATAAACTATTTAGGGAGTTATGTTCATGTTTTATGACACGCGGTGCTAAAATAGCAAATAATTGTTGTCTGAGGTCATCGACTTCTCAAGGTTGTCAGAGGTCAAATCTGAGATGGCTCCACAACGGAAAATAAACCTTAGAGTATGTAGAAACACTCTAGAAAATGCTTTTATCATAAAATGCACAATACTTTTTGTATATGAGCTTATCAGCTGTACTAAATAGGGGTCGCTAAAGTGCAAGTTGAACTATGCTCAGCAGATTTTTCCTCCCTATCAGTCAACCTTCCGTGAGCGGGATTTGAACCACACTCGCATGACTTGCCTTGATTTATTTTGCGTCTGTCTGTGTGTGCATCTGTCTGTCTGTGCATACGTCTGTGCATGTGTCTGTGAGTGCGTCTGTCTGTCTGTCCGTGCGTGCGCCTGTCTGTCTGTGCGTCTGTCTGTGCGTGCGTGCGTCTGTCTGTCTGTCTGTCTGTGCGTGCGTCTGTCTGTGCGTGCGTCTGTGCGTGCGTCTGTGCATGCGTCTGTCTGTCTGTGCGTGCGTCTGTCTGTCTGTGCGTGCGTCTGTCTGTGCGTGCGTCTGTCTGTCTGTGCGTGCGTCTGTCTGTGCATGCGTCGGTCTATCTGTCTGTGCGTGCGTCTGTCTGTCTGTCTGTGCGTGCGTCTGTCTGTGCTTGTGTGCGTCTGTGCGTGCGTCTGTGCGTGTGTGCGTCTGTGCGTCTGTGCGTGTGTGCGTCTGTGCGTGTGTGCGTCTGTGCGTGCGTCTGTCTGTGCGTGCATCTGTGTGTGCGTGCATCTGTGCGTGCATCTGTGCGTTTTGAGGTCTTGTGCTTACCATGATGACTGACACTCCGGCCGAGGTGTTATTCTGCTTTGGTGCAGAGTTAAAGTGCTTCTTTAGTTTACCTGTAACTTCTACCTGCATGTTATTCTCCATGGCAGCATCATCCTGCAAGAGCAGCAAAGACAGACTCACCCTCATTAACCTGAGCCATTAAGCTTGCCTGGAGATCCTAACTGCCTGCACTGGACATACTTCTCCATTCAAATCATTGGACATCTTTCAACTCTGCTCACCCCAGCTACTGTCTCAATATTTATGTAGAGTGGGGTCAGCTGAGTTGAAAGTTAATAGTCCCATGACTTGAATAAAATGAGGAACTATATAAAATCAGGATCTCGAAGCAAGCTCAGAGCCTGGTAAATACAGATACTGAATAAAGAAATATGATAACTGCATACTGGAGAAACAGAACCCAAACCACTCAGAATGACTGGAAAAATAAACAAGTCAAACAAATGTCATTAAAAAAAACAATTAAAATGAAGCTTCTTACTCTTAAACAATTACCAAAGTCCTGTTAAAAATAAATGTAAAAGTCTTGAAATTCTGCTTAATCCGAACACAAGACTTTTGGCAGAAAGGAAATCATTATCTACATTCTACCAAATGGTTGATGTTGTGTATTAACTTAAGTTTAATAAAATAATAATATAACTTGAATAAGCCACTCACAGCCACCCAGGGATGAGCCAGAACTTGCTCTGCTGTGTACCGTGCTTCCATATTGACTTGCAACATCCGACCAATCAGCTCCTGCAAACACAGATTAGAGACCTAATGTTAACCCTTTGATTCCCGGTGTACTTTCTGAACAACCGCATTTTTTGTTGACGTAGTAAAACGCACTTTCAAAAATCATAACACAAGCAGGGCCGCAACGACCTGTGATGTCATACCTAGGATGCTGGGAAGTAGACGCTACCAGCATATTTATCAAAAATACTAAAGTTTTCAACAAAAATGACATTTACAATAAAAATACTTATCATAAATCATACCTTGTGAACAACATTCCCTGCCAAAGAATTGTAACAAATCATTACAGGTGTCAGTACCATGAAAAAGTAAATGGGACATCACTGAGCATATGGATACTCAATTACTGCAAGATAACCCCAGGTTTGGACAGTAGGTACAGTGGATGATGGTACCAAAGTACCAAAAAAATCTAGCAAGCCCATAGTCACATAAATTATTCTGGGATATACAAACAGTACCACTTAATTAAGACACTGATAAATCAGAATTTCTGCTTAAATGGGACAGGACTCTGGGAGACAGTTCTTCACAATGCTATTTATGTAGTTTAATTGGGATACAGTATTTTCAAATTATAGATTGCTTTTCAGCGCAGTAAGGGTTTGCTTAAACTGAGTCTCCTGTGGTTTCTCAGGCTGCTGTGGCAAAGAAAGTTGGCGTGTCAACATTGCAGGTGTTTCGTCTTGTGATGTGATTTCAGTTAGAAATAAAAAAAAAAACAGCGATTCATTTTGTTTAGGAATAACAAAAAAAACTGACATTTAAAATGATGCCTTTAACATTTATTCGTAATGTGATGTGATTTCATTTGTTTTCTTTTCATTTAGAAATATAAAACTGTAAAAAAATACTTCTCTCCTGCATGTCGTAAATTATGAATACAAGCGTGACTAAGGTCCTCTCAAATGCCTCTCGTTTAATTGGGATAGCCGCTTATTTGGGATATTCGTACATCTCCTGAGGCGTCCCAATAAAGCGGCGCCAACTGTATTGAGCTGGAACGAGCTTGACCATTCTATGTACAACAGATGATGAAAAGCACACTACACACTACAGATAAAACAAACAGCAGGTAAATGGTAAAGACTGCCTCATAATACAGTCATGTTGGAGGGACTAGCACTCATCTCCCGTGGACATGCCTAAAGGACTTACTTTAGCCGAGTCAGTGATGTTGTCCCAGTAGGGAGATAGAAATTCCAAGCGTCCCTCAAGTATCTGGTCAAAAAGGTCCTCTTGAAGATTGTTCTCACTGTGCAGTGATAAAGCAGAGCAGGCGAGGATCATTACATACATAAAAACAATAAAAAAAATGATAAACCAACATCAGGCTTCTACTGCCTGAGAAATCCACTGCATGGTGAAAGAAGCCACTCTTTCTTTGGCAGCTAACTGGAGCAAGATTCCGAATCTTATTCATACAGCTTCATAGCACTGAAGACGCTCTTATACTGGAATACATAATCTGTCTCCTGTGCTTAAATAGTTGTTTACTATGAAGCATTTTTTTTCCTTCAGAGCATCACCTGGGTTGCTTTACAAAACTATGGAAACCAATGCCCTGCTTTTAACTGCTGTTGCAACCTAATTATATTACTTTTAAATTTCCCTGCACATTTACCTTAGTTATCTTGCTGTTCTAATTGTTCTAAAAAGTGTACATCATTGTTTAACATTTCATTAGCTTTAGTAAGATTTTCCTCTATCTTACCATTATCCTCACACTGTTCTTCAAGTTTGTAAAAGTCTCAGACTTGGAAGACATCCACAAAGACTTTGCCAAGCTTAAAATGTACATTATAAATATAACCAAGGCTAATAGCGTTCTGTCAGAATAAACAGGTTTTACTGGAGCTAAAACGAAAATAAAGTCAAACAAAAAGATAATCATCAAAATAATACATTAGTAATTAGGAGATAGAAAAGTGCTTTCAAGGCCTTGGTTTTTAGCCCTTTACTAAGTGTGTGGACTATAAATGTATTCCAACAGCTTAAAAGATCTCTCAGACAGGTGGCAAGTCCTGACAGCAGCAGGTGAGACATTCCAGGATGTTCTGAAAGCATAATCAGGCCTCCTGGGGATGACAGCTGTTAAACAACCAGATCTCAGCTTATTTACATCCCTGTTGCTCTGCCAATGGCTGTACTGAAAACATATTATTTTAAATTTCCTTCGATTCTATCCTCACTGTAGCAAGATTTACACCACGCCTGGCTGCCCAGAACCGTTTGCAGCTCAAACACAAATTCAATTGAGCGACATTCTTAAAAACAGGTTGGCCTAAGAGCTACCTTTCAACATTACTTGGCCATGCCTTATAGTAAATACATTATCATTTAGCAGATTACCTCCAATATTGAATTGGAAAATGGGGATATATGAAGGTAGCAAAATCATTTATCTGTGACATGCAAAGTAAATACACTGCAGTTAACAACCATTTCTATGGAAGCCTTTAGTAGTGGAGCAGGTCTTTAAAAAGCATCTAGGATACTTTTTATACCCCTTATATGATCAACTACAAACCATCTCTTTACACAAAATAGACGATCTGTAGTATTACATGTGGGCTTCTAGAACCGCGATCGTGTAAACACGATAAAAAATGCACTTTATTTTGATGACTTATAGAGCCACCGTGCTTTGCAGTACAGGCTTGAAACACACATCACTGCATAGGGGAGTGACTGACGTTCACATCCTGATATATATTTTTTTTTTCGTGTGATATCACGGAGAGGGACATTTAGTGTCTACAGGAACTTGTTTAGAGGATAAAAATTATAAAAAAGGGGAAACACTGTAATGATGTATTTGACTTAGAATTATATTAGAACATGTATTCTGTCTCATGTGTTTTAATATATGTTTTTGCAACATTTATAAATATCAAGAAATGAGGGGATATAAGCACATACTATTTCATGAACTAATTGTATCAGGTATGTTTTTTTGGAATGAATAACTCTTATTTTACATATACATATTTATTTTGAGAAAATAAATCGAGAGTAGTGTCCATTATTGTTTATAAAGACCCTGAGAATAAACGTGTATTATGTCATTGCAAATCACTCTGGTGAAACAATTTCTTGTAATTTGCCCAAACATCAATATTTTTCAACAAAACATTCAGGAAATATTGTAAGGCCCCTTGGTTCATTGAATAACACGTTTTTTTTATACTTGTATCTCTAAGTAGAATACATAATAAAAAATAGATAAAAAAAGAAAAAAACAACAACGAAATATTGTGCTGAAAAAAACCGAAAAGTTTGTATGGTTTCTGAAGTACTTTACAATGCTCCCCATAGTGTTTTAAAAAAAGGACCGCATCTCCAAGATGCTACTATAAAAAAATTGATTTTAGTGAATTTTTATAGGAAGAGAGTCAACTACAGCCAAAAAAAAACCCTGGTCCTGGGGGAACATCCCAGTGAAAAATGCTTGGTCCTGAAAGGGTTAACAGCATAGGCTACTGGATTGGAGATGTTTTGGCTTTATAGCAAGTACTAGTAATTTAGCCAGGCTTACTGACTAAGTGAAATCTAAGTCTAAGTCTAACATTACCTGCGGAATGGGGGAAACCCACAAAGGAGAATGTAAGTGATGACACCAGCAGCCCAGATATCCACCTTCAGACCGTAACTGAGGGAATGAAGAGAGGAGGTGAGGCAGCCGTTCACACACAGCATACATCAGAACAGGGGCATAAAAATGAACAGGCTCACAGTCACACTCATATGCAAATTTAAATATGATCCAGTTACAGTACTGCTGTTAAATTTGATTTCATTTGGAAGGTGAAACACTCAAAAGGATGCAGATGTTCTGCTTTATATAATAAGACATTTCAGGACGGACAGGTTGCCCGGTCAAAACTGTCCCCTGATACTGTGTAGCTAAACAGACGTGGATTTTTATCTGCAACTCTTTTTAGCCTGTGCTGTCACCCTAGGAATTGATTTCACAATATCACTGCACTGTTCCATCAGAACTATTACATTACGGAAATCAATGAAAGCTCAGCCTGATTAGCCATTTACCTTGTCCCAATAATCAATGGATACTTATCACCGTTTTACTGCCAGAGCAATACCCAGTGCGATTGAATAATAATTATTATTTTTTTTTTTAAACAGGGTTGTTCAGCACAGGCAATTATCATTACGTGTCACTGTTTGAAGCTCAAATAAAACTAAAATTGAGTGACAATTATTCTTAAAAAACAGGCTGACCTGAGGGCTATCTTTCAACATTACTAGTCTGGTTCAGTATTACCCTTGTTTACTTTGACATTCACTTATGATCTGTGAATTTCAAACTAAAAACATTTGCACTTAACCATTTTGATGAAAGCCTGTTTTCAGTACTCATACTCACCCAGTTTCTGCTATGATCTCAGGAGCCACATAGGTGGGTGTTCCACAGACTGTATGGAGGGGCCCCTCCACCACAGTGGCCAAGCCGAAATCTCCCAGCTTCAGAGACTTGGTGCTGTCAGGATGCTCACAGACCTGCAGACATACATGGCAGACCTGGGTCTAGATGCTGTACAGACCCTTAAGGATGGCATACATTCATTCAAACCGCTAAATCAATTTTTTTTTTAAAAAAAATTTAAAGTGTAGATTGCAGCAAACAAGATCAATTTTCCTTTCCCAAATCCCTGTTTCAAAATGATAATTTTCTTTGTACTTGCAGCAATTGGACCAAATTCTTGGGAGGTGATCCTTCCATTTGTAGTTGATGATACTGTATATAAACTGCATGTGATTGTGAAATGGGTGCTAGGGTGGGTGTCATGTTTATGCAATTTGCAAAATGAATGATTGCCAGTTGATGTTGTAACGTGAGCGAGTTGTGTTGGTGTAACAATCTACCAACTCGCACAGGGCACAGCTGACTGGATTTAGAATAATTTGCAACCTACTGTCTGCAGCACCCACGATTTCTAAGTGTTTGTTTGAAGCTAGGACCTATTTATACCCCAGCAACTGTCGGGTCTGCAGTAGCAACACTGCAAGCAGGCTAGCAGTCCATGAATCAGATCGCTCTGTAAGTAAATAATATTTAATTTGTAAAGCGAACGATTGCCAGTTGATGTTGTAACGTGAGCGAGTTGTGTTGGTGTAACAATCTACCAACTCGAGCAGGGCTCATCTGACTGGATTCAGAATAAGTTGCAACCTACTGTCTGCAGCACCCAGCTCTCAACCTGTAGGGCACTATATAAGCACTGACGCTAAGCTGGTGCGCCAGCTCACCGAAGGGCCTCATCACCAAAGGACCGGTAGTCTACAGTGTGGTAGTCCACACGAGGACTGGCCTACATGGACCGGCTGCATTTAAAACACCCCTGTATAGCCTTATATGGTAAATGTAGTCATCTGTCACGACTCTGTCTTCTCCGTGAGTGCCAACACAGCTGTTCTGAAGAATAAATGAATCGTGGGTTCCGCCTGCCCATTTAGTCATTGCATTTAGTAGACAGAGTCGGGCATCACATATAACCTGCACATTAATTGAGTGGTACTGTGTCATGTTCACAAAATGAAATTCATTCAATGTCGGTGCTTTAATTGCTATTTGGGTGCAGTCTATAGCACCAACGGGATTGGGGAACCCAGCAATTAAATGAAAACCCCTTTTTATTTCAATCTGCTATCCGTCAGTCAGTGAGTGCGCTTGGTTGGTCTATGTAGCCTAGGTCCCAACATATCGGACAATTCCAATACAACTTCATTGGGAAGGAGTTTCAGTGCTTTGTGCAAAGAAGTCATAACGACCCCTAAATACTTCCTCTCGACAAAAAGAGGTGTTAGCAAGGTCTTCCAAAAGGGCGAGATCAGCCATTTTCAAGTGGTTTACAATTATTCTGTAAACTTATAGTGAAAATATTTACGTGTTAATAGGCTGCACGTCTGTTTCTACTTACCGGTATTTCTACTTACCGGTATTATATTACTTTGCTATTCATAATGCACATGCAAGACACAAAGGACTAACAACAACAACATTGTTTTCTATTCATGATGGTGATAATCAATATTGATACCACTGCGTGGATAATAATGATAGTATTAGGCTAATTATATAGAAATGTCAAATTTCAGCTAATTGTTTTTCATTATGCAGTGATGGTGTATTATCCTGAATAATAGGGGGTAGTTTTTTTTCTTGCAGTACTATCAATCTAACACAAGGAAACGATCGTATGCATGGTCAAGAGTGTGCGTGAGTCTATGGATGTTGATAAATCTCAAACTTTGTTAGACTGTGCGTACGCACAGTTCAGAATTAATTTTGTGCATACACACGATTGATAAATATAGCCCAAGGTTTGCATATATGTTTTTCTTTTCTCTTCATTATTTAATGCCCTCGCTCCTCCTGTACCTGTCTGTTTTCGCTTACCAATCGGCACCACCCTCTCCCATAGCCATTTCTACTCTTCTTCCTGTCCTCTGGCTTCTCCTTGCTGCTACAAATCTAACTCATCTAACCTCATCTCCTTGCCTCTCCCCCTTTCCTCTGCTATCACCCCCCCCACCCCCTCCTCTCTCTCTGCTGCCCTCTGGAATTGTTGCTCGGCTTCCAACAAAGCTGATTTCATCTCTGCCTTCGCCTCTCACCTCTCTCTTGACTTCCCTAGCTCTCACCTGAAACCTGGCTCTCCCTTGATGACACTACCACTCGGGCTGCCCTTTCCTCTCTCTATGTCCTGTCCCACAGGGTGGGGGAATAGGACTTCTGCTCTCTCCCTCCCTGCTCTTTTCTGTCCCCCCCCTTTCTCCTCTCTGTTAACACCTTCGAGTTTCACACTGTTGAAATCACCTCCCCTTGTCGCCTCCTCCTCCTCATTGTTCTATAACCCTCCTGGACCCCTTACTCACTTTCTTGATGAGCTTGACTTCCTCCTCTCCTCCCTCCCCTCTCCCACCACCCCTGTTGTTCTACTGGATGACTTCAACATTCACCTCTCCAACCCTAACCACTGCCGGATTTCTTTCCTTTCCTCCCTCCTTCTGTCTCTCCTCACACAGCGGGCAGTCAACTGGACCTCATCTTCACCAGGGACTGCTTGCCCCCTGCCCTCTCTGTCACTCCTCTCGACATCTCTGACCACTACTTTGTCTCCTTCTCTCTGTTGCTCCCATCTCTTACTGCTCTGTCGACCCCCTCTGTCACCTTCCGTCAAAACCTCCGTTCCCTCTTCCCCTCTGTTTTCTCTGCTGTTCTCTCGCACCTCCCCTTTATTGACTCCTTCTCCCAACTCTCTGTAGACTCAGCTACCTCCACCCTTTTCTTGTCCCTCACCTCCCTTTCCCCCTCACCTCTCAACCTACCCACCTCAGCCTTGGCTCTCCTCTGTACTCCGCTCGGCTCGTACCGAACTGTGCTCTGCTGAAAAGAAATGGAATAACACCAATCTCCCTGCTGCCTTGGATCTCTATCGCTCGCTCCTCTCTTCCACACTCACCTCTACCAAATGCTCCAACTTCCACTCAGTCAATCCCTGTAAACTTTTCTCTACCATCGCCTCTCTCCTTAGCCCCCCCTCTTCCTTCCTCTATCTCAGCTGTTGACTGCTCCATACCTTGCCTTATTCTACTATTGCTCTTAATTAGAACTTCTTCCTGTATCTAGTATTTGACTTTACTCTTATAAGTATCCGTATTCACGTTTTTTGTAATTGCTCTTATTTGAAATCATTCTCATCCATTCATCATACTTACTACGTGCTCTTACTGGACTTTACTCGTACAAGCAAACAGTTTTAACACTGCTCTTAGTCAAACCCGCTCTTACATGTAATTATTTATTGTATTCTCTATTTATTTATTTTTTGCTCTTATTTAAATTTGATCATTTTGCTACTGATTTTATTGTACTTTACAACTGCTCTTATCTGTAATGTGATATTCTGAAATGTGATACCTTTACAATGGTATATTTTGTAATGTGAGATACTTTGTACTGTGATATTTTGTAACAATTGTAAGTCATCCTGGATAAGGGCGTCTGCTAAGAAATAAATAATTCTGACGGTGACCTTGTGTTTTTAGGGCTTCCAATAAATAAAAAAATAAAAAAATAAATTTAAAAATAAAAGCTATTAATTGACTTAATTATTAATGTAAGACGTTCAGTTACTCATGCTGTTCCATTTTTTTTTTTATATATACAATAACCTATTTATCAGAATATATCATAACACAATAAAACACCAAATCAAAGGCCTACCTTATTGTGTGATAATATATTCCGACCTAGATACATTACTCATCAATAGGATTTCTGCATTGCGCCATCTGGTGGTCAATATTGTATGTGTTCATTTTCCAATAGAACAAGGTAAATTTGGATTTTCTGCATATCCCTCATTCTCCTTCATCTTAAGTTGCCTGGCACAAAGAAGATCTCTTGTGATAATGGCCATCGAGTGGCACTTTTCACAGCAGCAACTGCAATGGAAAACAGAGTTGTTTTGCTTCAGCTGCTCTGAAATCTCCACCCTACAGGCATGATTCTGCAGTGTTAACTTAATACAATCCGTCCAACTTTCTAAACAATACAGTGTGCAATCTGTGATGTGTTTTGCACAGAAACACAATGGAAATATAGCACTGAAAAATATGAAACTTCATCGTTCGCACATTATGCACTAAATCCTATTAAAAGTACCTGCGCTATCCTAATGAAAGTTTACCACGATTAATTTATCATAGTGTTTTCACACTTTTCCCATGGTTTTACTTTACTTTTCCCACGGTTTCCTACTGTTTTAACATGTTTTCACTGTGCTTTACTATACTGGACCATGGGAACACCATGATATACCATAATAGATGTTTCTAAGAAATGTTTACTATATACCATGGTCCAGTATAGTGAAGCACAGTGAGAGCATGTTAAAACAGTAGGAAACCATGGGAAAAGTGCGAAAACACTATGATAAATTCACTGTGGTAAACTTTCATAAGGGTAAAATCAGTAGCCTAACCTTTGTTCCAGTTTTTCCCCGTTCCACCTGCTGAACAGGGAACATTTGTTTTATGATATCTTCATATAACCGCTCCTCATTTTCCTTTTCGGATAACAGTTGTTTTACATTGAAGGCTGAGTTTCTAAGATCTTGTTCCAGATTATAGTCTAGCTGCTCTGAAATGGCAAGTATGCCTGTAATTCCAGCTGCTGAACATTCATCATGTTTATGGACACACTACTGTTTGGTAGTTAATAAAGTATCACTGATACTGTGATCCATTTTTGGATTTCATACTGTACTGCAATACAGGCTACATGACCTGGTTTTGGAGTGAAGTGCTTTAGGCGCAGTCAAGCATCTAGAAATATTTGAACCTCATACTGTGTTATTTAATGTCATTTAGGCATGTGTACTGGTAAAATAGTCAGAAAACCATAAAGCAAAATATCTTGTTGGACCAAAGTCAAAGTGGACAAAAGTCTGATCGGAAAAAACGCAAATCTGACAAAATTATTGACGAACAATAGTCAAATGGGCCCAGTGTAATCACACAGAACACATTATTGTATAGCAGATGATTACTGTACTGCAGCTTTTCTTAAAATAAGCCTCTGGATTCCAAAACTGTATAATACAGTACACTTAACTGTACTGTTTAGGGAGCTTCAACGTGGTCTGCTACCCACCTTCCTAGAGTGAGCGTCAAAGACTATTCAATAAATGTAATACATAAGGTTACAACAAAGGCAGACGCTAGAAAGGATTGTCATCCATTCTGGATACCTCTGCTGTTCCACATTCAAATCAAGCTGAATACATTGAAAGTTAGTGCATTAAATAACACAGCCTGTTGTACAATTATTAAATAACTTCCATTGTTTCAAAATATATGTTAGTGCTACACAGAAATACAGCACTCATCCCAAGAAAGAAGCTTTATGATTAGAACCAGATCAAGGAGACTCAACACCCCGTTGAACACATGCCATAACCGAATAATTCACCTCACTCAGTCATTCACGCACCTATCAAATATTACTGACGAAATGTTTTTTATTTTGGTTAAGGTTGTGCAGTGTTTGTGTTATTTACTAGAGCGGTGGAACTTTCTCATTTGCAACCAGGTCTGGAAAAGCAATGTTTTCGACCCTACTTTATTAGAGATGGTCTAGCTCTTAAGCCGGAGACACACTGCCCGATGTAATCGCCACTTCTCTCTGCTAGAAGTCGCGTTGCAAAAAACACCTCTGAGAGCACGCATGACACACTGCCCGATGAAAACGCAGGAAGTGGGGCACATTTTGTGAGTTTTTCGGGGTGTATGGCGTAAAACCGAGGTCCCAGTTGTTGTTTACCTCCTAGTACAGCGCCAATGGGGCGATTCAGTAGCCGAAAGTTAAAGGCTAAGGCAGTACCGTTTCCCATGCTATGTGTTTCTGTGAGCTCATTAAAATTACCCCTTGCATGTTTAAATTAGTTACAAATAAAATAGCAATTTCCTTGTGTACTTGAAAGAGTTTTATTAAACAATATGCATTCACTTTTTTTAAATGAGAACAATGACAATATGCATGTCCCACACGATCGAGAAGTACAATGTGATGATACGCGTCGTCATCCAATTGCATGAGAAATAACAGATAGACAGACACATGGTAAATGTTACATTTTGAACCTAGTTACATAAAAATTAAGCAACGACCAGGAAATGCAGAAATATTTCGTACTATTTTTGTACTTTTAACTAACAAAAATAACAAGCTTCTTTTATTAATGTCTACAAATCCTGTTGCTGTAGTGAACGGTCTAATCGATATTGCAGAGTACACAGTATCCAAATTGCTATCCAGATGTGGCTGCATATATGTGTTGTTGTACTTTATGGGGATGCATTTTGGCATTTGGTGTCATATGACCTAACGCGGTGAACTCATTGGTTGAGTTCCTGTGAGAGGAATCGCATCGCAAAATATTTAACGTGTTTAAACTTTGCGAGCCGATTGAAATCGATTGCCCGATCCTGTAAAATCATAACACACTGCCCGATGCGACTGAAAAATCGTGTCGCTATTGATCCCAGGGCTTTATTATCTGTCATTTTAACAGAAGGGGGGATTTACAAATAACATAAAGCTGCCAATTACAATGCAACATTTTACTGAAGTCTTAATTGCTGGCACCCCCATGGGTTGGAAGGTGAAAAGTACTGTGCAATACTGCCGAAATATGAACCTAATGCAGTATTATATATTGTAAGAGCTCTTTTGCACCTTTCGATGCATGTGCCTACCAGAAGGTTCTCAGGTTTGATGTCCCTGTGAACAATATTCAGACAGTGCAGGTATTTGAGAGCGCCGGCTAAATTGTACACCATGGCACTGGCATCCCTCTCTGTGTACTTAGTCGAGGATGTGATGGCATCAAAAAGGTCTCCACCCTTTAGAAAAAAAATTAAAAAATAAATGAAATACTGTTTAAATGACAAGCTGTCACTTGTCATGTACTCCTTGTCCAGTGGCGAATCTGTCCTGTAATCATGTCTGTTGTCCTGTACAGTAATTTACAGAATATTTCATTTGAATTTTTGGAATCATATTACTGTCTTATCTTGTTACACTAATGCTGCACACTACAACCCTGGTTAGAGGGCATTACCAACTGGCAGTTGACTGCATGAGAAATGTAGACAAAGTCAGCTGCCAAGGCAACACCCGACAATTAGGATTTAGATTGATTAGAAACTGGTAAACAATGCATTTATTGCTATTATTATTTCTGTTTATTTCCCCCCCAATTTGAAATGTCCAATTATGTTTTTTCTCCTCACCACAGCACAGACATTCTGAGGGCGTGTGAGCGTCCTCCGATCTCACAAGCCTAAAGCCAGAATCGCTTTTACGCCCTGCCTCTTATCGACGCTGAATGTGCTCGGTGTCTGGCCGGTAGGGTTCGCTGTTGCACGATGAGGAGAAGCAATCCCTGCCGGTTTCCCATACCCCCACCCCGGGAGCGTCAGAGTCAATGTGACCCCCCCCTCGTGTTCCCCAACAAAGTTCGGCCTCTTTGCACAGCCTGGACGCGAACTGGTGACGTCCAAGCTTTGTGTGACTCATCCTGCGCTCCCAGCGGCAGCGTTTTAACTGGATGAGCCACTCGGGGACCCCCCGCATTTATTGCTATTTTAAACATATATATATATACACACACCTTTCCAATGTTTTGATTCCCATTGTTTTGCCTTTTTTAAAGGTAGACATTCTCTGCAGTCACCTAACATGTGGCAGCGCCCTGCAGTAGAGCTTCCTGGTTAATGGATGAACACTTTTCAAAGTCCTCATAATAGGGCAATATAGCTGGTAAATTCAATCTAGGTAATCTGGTGCATTAGCTTCCTCAGGCCTGACCTCTCACCTTCACCAGCTCCATGACCAGGTACAGCTCTGCCGCAGTGTCCACCTCCTCAATCAGCATGATGATGTTGGGGTGCTTCACTCTTCGCAGCACTGCCACTTCATTCTCAATAAGGTGCTCCTGGTTGGAAGGAATCAAACCCAAACCCTGATACTCAAGCGCACTGTTCCCAAAACTAATGTGAGTCATAAATAGAAGTAGAGCTAAGAGATGTATTGATCTAGTGCCAGCACAGTTATTTATTCAAAGTACTTAATTAAGGCTGAAAACAACATGTTTTACCCCTGCTACACCAGTAATAATGTGATGAGAGCACCAGCATCATGTATTGAAAACAGACTTTGCCTGGACTATGGAGCAGTCAGGAATGAGCTATAATTTAAAAGTGTTTTAGAGCAGACAGCCCATGTGTCAGCGCACAGTATTCAGAGCTTTGTAAATCTAACGTTAAGTTACCACATGGTACAAACAGATCAATAAATCACAGAGAGGTGCCAACATATCCCCCTAAAGAATCGAATCAATCAACAAATTATTTTCAAGGGGCGGACAGGCTGAGGTGCAGTTCAAGACTATTTTTAAAGAAAACGCCATCAATGTCAGATGTAGCAGATAAGGCCCATGACCCTGTGATAATTTAGTGGAGAGAGATGCTGAACAATTAAATTAAAAGTCTATTAGTACAGTACAGGTAATAGTTTTAAGTTTACTAACCACCCTTTCAAGCACTGTGATAAAAGAAGGATCATAATTCCTGAAAACTTTAAACCTAATTTAAATAACCTTTGTTTCAAGGCAAATGGCCTTCTCGCTTTATCAGTCCTAGCCTATTGTACCTTATTAATAAAAGTTTTCTGAATTTTGAAAATATGTTGTTTTGGGGGCAAGCCTTTCCAAAAATAAATGCAGTATTGAATCTTATGTAGATTTGTAGAACAGGTGTCTTGGTTTGGTATTTCAAATTCTTTCCCTGACTACTTTTACGAGTCAAGGCCTAGAGCAATGGGATGCTGTAACAAGTACTGGTAAACCACTCCAACAAAGGTTGGCTATAACTGTATATCCACCTGATAAGGTATGGTGTTGAATCGATTGACAGTTTTGTGGTCTGTCTACTGGGTGATTCAAACCCTTGCCTCTGGCCCTTATATTTTCTACACTGTGAGACCTTAACACTAAAACTTAGCCCCAAGCCATGCATTTATATGAATAACTTATTAAAGTTATTTCAACAATTGCTTTCACGCACCAATATCCTTGTGTTCAGTAACTGAAATTCACGTACCTTTCCGCTACATTTGGCTTTATCAATTATCTTCAGAGCAAACTCCTTACCAGTGGACCTATATGACAAACAAAAGGCAGATAGTAGAAGCATTTTATCAAATGTAATGATTTCAGGTTTGGTACTGTAAGTATGGTGAACAAAAGGGCTGCAATTAAAATTGAATGAATACAGTATATAGTTTTAGAAAATAAATGTTTAAATCTCTGAACTAAAATGAAGGATTCTGCATATTTGCCTGTCAGAAACACTTGTTTTTGTTTTTGTAGAGTGAAAGTTTGATCTGTACAAACGTTTCATAAAGCTATGATTAGTTATTAACCACATTTCTTAAAAAACGTCACTGATGACCTGTTTTCTGTATGTTTCTACTGTATTTATATAAATATATATTTTGTGCCAGGGAACTAATTACATAAAATTCCAGGGAACTATATACATTAAATGCCAGGGAACTATTTTCTGTGTGGATAAAATGCCAGCTAGTGAAGTATATACATAAAATGCCAGGATATAGAACTATATCAATCAAATGCCAGGGAAGATAACTATATCAAAATTCCAGGCAAGTGAACACATTTCTTTATTTTTCAGTTACAGTCATATACAAGCTGGCTAAAATACTAACACTGTTAGCTCCTCCTCCTCATCTTCAGTTACATTCTCCTTTTCATGGAGTTGGCCAGATGTGGATTTTCCAAATCCAAATGCAAATAGATTTGACTGTTGCTTCAGTTTCTTATCTAAGAGATACTTTTAGATTGTTTTATTTTTTATTTCCCGTGCCGTGTAAGCTGATCAACCGAGCAAGTCAGGGAAACTCAATGGCCTGTAGCACTACAGCACTCCTGCAACACAGAGATTTTTAAAAGCTGTGCAGTTATTTTAACCCCCCATGTCTGTGCCATGAGGCAGCACAGACACCTCAACACTGCTTTCATCCCTCATTGTTGTTGGGGTGAGTGGAATCTACTTGCTTTTAAAGTTTTTTAGTTTCTTAATTTTCTTTAAGTCTCTTCCGAACTGCAGATAATGCAGAATGAATTCGGAATGATAATTTCTGCTGTTCTAGCAGAACTTGACTGGCTGGTGTGTGTTACTATGGAAACAAGAAAAGGGGTCTGGTTCCATGCAAAGGATTGGCTCAGCGAGATCAACAGGGCAAAGCAAATTCTGACAGTTAAGCAGAAAGCCTTTATTACAGAACCAAAGTTCTGTTGTATATCCTGTAAATGCTTAGTCGCCAACTTGGCGACTTCATGGTAAAATCTACTGGCCATATTAAAATTGAGGGTTGCATTTGGTGACCGGGCGACCTGATTTGAACCCACCTGGATAAACTGGAATTAGAACCCAAAACCTAGAGCTGTACAAAACTATTATTTGATTATTCAGATTGAGCTTGCCACTGAAAGCAGGTGCTGACAATTAGCTGAGGATCATTGTTGTGGATTGGGCAAATTTACTATTCAAAATTAAACAAGTGTAGAAACAGCTGCTTGGATTTATGGCGATTGTTTTATTTATTAGACTCTGTGGAGAACAGCAATCCACGCAAATCCAAGCAGCTTGTAGCAATTCCCATGCTACATAATGTGGGTGTAAGTCTCACCCACCTGTCCCTTTAATTAGGGTCAGTAGCCTGGCCAGGTTAAAACTTCATTTCCCATAGTTCCTTGCAACCACCCTCTGTCCATCCTCTCTCCCCATTGGCTCATTCAGATATCCTCTCCTCTAATCTCAGAGCTCCTTGTAAGCCAATACCTGTTTAAAGCTGGCTGGCTAGGCCAGGAGACTCTCTCCCTTTTCTCTTGAGGAATCCATGTTACAAACAGCCCATTACTTAATTACAGTGTAACTTTAACTTTATTTTAGATAAATACAGGTGCATCCATTTACTCTTTTGTTAATCCTGTACTTTGTCTAAACCTTTCTTTTTTGTTTACACTGTTACTTGTTTAAGTTTAGTTGCTGTACAAGGTCTGTTTAGGGTTTGTTTTTGTTAGCGTGTTCAGCCTCCATTTTGTTCCTGATTCTCCTGATAGTTTCTAAACAGCTGTTCACCAGTTCAACCCGGTACTACTCGACAGACTCACCATCTTCTCTGATTGCTATTTTTTTTTTCATCAACCTTCATCCATCATCATCAGTACAGGACTCTATTCGGGACTTCATTATTTTTTGGTGAGATTATTCCTTTTCTGTTTGCTGGGTTTTTTCTACTTTACTTTGATACTTTGGTTCCTGTAATTTTGGTTTTGTTCTTTTGTTACTTTGGATTACATGTGCATTGCGTCACTGGACTTGTTAGGCCTAAATTCCATTTATCATCCATTGCCATCAAGACTGTCTTTGTAATTGTTTTCCCTGTATACTTATTCATTCGCCTGTGTCTTTTTTGCCGGTCGGTGTGTTGCTTTTGTATTGGTGTGGTGTTTGTGTGTGTGTGGGTTTATTGGAGGCCCATCGGACATCGCACTCATTTCGCTTTCGTATTAGTTTGTTTGGATGTTTGTTTAGTTCTCTTTTACTTTCTGACTCACCTGTATCTTCCACTAAATGTTCTCTGTAATAAGTTGTTGTCCTTTTATTTCATTTATTACATTATAGTTTACAACAATAAACCGTTTGTTCGTGAAATTGACACCTCTGACGTCCCTGCTTTTGCTGTCTGTCACTCTTGCTGACTTATTTAACTATAGGAATAGGGCCAGTAGTATCTCCTTAGGGAGGACAGTGCAACTGCTTCTCAGTTGTGCAGAGTGATCGTTACAAGCTGTTTCTTCACTTGTTTCACTTGGAGTGATACATTAGCCCAATAAACACCAATGACCCTCACCTGTGGTGAGCTTATCCAAATAATCAAATAACTGGTTTGTGCAGCTCTACCAGAACCTCCTTGCTCTTAATACGCTGCTCTTCCCAAACTGCTTCCACTTGTCTGATTTGGCTCTTCACACCTCTAAGCAGGGATACTGGCAGAGCAACAGAACTGATAACATAAACAAATCCCTTTCTTTGTAGATACGAGTCAGTAAAACCTCTGCTGCTATTTCAGTATGAAAGTGCAGAGCGGAACAAAGGTATCTTTTAGCAGTGTTTCTATAGTCAATGGAGGATGGCCTTCAGATTAAATCTAGGACCATCTAGGATATTTGAAAAGCAGTGCTGCTAAATCTGTATCTGGCACTATCCCACTGTGCATTTATACAATGGGTTATTTCAAGAACTATATTGTATGTTACAATGGCAAAATGAGGGGGGAGCAGGGCCGGACTGTGACTTCACTTACCGTTCTACACACTCCTTCACAACCGCAAAGTTGCCGTCTCCAATCACCTTTCCGATCTTGTATTTGTCCAGGATGGCCGAGGTGGACAAACATTTGTTCCCGTTAACTGCTGGAAAGAATGGAGCAGTACAATGTGTAAAAAACAGCTGCAGCAGTTTCAGAAACCTACCTACCCTAGTTTGGGAAACAGAACCAGTACCTCAGATTGCCAGACCCATGCCTCCACCATCCATGAGAAGACCGCATGAATTGGAAAAAATAAAGTGGAAAAATGACCTAGGAAGCAACTTATTTATTATTTAGTTTATTTATTCCTGTACAGAACATACAACATCCAGGCATGGATTTTACACTACCCTTTAATAGGCTGTATTGAAATTGTGTCTTTATTGAAGTTCCTGTATATATCCACATTTAAGGGGACATACTTAATAAAAAATATTTTAATTTAACAGTGAAAAGAAAATAAACAGGTGCAATTACAGTGACTTTACATAATGATTTGGCTATACTAAATTTTACAGCCCAGTGGAAATTCTGGGCACTGTGAAAAATATAGAAAGCAACTGAAGAGCTTTCTAACTCAAAGGCATTCATAACTGTGTATGTGATACTCTCACTCTCTGTACCCTCCATCTGTAAACAGTCAAAGGAATCTGAACATAATAATATACAAACATGAGCAGGAAAATACATTCTGATTGGAACATCCACCACCCATTTGTTTAATTTAAAAAAATTGCAAATAATTTGTTTGTTGCGATAAGAGAGATGGCTTAGTTTGACCCTCCTAACCCAAACAAATGACTCATCCCTCCTTTTAGTTTTTTCTCCTAAATATTTACCAGGAAATGCACAGGAATGCCCTGGTGGCAACAGTCCAAAAAACTTATCGGAGATGGCTTCCCCAGCAAATACTCATCCAGACTTCGTCGCAAGATGTCATATATTTTATAAATCTCAACGCTACTGTAACATACAAATCCCTGCCAGAAACAGTACAGATACAGTACTGTAACCTACATTTGGAATAGTATCTTACTGTATAACAACTATGTAATGTGTCAGTACAATCTCTGTGTTTCATCATATAGTATTTGGGGGTTCAGTAGATATACTGTAACCTTTGATTTTGTAAAATGCATGCGCACAATTCAAGAATGTCAGTCAGACTCTTTTCCTTGCTCCATGATGATGTTGATGCCTACGTGGATTAAGCCGATGCACCTTCCCCACTTCACACTACCATACCATTAGGTGACCAACTATTTAACACAATATATTCAACATAACACCACCGCCCCTGATTTTAATAATGTGGGGATGCAATTTACACAATTATATTCATTTGTGTACAAAGCAGAGGCATAATTATTAGCAATATAGTGGTTTCTCTGCTAAGACAAGAGAAAACCCATTTGTTAGAAGAACATGTGCATTACAAAATTGCCGCATTGCGTTTCTGTTTATTGCTCCCCCTCGCCCCCCTATCTAATATTGCTGTCATTTGCAAACATTTACTGTAAATGTGCAATCTGTCCTCAGCCTTTGGGAGGGCCTACTGTTCATCTCGCACAGAGATGCAGAGTGGAAGCCAAGACTCTGGGGTTACAGGAAGGAAGCACTTCACTGGACACCTACCTTCAGGGCTCAGACAATTACTCTCAACAGGGGCACCGTTCACATTGGAGGCAGAACCATAATGGGGAGGAATCTGGATAGAAAATAAAAGCGTTTGAATTAACAGTAAATTACTACTTGTGGAAGTGTGTACATTCCTTATGATATATTTCAAATAAAACACAGTGAATCTGCATTCTTGTCTTGCAGCTTTTCCAATGCTTTTACTTGTGAAAACCATAATAAATAAATAAATATTTAGATTAATTTTCCTTTTTTCTACAGACCAATATTATTTTTAAAAAGACATAGTTGAATTGTCATCCCTGTGACACACAATTTCCCCCTTCCTCTGTGATTTTGAACAAATTTACCCTGACTGCTCTGTGATTTTTGGTACGGACTTCCATGACAAAATCCCAGTCTTATTTATGTGTCAGTTCTTTTTATTCTGAGAGAGCAGCCTTCAGCAAAGACCATGCAAAGAGAAACGGAAACAGAAAGAAACACTGCAATGCAAAATAAAGATTACTGTACTGTCAATAAATAAGGAGTGACAGCAACTATAATTATTTATATTTGTTGTTGTTGTTGTTATTTATTAGGTTGAGATTTTCTCTGGGCATTAACAGCTTGAAAGTCCACAGACAAATTCCCAGGTATCTGCGTCAGTAATCTTTTAGCAGTGGCAAGAGTTCCTGAAGAGGATCACATTTATTCCTTCTTATATATATATATATATATATATATATATATATATATATATAGTACTGTGCAAAAGTTTTAGGCAGGTGTGAAAAAATGCTGTAAAGTAAGAATGCTTTCAAAAATAGACATGTTAATAGATTATATTTATCAATTAACTAAATGCAAAGTGAGTGAACAGAAGAAAAATCTAAATCAAATCCATATTTGGTGTGACCACCCTTTGCCTTCAAAACAGCATCAATTCTTCTAGGTACACTTGCACAAAGTCAGGGATTTTGTAGGCATATAGTCAGGTGTATGATTAAAGAATTATACCAAACAGGTGCTAATGATCATCAATTCAATATGTTGGTTGAAACACAATCATTAACTGAAACAGAAACAGCTGTGTAGGAGGAATAAAACTGGGTGAGGAACAGCCAAACTAAGCTAACAAGGTGAGGTTGCTGAAGACAGTTTACTGTCAAAAGTCATACACCATGGCAAGACTGAGCACAGCAACAAGACACAAGGTAGTTTTACTGCATCAGCAAGGTCCCTCCCAGGCAGAAATTTCAAGGCAGACAGGGGTTTCCAGATGTGCTGTCCAAGCTCTTTTGAAGCACAAAGAAACGAGACAGCGTTGAGGACCATAGGCAGCAGTGGTCGGCCAAGGAAACTTACTGCAGCAGATGAAAGACACATCATGCTTACTTCCCGCCATGTCGGAAGATGTCCAGCAGTGCCATCAGCTCAGAACTGGCAGAAAACAGTGGGACCCTGGTACACCCATCTACTGTCGGAGAAGTCTGGTCAGAAGTGGCCTTCATGGAAGACTTGCGGCCAAAAAGCCATACCTCCGGCGTGGAAACAAGGCCAGCGACTCAACTATGCACGAAAACACAGGAATTGGGGTGCAGAAAAATGGCAGCAGGTGCTCTGGACTGATGAGTCAAAATTTGAAATATTTGGCTGTAGCAGAAGGCAGTTTGTTCGCGAAGGGCTGGAGAGCGGTACACAAATGAGTGTCTGCAGGCAACAGTGAAGCATGGTGGAGGTTCCTTGCAAGTTTGGGGCTGCATTTCTGCAAATGGAGTTGGGGATTTGGTCAGAATTAATGGTCTCCTCAATGCTGAGAAGTACAGGCAGATACTTATCCATCATGCAATACCATCAGGGAGGCATCTGATTGGCCCCAAATTTATTCTGCAGCATGACAACGACCCCAAACATACAGCGAAAGTCATTAAGAACTATCTTCAGCGTAAAGAAGAACAAGGAGTCCTGGAAGTGATGGTATGGCCCCACAGAGCCCTGATCTCAACATCATCGAGTCTGTCTGGGATTACATGAAGAGAGAGAAGCAACTGAGGCTGCCTAAATCCACAGAAGAACTGTGGTTAGTTCTCCAAGATGTTTGGGCCAACCTACCTGCCGAGTTCCTTCAAAACTGTGTGCAAGTGTACCTAGAAGAATTGATGCTGTTTTGAAGGCAAAGGGTGGTCACACCAAATATGGATTTGATTTAGATTTTTCTTCTGTTCACTCACTTTGCATTTAGTTAATTGATAAATATAATCTATTAACATGTCTATTTTGAAAGCATTCTTACTTTACAGCATTTTTCACACCTGCCTAAAACTTTTGCACAGTACTATATATATATATATATATATATATATATATATATATATATATATATATATATATATATATATATATATATATATGTTTACTGGACGTCATTGTTCACATTTAAGCTGTCAGAGAGGCAGGGTTGTGAGCAATACTGGCTGATGACATGCACATCTTGTTTGCACTCTAGTCAGACTCCATTGATTTACATAACTGAGACATTGAGATATTCTGACTCGCTTTTATAGCTCAATATACCCGAATTAAAAATAAATAAATAAATACATGAAGATTTGTACTACACTGCAATACTGGCAAAAGTAACAAAAAAAATTGACTGTACTCTGGTAACGGATACAACTAAAATAGTAAAATAGTACAGAGTTTGTCAGGTTTACAAAATGCTAAATCTCTACAGAATATTTGTATTCACAAGAGGTCCTGATAAAAGGTAGATATGCTTTTAGTCACATTAGCTCTCCTCCTGGGAAGTACAGTAGACAGGCAGGTTACTGCTGAAACATCACATATAAGACTGTCCACAGGGTAGACATTGACTGCCTCCTATGTTGAAGGCTAATAGGTTTACTAATCAAAATCCTTCCACAGCCATCCTATTATCCTTAGAGGAAATCCACTCTACTGCTTTATAAGCATTTACTGCAGGATATTACAGTGAAAATAAGCATTTTCAAACCACAGCAAACTTATAAGGGTCTGAACTTTTAGTATTACAGTAAACAAGGTTTGTGAATCTTGTGTTTAATTAAAACACAGTTTAAAATTAGGTGGGCGCAAATGCTATTCAACAATACTTTCTCAACCACTGTAGCTTCAGCAATATAAAGTACCCCTGGGATTTTTTCTAGCTCTCTGTCTACCCAATTTTACTCTGCTTTTAATTGGCTATACTTAGGTATAATTATCTTCAGAAATCTAAATGATGTTGATGTTTTTCATCCATATGATATTTATCTTTCTTAACAGCTAAGAGTTCACAGATTTATCTAACCCCCTTCAGGCCATGTTATCTGATTTCCCTGGTTTCTTATTGAAGCAGGAGATATTAAAGCAGCAGACAGTCCCCTTTGTAATTTTCTCTCTAGAAGGGTTTATCTAGTCAGTTTCTATAAGGCGCTTGTATTTAAGGCAGGCTATTGGAGTGTGGAAAGGAGCTTATGTATTCCTCTATACACAGTTTAGCAAACAAGCCTATTCTGAGTAACAAATCATGTGCTCGCTCCTTCTTCTATTAGCAACAGCCTTTGACACTGTAGGGTAGCTGGCAACCCATTATTAACAACTTGCAAACACAACCCCACAATCAGGTCTTCTGCAAATTCTAAAGAGCAGCCTGCTGTACACAGATGCTTTTGGGCATCTCCTCACTATTCTTCTTGTGTAAACGCAAGCTATTTATCATCAGGGGATGCTGTAGTTTCTAATGGAGAAATGTTTAATGCAGACGTGAACATCTTACAGGTTTCAAAAGACAGGAGGACTGTACGTACTTGGTAATTCAGAGCATGGTTGGAGCTGGTCAGGCCAACTTTGCCCACCACTGGTGTAGGCATTAAAATAACCTATTGCTTAAAACACAATGGGTTGTAAATGTTATTGTAATACAGGTATAAAACAACAACTAGAAATTAGACTAAATAAAACAAAGCACACTATATAATCTATAGGGCTGATTAGGATGTCAATCATTTCTTAGAATACAACTTAATTATGAATCAGCAGATTTAACTTGCATTGTGTCTATTGTAAAAACATTGTCACCGCCCTGAAGAGAGTTAAACTTGGGAGTTCATGTAAGATGGTGCACTAATCAAACACCTGTTATCTCCTTTATTGCCTTTTTACTAATTCCCAGTGACTAGTCAGTAGACTATGGGGCATATGTAAATAACAACACATATTTGCTCATGCCAACCAGATAATACTTTAGTACTGTATTTGTTAAATCAACGTATTACCTACACAACAACACATTTATATATAACTTCTCTAAACTCTCTATTTCACAATGTCGAGGAAGAGGGAAGTTCATGTCAGTGACATTCATCCCTCACCGTGACTATAGGTACAAAATTAGAGCTATCCGTAAAGTGAAAACGCAAGCTAGCTCACCATTACATACAGTATACCCACTGTGTGCACGTGTAGACATGTAAGTGTGACACACAGCCAGGTGGACAGGTGCCTCCATATACCACCACACATCCTGATACTCTCAATAATAAAGTATGTCCAGCCCAAGTTTCACCATAATGAATACATGTATGTGTATCTCCAGATACAGTACATATAAATGTGACATTCACATACCCCCAGATTCTGATAATTTCAAAAACTTGTTCTAAAGCATGCCCATGGAAAGTTTTATCACGAACAGACAAGAAGGTATCTAGAGATCTTTAAAACTCTGAAGCGTGACATTATTAGCAATATAAGTAAGCAATAGACCTGACAGAGAGGGCATTACCAGGCATTATGGTAATTATTCTCATTTTTATTTATTTTAACTGTATTTATAAATTATTTTCATTTACGTATCCTTCCACATAAGCACTCTAAAATTAACGTTCTACAAAATATCACCCTCCATTATAACAATGTTGCCTATGAGCTCTCTATAAAATGAGTGTACAAAACACATTTTTGCCATTATGTTATCGATTTTAATTTTTCATAATGGCCTGCAAGTATTCCAGATAGTTGTATTGCTCACGTTGGTTGGATCTAGTCCAGTTCATAGACAGAGTTAGAAAGCTGGTGGTTTCTTCTGACACACACACACATATGTATTATATATATATATATATAAATATAAATATATATATATATATATATATATATATATATATATATATATATATATATATATATATATATATATATATATATATATATATATATATATATATATATATATATATATATATATATATATATATATATTTATCCAGTGACTTCATGGGGCTGTTTGGATCATCAGAGAACCCATACATTTAAATGATCATATTTTGATATGTTGTAAATAAGACATTACCCTTTTAAATGACTCATACACATTTTATTGCAGCACAGACATTGTGCATTGGTGCAGCTGCTCAATCAGTGCCTTTCACTTTTGACAGGCGGTTTACAGTGAGAGATGGTGTTTTTAGGGGCACGTATTGTACAACCAAGTCAGCGATTTACTATTTTAACAAAACAATAAATCACACGTTTGCTTTTTTATTTGAATTGGTATGTTATTTGAATATAAACATTTTTCTTTTTTTAGCTGTTGAAAAGTTAGCTCAGCATGCACTTTAAATCCAACATGGAGTTCTGGTTAAATAATGAGCACATTAAAATGCTTTTTTAATGTTTTAAAAAAAAAAAGTTTATGTTTTTGTTTCAGATATCTTTAAGTTAGGTTTAAAATAGATTAATAAAATCCACTTTGACTTTTTTAATGTTTAAATCTAAAAGTAAGATTGACCATGCTGCTAGTAGTAGTAGGCGACAGTACTCCTTTCTGTACTGCTTTTACAGCGTTGGCAGACATCTCCAAGGTGCTATTTTCTGCAATATCATAAGATAGTCATAGGCTATGAAACAAAGAATGTGTAAGGACTGATTCCTAATATGATTAGATGAAAGGGGAAGCATGCATAAAACATAAACAAAATGGCTAGCACAGGCAGTTGATTTAGTTATTGTTATATTGTTTCCACTGGTAAGAGTTGCACTGTCTTACCTTGAGCCCGCGGAGGCTGCCTGGGCTAGTTGGAGAGGAGCTGGAGGATTTGGTGGACCTGGGTGTAGACAGCTGGCTACTGGGGGACCCATTTACTGTCAGCAAGAGAACAGAATGACATGGTATGATGAGACGACAGTATTCCAGTGACCGGCTTTCAGCAAGTAAACAGCAGTTTGGACGTTTCCCTCCAAAGCACTTTTATACATCATCCAGTGTTTTCTTTTCCATTTTTTCCTCCACACAGGACAACTTTTGAGATTTAATGTAATAAAAAATGTAAATTATTTATTCCCAGGATTAATTAACCGGTAGTTATTCAATCAATTACATTGTTTCCATGGCTGTAGGACAACTTCGGAATACAGTTACTCCACATGCCATTACACTCAAATTATTAAATTGGGACCATCAATAAAAACTAACTATATCTAATTAAGAGACCTGCAGCTACTTGTAAATATACATAATAGCATTAAAGGAAGTTAAATAGAATTTCAAAATACCAATACTGATAATTGTTTTAAGTACCATAGATCCAAGGCAGATGAGCATTACCTATGTCAACCACATGTACATGGACAATGTAAACAGACAGATTTGGTCATAACCAAGTTTTATCACAATTGGAGAAACTTCATAATCCCTGTGGTCAAGTTTTCAAACTTTCTCTTTTCTTACCAGTGTCAAAATACTGTTATGTGAACTGAATGGATATTATAATTATTTTTATTATGATACTAAGAGCAGAGCATTGACCCTTTGAGTGCTAATGCCACGAGTTAGCCTAATCGCCTAATCGCCTAATGCAAGACTGTGATGAGTTTGCAGATTTCAGGCAGCCATTGCTGTCAAGGTCTGGAAGGCAGTCAAAGTAGTCAGAAAAAGCTCCATTTAAGACTCAGGGACAAGTTGTGATGTTCTCTTTGTGGCATGCACTTCATTTAATGGAGAGCATTTTTGACTGTTGAACTGGAAAATGAAACAAATTCCCTCGATTTACAACCAAAAGGAGGTCAGCAAGGTGCTAGATTATCACAGGTTCAATGCTTGGCTGGGGTCGACTAATGCTGGCTGATGATTAACGTCCTATTCATCTTTCAAAAGATGCTGAAGATTTTTTTTTTTTCAGACAAGCAGTATTTATAGGGAGGATTTACAGGGAGTCAGGTAGTCTTAATAACCCTGCAAGGGTTACAAATCTTCACATCCCGGTACTGAAGAAGCTGCAGTTTTATGTGATTCCAACTACTGAATATTTACTATTTTTATCTTACAAAAGAGTCACTGCATTACAGCTAAAATTATTTGACAGATCACCTTCCAGCTGGCTAGAAGCCTGGACATGCCACAGACAACACACTGCTTTAACAATCTGGAGGTCCTATCGATCACAGCCAACAGTAAGAGCATTCCAGTTGAGGTCCTAGTACATTTTGGCATTTGGTGCCAGTGGTCATGGTATTTTAATAGTAGGACTGAGAAATGTAGTGGGACCACATGGCACTACCTTAAAGTAGCTGAGAAAAAGCGTTTACTGTATTCTAATCCTCAGCAGGCTGGGCAGTATGTGAATAGGATGTGTAGTAGGCCCGATCTTTTGATAAATTACAAGTTCATGCAATTGACAGAGGGGTTTTGGAGCATTTATTTGAATTATAATTTTACTTGATTCACGATTGAGGAATACAAATAACTTCTGATCCGAATAATGCACAAACAGCCTCCCCCCCAAAATATTTATAACTCATGTTGGTACCTTAGTAAGGGCAGAGGCCAATTTCAATAATGCAAATCGACAAAATAAACCTTTTCTCTAGCCTTACCATTTACTTGTTTACAGTGATGGAATTTTGCTTACTTTTTCTACTTAAATCAAAGCATCTATGGTAGAAGTTCCATCGTTCAAATACACAGAGCTTTCATTACAACACAAGGTAATTGTATAAACAAATCTGCAGGGGGAAAAAAGCTGATATACTGTACAGTAAGCAAAACGACAAAATAATCCCAGGCAACAGGGCCGTAACAGACTAACAGACCACAGCACAGTATTCGCAAGCAACCAGTTCACAATTTATTACTGGATTCCAATGAGGTAACCATCAATCAGTATATAAACTCTTATTTGATACCATAACCCTTTCATTTTTATGAATTGCCACCTAAAGCAAAGTGTTCCCAAAACACATTATACAGATTTCTGATAAGGATATTTCTGTTGTGCCACAAACAATATGCAGATAGTATGATCATTATGAAATGACTGAAGTATTTCATCTCAGACAGGAGATTCCAGCAGCTGACTCCAGAGAGAACATGATCTACAGTACCGTACCAAATTGCATTTGCCTGATACATCACTTCTCATACAGAGCTGTCATGACAGAGCACATGAAAAGGGCTCACCTGGGGACTTGGCTGGCGAATAGCCTGTGGAATACTGTCCACCTCGTCTTACTGCATTCATTCAGGCCGAAAACCAACGGGGGAGAGAACAGCAGGAAAAAAGAGAGGTTATTGTATGGGGATGTGGAATGGTGTGGGTATTCACTGACACGGGAGACAGAAGTGTATTTGACAACACCGCATAGGTGCCCAGTTTTATTTATTATTTGCAAGTGCTTTAGTTTAGCCCGCAGAGGGCGCTATTGTCCATGGCCTGAATACCAGCAATGGTAGACAGGACCACAGAAATACCCACAGGTAAACAGTCCCGCTGACGTTCTGAGGGTTTGTGAGCGTCCTCCGATCTCACAAGCCTAAAGCCAGAATCACTTTTACAGCAAGCAATCCAGAGCAGAGGTGGGCGGGATTCAATCCCGGAGAACAGAGATCAGCCCTGCTTCTTATCCACTCTGAATGTGCTCGGTGTATGGCCAATAGGGTTTGCTGTTGCACAATGAGGGGAAGGAATCCCTGCCGGTTTCCCATCCCCCACCCAGGGAGCGTCTGAGACAATGTGATGCCCCCTTCAGAATCCCCAGCAAAGTTCGTCCTTGCACAGCCCGGATGCGAACCGGCACTGTCCAAGCTGTATGACTCATCCTGCACTCCCAGCGGCAGCGCCTTAACTCGATGAGCCATTCGGGGACCCCTGACTCCAGTCGCTTTGTTTTACAGGTCAGTTTCAATGGTACAGTATTTCCCAAGTAATCTATGGATATACGGGTCTGTTTGTGTACCTGAGACCGGGGACTTGCTCCGCCGCGAGGGTCCGGGGCTCTTTGATCCAGACTGCCGCCCAGGTGTGGCAGACCGGGAGTATGAAGACTTGATCACCCGGCACTCTGCGGAAACAGTGGAACTCCATTCAAACTGGATCACAACTTATGGGTGCATGTCATACAATATACTGAACCAAAGAAATAAATTATAGCAAAAAAAAAAAAAAAAGATATTCCCTCTAAGCTAAGGCTGATTTAAGCATTATTTACAAAACACCTCTGGAAAAAGCAAACATTCATTTCTTTATTTTCATTGCTAGGATGTTCATATAGTATAATGCATTATTTGGCAATAAAGTGTGATACCTAAGACAGCATGGAAAAGATTAAAATACAGAAGGATATTGGGCATTCTACAATCAGGATGAAAGTAGTAAGAAAAGTGGATGCAGATGAAGTCAGGATGCAGGACGCATGCAGGGAGAAAGGATTGTGAAATAATCTGGTGGGACAAGTTCATATAATTGCAAATAGAAGGGTGGAAGAATGTTCAAGTTTCTGACTTTCTGACCAGTCGATTATTTCTTCTATTCCTAGTCCACCACAAGACACATAGTGTATTCATAATTTACAGCAATTCAGGAATAAAACGATGATTACGGAATAATGGCAATACAACAAGACATATGATACTGCAGTAGAATTTATCAGCAGCTATGTCATTGAAAGGAAATAATCATTCTAGAAGACTTAACTGTATAGCGTGAATAGAGGGAATACAAAAATATTAGTAATTATGGTGTTTGAGCTCTGATTTAAAATCTAAAATGTTCTGTTCTTTTGAGGCCAACATCATGCAGACCAGCATAGGACATAGATCAAGAGTGTCAACAACAGTAACACAGCATGTCCGGTTTTGTTGAGATACACGAAACCTAGGGTGTAGTGCTGGGCTTCCCTTCAACCACCTGATATGTGAAGTCTGTACTACCTCATCATAACAACAAAACCCTGAAGTGTGTCAATATACTTTTAAAATGGCTAAATGCATAATTATATAAATAAATACATATCCAAAACAAAACAGAACTGTCTGGTTGCACTGAGATTATGATTATCCAATTGACCACACAGGGCATACAGGACTGGAATTAGAGGTTGAAGAAGAAGAGGTATTTTTGCCTCAGATTTAAATGAAACATGATTCAGGCTTTTGCTTGAAGCTGTCATAGAATATAAGGTAAAAAGAGTTTTTACAGCTCGGCACAATCGCCAACCAGCACTCTGAAGAACACTTTGCTGTAGGCTCAATGGCTAGAAGGGTTGCAAGGTTCTCTAGAAACAGACAGACAGTCAGCAGGCATGAGATAATGAAGTGCACCTTCGTGTTTTACAGCGGCAGGTTTCACAATCACCCCAGGTAGAAACAGCCTTGTCTGAATCCAAGGACTTTACCAGGACTGGCATGCCCTTCTGACTGCAAAATGCCACTCTTAGTTGTCTAGTCAGATTAGCATACACATTCCACTATCCGGATTCATGAAAAAAGGGTTTTTAATGGAAAGCCATTAAAAGAACCAAACAAGTGTAGCATACTCATTTATTCTTATATTGTCCACTCGGGCTAATACATTACTGTAGCTTTTGTCAAACAGGAAGAGAGCACTGCAAGAAAGTTCTGTGTCATTTCCTGTCCCCAAAACAGCATCTATTAATGACAGAGCAACCAATACTAAACTCAGCAGGCAAACAGAACAAGAAACATCTTTTTTAGCCCTGCTGCACTGTATTCTGTAGACTGTATAGTGTTTTTAATGTAGATGATTCGTGTAGCATGTCTTAATAATAAAGTTGTATGATAGACACCAAACGATTTGAGATATTGACTTCTAATTTGGCATACACGTTTGAGATTGGGTATTATTTTGGTACAGTTTTGTGTCAGTCATACATGTCAGTTCAACTCATCATATCTCATAAACCTTTAGAGATACAGATAAAAAAAAGAGAGTTGATATCTTTGGATTTTACCTTTATTTAACCTTATATATGACTGCTAAATTGTGGTCATTTGACATTGTGGATTCTGAATTACAGAGAACAAAGACAGAGCAATTACCTTTCAATTTGGTGTAAAGTACAAATGTGTTGTAATATATGTTCCTCTCAGTCAAATTATAGGCATCGCACAATAAAAACAAATTTGGCAAAGCCTGCTATAAATGAAATCTGTACAACTTAAAATCATGGAAGTCTTTCCGCCACTTGACAAACAATTAGCTTTTGTGCTTAAATTAAACCTCGGGCTGCCTCCTGTCACTCAGTTTCTAAAAAAGGCCCCTGTGAAAGAGATCCCCTCCCAACTGCACACCAAGGGGCTCCTGTTTTAATCTTCAAATCAATTGAGCCACATCATTACTGGAGATGGGTATACTTGGCTAACAAGTTATTTACTTTAAAAGACAATATTAGTGCACACATTCAAAAAAAAAAAAGACATTTAAATTAAAGCAAGCTAAACTACTAAGGCAATCTGCTATTAAGAAAACTCCAGGATAGCAACTTCTCAGGGCACTGGAGTGGACAGGGGGGATATTGTATCATATCATTGGCTTCAATGCAGTTCAGACCTCACTACCTGCAACAACAGCCTCCTGTGGTTCATTAAAAGGCAAATCCAGAATGACCGACATGCCATGGTGGAGCCACCAATAGACATACTGTAGCCATGCTCACGTGTACTGTATAGCAAGACCAAGATGAGAAACCAACCAGATATCAGTGTAAACCCCTTTAGTTTTATTGACAGTAGTCCTTCAAGCTCTTTGACTTTCTCTTTTTGTTATTCCTTGTAATATATATTTTTTAAATCCTTATTTTAACTGTATTTTTACTGTTTCATCCTCATATGGTTGACATGAACACTCCAACACCCTGTCGCCAAAAAATGTTCAGTGCAAAACAGTGATTATTCAAACAAAAACAGAAAGGTAAACTAATACTTAATACATTAGTGATATTGCTGGGTTGCATTCACTGTAACTGAACATTTAGAGATTTTCCTTGTACATAAAGTATCTGTACATACAGTATGCAGTGGATCAAAAGGGATCAATATCTTATTAGGTGTGACAGAATGATTTACGTTACTAGATTATTAGGCCTACCAGTCTCAAAGGCTGTGGAAGCCTTACCACTGTGATCCAATAGAAAGTCATCCTGAGCATAACGGTACTTCTCCGGTCCGCAGGCAACGAATACATCATCGTCTCCAAAAAAATCCTGCAGGCAGGTGATCTGCAAGAAAATAAAAATATATATTTACTATTACAGTACAACACAGATTAAATGATGAACTGAAAGTCTACTTATGAAGTATGATATACTCTCCTTAAGGGTGAATGAATTAGTTTTGAGCAAACAGAGTTTCTTAATGAAATGGGTGTTTACCTTCAAAAGACCCGAAACCTGAATAAGATATATCACAGCTGCTCGCAGACCTCAGCGTCATTTTCCCTTCAAGCCTGCTGCAATCATGGACACAGAGACCCTAAAAGTGGGTTGTTGTTTTTTTGTTTGTTTTTTGTAATATTTTATTTATCATTTTCATAGTAACGAGACCTACAGCATACATAAGATCAGCAATAGTAAGACTAAACAAAGGAAAGTGGAAAGGAGAAAAAGACAGAAACAGAGAACAGAAATAATAATTAAATGGTGAAGTCGAGGGAGAGCTTGTCAAAGTAAAAAATTAAGGGCTGCCATACTGTATAAAACTTTTGAGTAGATCCACACATGGTATATTTTATTTTCTCCAGCTTCAGGAAATCCATGACCTCTTTTCTCCATTGCATGTGGGATGATGGAGCAGCCATCTTCCAATTAAATAGGACACACCGTCTTGCCAACAGGGAGGCAAAGGCCAGAGCATCTGTCAGAGATTGCGATACGTTAACATCCTCTGGGATCACTCCAAAGAGGGCTGTAATTGGGTTAGGTTCGATGGGCATTAGACTAAGCTGGGAAAATGTTTCAAAGACCGAAGTCCAAAATGAAGCCAAATCAGGACATGACCAGTACATGTGAAAAAGATTTGCAGGAGCTTGCTTACATCTGTTGCACGCTGGGTCTAGTTCAGAGTATATTTTTGCCAATATGACTTTGCATAAATTAATGTGATGTAAAACTTTAAACTGCAGCAATCCATGTCACAAATAGAAGAGGAGGGTACTCTGTAGAGGATAGAGTCCCAAACATCATCAGGAAGTTCTAAATTTAGGCCCTGTTCCCATAATGTTTTTATATGAAATAGTGACGGGCAATGCAAAGAGGAGATGGTATTGTAAATCTGTGATATTAAGCCATTACACTCCGGGTTCAGGTTCAACAGAGAATCAACAGGTGATCTGGCTGGTAAAGAGGTAAATTGGGTGAATTTACTTTTTACAAAACTTCAGGCTTGTAAATGTATGAAAAAATGTGACTCTGGTAAATTGTATTTCTTGGAAATATATTCAAAGGAAACAAATGAACCGTCAACATAAAGATCTTTAAACGTCCTGAAGCCGTTTTATGCCAAAAATAAAATGCAGAGTCAATCACTGAAGGTGCAAACATATAATTTGAATGTATGGGCATAAATATTGAAACATGCTGTAGAACAAAACCATTTCTAAATTGAGACCAAACTATGAACTATAACAAGAAATTGACAAAGGGAGTGGGGAACACAGTAACGCAAAAGGGGAAATAGGTAGACAGGAGTCTCTTTCTATGAGTGCACACATAGGACCCTCATTCTCTGTGGGTTCGAACCTAGTAGGCAAATTTATGAATATTAGCTGACCAATAGTAAACCTGGAAATTGGGTAAAGCAAGGCCTCCCAAACGGTTTGGTCTCTGAAGAAATATTTTACGGATTCTTGGTACTTTTCTGTTCGAAATGAATATTGATATAATCTTATCGAGTAGGAAAAAAAATAGGAAAATACTGAAATAAATATAAGGATTTCGGTAATATATTCATCTTTACAGAATTTATGCGGCCAGCCAAAGACAGCGATAATATTGTCCAAAGGGAAAGGTCCTGCTTAACACAAAGGACCTCAAGCAAAGAAGTCAAATTATATTTAAACAAGTCTTTATATGTATGTGTAACGCAGATCCCTAAATATGTAAAAAGTACAGGTAACTAATCTGAAGGGGAATGTGTCAAGTGAAAGCTGTTTTGCAGACTGAGTAATTGATGGCCTATGTCAGGGTCCAATATAAGTCCTCTACATAACCTGCTTTTTCTTCATATAAAAAGCAGCACACCATTTTAAATCGTACAGCGGAGGGTAATTACTTCTCATCAACTTCAGTCTCCAATTAATTTTATGAGTCTTCCTTCCTCAAATGGCCAAACCCGCTGCATTGAAAGAATCCACTCTCAACAGGCTTTTTGCTAGGGAGCTGATGTCACTGCCCTGTGACTTTTGCTAGTGCATTGCTGCTGCCACAAATAAACACCTCGCTGGCTAAAATAAAAACCATTTCAGCAAGTAGATATATATATATATATATATATATATATATATATATATATATATATATATATATATATACAGTACTGTGCAAAAGTTTTAGGCAGGTGTGAAAAAATGCTGTAAAGTAAGAATGCTTTCAAAATAGACATGTTAATAGATTATATTTATCAATTAACTAAATGCAAAGTGAGTGAACAGAAGAAAAATCTAAATCAAATCCATATTTGGTGTGACCACCTTTGCCTTCAAAACAGCATCAATTCTTCTAGGTACACTTGCACAAAGTCAGGGATTTTGTAGGCATATAGTCAGGTGTATGATTAAACAATTATACCAAACAGGTGCTAATGATCATCAATTCAATATGTAGGTTGAAACACAATCATTAACTGAAACAGAAACAGCTGTGTAGGAGGAATAAAACTGGGTGAGGAACAGCCAAACTCAGCTAACAAGGTGAGGTTGCTGAAGTCAGTTTACTGTCAAAAGTCATACACCATGGCAAGACTGAGCACAGCAACAAGACACACAGCAGTTATACTGATTCAGCAAGGTCTCTCTCAGGCAGAAATTTCAAGGCAGACAGGGGTTTCCAGATGTGCTGTCCAAGCTCTTTTGAAGAAGCACAAAGAAACGGGCAACGTTGAGGACCGTAGACGCAGTGGTCGGCCAAGGAAACTTACTGCAGCAGATGAAAGACACATCATGCTTACTTCCCTTCGCAATCGGAAGATGTCCAGCAGTGCCATCAGCTCAGAATTGGCAGAAAACAGTGGGACCCTGGTACACCCATCTACTGTCCGGAGAAGTCTGGTCAGAAGTGGCCTTCATGGAAGACTTGCGGCCAAAAAGCCATACCTCCGACGTGGAAACAAGGTCAAGCGACTCAACTATGCAAGAAAACACAGAAACTGGGGTGCAGAAAAATGGCAGCAGGTGCTCTGGACTGATGAGTCAAAATTTGAAATATTTGGCTGTAGCAGAAGGCAGTTTGTTCGCCAAAGGGCTGGAAAGCGTACACGAATGAGTGTCTGCAGGCAACAGTGAAGCATGGTGGAGGTTCCTTGCAAGTTTGGGGCTGCATTTCTGCAAATGGAGTTGGGGATTTGGTCAGAATTAATGGTCTCCTCAATGCTGAGAAGTACAGGCAGACACTTATCCATCATGCAATACCATCAGGGAGGCATCTGATTGGCCCCAAATTTATTCTGCAGCATGACAACGACCCCAAACATACAGCGAAAGTCATTAAGAACTATCTTCAGCGTAAAGAAGAACAAGGAGTCCTGGAAGTGATGGTATGGCCCCCACAGAGCCCTGATCTCAACATCATCGAGTCTGTCTGGGATTACATGAATAGAGAGAAGCAACTGAGGCTGCCTAAATCCACAGAAGAACTGTGGTTAGTTCTCCAAGATGTTTGGGCCAACCTACCTGCCGAGTTCCTTCAAAAACTGTGTGCAAGTGTACCTAGAAGAATTGATGCTGTTTTGAAGGCAAAGGGTGGTCACACCAAATATTGATTTGATGTAGATTTTTCTTCTGTTCACTCACTTTGCATTTTGTTAATTGATAAATATAAACTATTAACATGTCTATTTTTGAAAGCATTCTTACTTTACAGCATTTTTTCACACCTGCCTAAAACTTTTGCACAGTACTGTATATATATATATATATATATACACACACACACACACACACACACACACACACACACACACATATATACTATTATTATTGTTATTATTATTATTATTATTATTATTATTATTATTATTATTATTATTTATTTCTTAGCAGACGCCCTTATCCAGGGCGACTTACAGTCGTAAACAAAAATACATTTCAAGAATCACAGTACAAGTAATAATACAATTAAGAGCAAGATAAATACAATGACTTTGGTTCTAGCAAGTACAAATATGACAAAATGCGATTCAATAATGGAGCAGATAACAGTGTCAGTGATAGTTACATCAGGATATAATTAAATACAAAATACTACAGATTAAATAACACTTGACAGATTACAGTACTCTAAAGTACAGGATTAAATGCAATAAAATAGGGGGCAGATAAGAGCAAGTAAAGCGCATTTAAGGAAGAGTGATAAGTATCCAGAGGGAAAAAAGAGGAGTTTTACAGGTGCTGTCTGAAGAGGTGAGTCTTGAGGAGGTGTCAGAAGGTGGTCAGGGACTGGGCAGTCCTGACATCTGTAGGAAGGTCATTCCACCACTGCGGGGCGAGGGTGGAGAAGGAGCAGGAGGCAGGGGAGGATAGAGGAGGTAGAGCCAGTCTTGACATAAGTACTATCATGGATGTCAAGTCTCAAGGTTTACCCATGAAACTCATGGTTTTTCACAATGTTGAGAGTCTCACGGCCGTGCAATGGATTCTCATGTTTGTGCATCACTCAAAAAAGGTGTTATTGTTTGCGAGGCTGCGAAACCCTTTACACATGATACAGTGGTAAATCCAATACAACTGTCCAAGCGTATTATTTCATTTGGGGGGCAGGGGTCACCATGAAGAGATGTACATTACCATTCTATATTCCTGTAGCTGCTACACAAACTCCCCCCTTACTGCAAAGATAGAATTGCCTTGTTGTCTACACACTCACACACACACACACACACACACACACAAACACACACACACACACACATTTCTTTCAAAAACAAAATATTATATGATAATGGCACCCTTTTTCCCCCTATGGAAAGCCTCAGCATTAAAAATAAGGCAAATTGTATGTGGGTTTAGCCATTATATCAGAAACATGTCCACTATTATGTAAAAGTGGATTTTTCGGAAATAAAATAACTAAAAAACTATAGAATAATAAGAGTAAACATTCTGCCACTGACACGTGTAGTATTTAAGGCACACATTCAAAGCACATGGCTCCTTAAATAATATACTGCTATTCATTATCACCAATGGTAATAACAATATTACAGATTAACAAAATAATAATAATAATAATAATAATACTAATAATAATAATAAATATAAAACCAGAGCGATTCAACATACACATATATGCTGTGTAACTAAGTGCAACATACAGTAAATAATTATCTACTACTTGTCATCATTTGCAATAAAATAATAATTTAAAAAAAAAGGGGGGAGGGGGAGAAAACCTGTTATCCAGTTCAGCCAGGACAGTACTTTTCAGTCAAACTAGCCATCTATTATCAGCAGTTTGGAAGATGTAATTGTTTATGTATATCTTTGCAGAATCCAGGTCATCAAAAATCTTTTGAACTCCATTAGTGTCAGTTATCCTGAACTTTGCAGGATACAAAGTCCAAACCGCACCCCAGAGCAGTCACAAAGAAGCCTTTTAACTTCGGTGAATGCAGCTCGCTTTTTAGCTACTGTTGCTGTAAAATCGGGAAAGATAAATACTTTATTGCCCTTGTATGACAAAGCTCCCTTCTCTTGGGCCATTCACAAAATCGCCTCTTTAACACTAAAATAGTGGACTCTAATAATAAAGGGTTCTGGCCTTCTCTCGGTTTGGGCTGCAAACTGCAGTGTGCCCGATCAAGCAGAAAATCACAGGTCTCTAGTTTTTTCTCCGGAAAAATCTGAGAAAACTATTCAATGGCCAAGTGAGACCGATATGAGCCGAGAGAAGCCAAAAAAAAAAAAAAAGGGGTGGGGGCGGATCTGAGCAATACACATAGACCCTGCACCACAGAGATAACACGGCCATAAACAAACAAGATAGCTGCTTCCGCATCCAGCACTCAAATAATATCATCGACATTTGCAGAGCTTTTTGAGATGTTACAGTAATAAAATAATGACTTGGATCGCATTATTGAGGAGTTTGGTGATAAAATGAGTGATCTGGAGATGATTTATCAGTATGCACGACTATGAAGAGGTATGTGAAAAATACGAACAAGGGGTGGGGCGGGGCTGGAGATGCAATACTGAGTGTCCTGTTGATCTGCAGTGCCTTTTAAACGTGTTTTACTGTGAAAAAAAATACTTTTAAACAGCGCGTCTAAAATAAACTGTGTGTGTGAAAATAAATTGGACCGGACGGGCCTGAGACGCGCTGAATAAATGGACCGCAAAGGGTTAACCTGATATTGCATCTTCGAGACCATTCCTCCAGATCGTCTGCTAGCCCGTAGATCAACAATCTCTGTCGACATTTCTTGTACCTTCGCTTCTAGCTGCATAATCGTGGAACTCGTTAGTAGAGCTCTCCAATTGATCTAAACACTCACCGTGAACTGTGCATGTAGCCTGGAGCGGATCAATGGCAGATCACAGTTACTCCCTACAGAAGTGATCCCCAAAGTCACATTACTTTGCTTGTAATTGGTTCAAAGCAATTCTACTGCCTATGATCTTTAAGGGTCATTCCTCCTGTCAAAACAGCATTCTCATAACTGAAGCATTTGAGAGGGCACCTCTCTATAGAACGGTATTCAAATGTGTTTCAATATTTACTGTAAAATGTGTCTGTTCCAAAAATTATTTAAAATTTCCTATGGCTCTTTCTCAGCAATTTGTCTTGTGTTTCCCTCATTCATTTTGCATTTTTTTTAAATTTAAAAAGGAATAACTATTCTAAATGAGACATTTACTGCAAATTTGATCTCCTTTAAGCGCAAAACATACTATACCTAAGGGTGCCTCAAAGAAGTGATTCCCAGTGATGACAAATTACCAGAATAATAACCACATGAATATCTCAAAGGCTGTTTTATATGTACAGATAGAAGGCAGTGTAGACTTAAAATAGACATTGTATGTTAGTAACATATACCGCCCACAAAGGCTGTACGGCAAATTGCATCAGCATTATTGGTCTTTAGGGATTGAAGATGGGAATGACTGCCTCAGAGCCCAGCATCTCAACGATACAACAGCACGAAAAAGAAAAAGAAAACACATTGCTTGTGTCTTCAAACAGCCCTCGTTTGAAAGGGAAAACAAAGAAACAATAAAAGGAAAGTTATTTTCCCCTTTCGCTGCACCAGAGCCGAGGGAACTGGCTGTTATTGGTTCACTCCGCTCTTTACTGCGGTTAATTAAATTCACTGATGCACACAATTTTAAACACCCGCAGGGAAGCAGCTACCATTATATCACTGTTATATAGCACTGTTTTACACAGCCTCAGTACAGCACTTACGTTTCAAATCATAACAAAAGGGCAAAACCCGTATGACTTCTACTGCTTTTATTTAAGTAGTTTAGGGCAGACTGTATTTTTTGATGAAAAGCTGTGATACACCGAATGGATTTGTACAATCAGTTAGTTGTTAAAAATGCATTGCCTGTCAATACTGGTACACTTTGCAAATATGTAAATGCAAAATAAGGGACTGTCCGAGTTGTAAGAATCCACAGATCAAAGTGCCTGACGTCTCTGAGTACTTCACCAGGGTGTCTCGGCGGCACACCACGTGTTAACCATTCATACAAAGACAGAGAACTGCTGATCTACAGTATATCTATTCAGTTGGTTGGATGTCTTCAACTCTCCATTTGCATCTATTCCATTTCCTTCTCAGCACTTCTTCAGTTCCCACACACATTTCTTTATTCTTATCTCTGATCCCTGTGTCACGGGTGACCCTAAAAACCCTTCTTCCCTTGTATAAGGTGCAAGCACCTTTATTGAGTGAAAGGTGTATGTGGCAGAGATGCATGGCTCTTTAATAGAACCAGCTTAGTTTCTTTGAGGTTTTCCCACTGACGATGGGAATGAGAATGTAAACATAGGAGCCCAGCTAACAAGGTTCAAGTTTCACCTGTGATGTGCAGAAATGGATAAAGGATCCTGTAGAGGCTTTGACACTCACTGAGAGTAGAAGCAGGATGATCTTTGGGATACAAATTGAACATTTGTGAAACTGCAACAATATTAATATATTGTAATAATTGTACTGTGTTTTAAAGAATATAAAGGCAGCAGAAAAAAATATTGCAGAAAAGGGAGAGCAAGCATTGACCTAATGTTACAAAAAAGAATATATGTGTGCCAATGCTTATTGATTCTTGGAAACACCTGTGAAATGAACAACGGTTATCCTTAACTATGAGCTGCTGGAGCGGAAGCCTGTGTTACCCTTGAGGAGAAAAGCAGAAGAGAGCACTTCATTTAATTAAATTAGAAAAGTGTTCACAGTGAAAGTTCTTATCAGAAAAGCAACTAACTTTAAATTGGAAAGTTTGTAAGCCAAAAACATGGCGCTTCTCAGGTATTGCAAATAAAAAGCAACCTTTAGACAGAATTACATTTGAAACTAAAAAAGAAGTGTTGCACTTATTTAAGTTTTACTGTAATAGGAAACAGAAGTAGTTATTACATGGAAACTTAAGTTTAAAAGTGAAACAATTTAATACAAAGCTGCAACCTTGTTTACTAACTTGGGCACATGCATAAAGCTTTTTGTCAGTAGATTTACTGCAGGGTACCCCTTGGCTCTGTCTGCCTGCCTAAAAGCAGTACTGGGACATTCTAAGCTGGTTTGTTGGTCAATTGCATCAGGACCCTTGGCTATGTATATCTGGCTGTTATATTTCACTAACAAGAAGCACTGTATGAGCAAGGCAACAGTGGACATTAACAGATAAAGGAAAATTAAGTTTGGCATCCAAAAGCAGGATTTGCTGGTCAAGCGGTCTTGGATCCAAGGTCTCTCTATAATGTAAAATTTTTATATTAACTAACAAGAAGTACTAGGAGGTACTAGGAAATAAAGAAAATGATCTTACTCTCATTACATTATAAAATGAATGAGAAATTGGCAGTAAAAGTTGGGATGTCAGCCTTTTTTCTTATCAGTGGACATGATAGTGTAGGGTAGTTTCTTGGGTCCGACCAAAGCATGACTTCATGCGACGGATATGGAAAAGCGCTTACAGTAGAGTTTCATATTAATTAAAAGTAAACTCTGGTTAGAAAGTAGACCTCTTCGAGTCTGTATCTATAAATTGTCCAAGGTCTATTGAAGCAGGGGATTTTTATCTAGAGAGAAGTCAAGTTTGTTGAACAGACACTTATAAATGAAAAGAAACAAGTTTATTAAATACACACTGAAACACATGTCTTTGCTGTTAAGAGGGATATATATTTTAGACCCAGGTTTGAGCAATTAAACAGAGCACAAAAAACATAAAAACATCCCTTTATATACTTGTATTTTATTCAGAAATAAGAACTCTGTGGTACTGGGGAAAATGATATAGGGCAGCAGTGGGGAGTAGTGGTTAGGGCTCTGGACTCTTGACCGGAGGGGTGTGGGTTCAATCCCAGGTGAGGGACACTGCTGCTGTACCCTTGAGCAAGGTACTTTACCTAGATTGCTCCAGTAAAAACCCAACTGTATAAATGGGTAATTGTATGTGTGATCTCTGTATAATGTGAAATAATGTGATATCTTGTAACAATTTTAAGTCGTCCTGGATACGGGCGTCTGCTAAAAATAAATAATAATAATAATAATAATAATAATAATAATAATATCAGTTTGCATATTTTTGAGATTAGTAAGGTATGGAACATGAGATCATGTCCAATTAATTTTAAGGGAGTTACTTTTTAAATATATTGTTCACTTAAAGATGAGCTGTCAAAATAGACTAAATGTTTGGATTTAATTAAGTCTTCTGACGCACGAAGCGGAGGAAAAGTTCTATAAAAGTCAAGGTAAGACCCCAGTCAAGTATCATTCAACTTGCTAGCTTAAGGTGTTTGGTCCATTCGCTGAAGATCTCTGAAAAATCTGGTTGTGTAGTCATATTCAGAAGCCTCTGCCATTGAAGACAGCTCTTGTCTTTACATATATTCTACACTACATTTCCATATATTGGAAGGTAAGCATAATCTTGAATGTATATCTCACTTATATTGAAGCTATGCTATAAGGTATAAGAAATATAGCTTTGGAGAGTGATCTATTGGATGCTTTAGGATTTAGCGGTGGGAACTTTAGCGTTTTGCATATCTGGCCTAAGGGTGAAACATGTGATAACCACAACTGTATTGAAGTGTTAGTGATGTTGAATCCGTAAGGCACTGGATTGCCCAGATTGCCTATTAGCTGGGATTTGACGTGGTCTATAACCGCTCGATCCATTTTTAAGCACTCAATAAACTGAAAAAGTACTAACACTGCTCTGATTCGTTAAAACTTCAAACCTGAATGAGTCTGTGTGATTTTCTTGATTACTTAAAAGCCGACTGGATATATTGTAAGCAGGTGCACGAACAAGCCACTTACAAGAGTCCAAAACATCTGTGTCCTCCATAGACGTCTCCCCTGAGTTTGAGTCTGCTCAGAGCATATACAGTACTGTGCAAAAGTTTTAGGCAGGTGTGAAAAAATGCTGTAAAGTAAGAATGCTTTCAAAAATAGACATGTTAATAGATTATATTTATCAATTAACTAAATGCAAAGTGAGTAAACAGAAGAAAAATCTAAATCAAATCCATATTTGGTGTGACCACCCTTTGCCTTCAAAACAGCATGAATTCTTCTAGGTACACTTGCACACAGTTTTTGAAGGAACTCGGCAGGTAGGTTGGCCCAAACATCTTGGAGAACTAACCACTGTTCTTCTGTGGATTTAGGCAGCCTCAGTTGCTTCTCTCTCTTCATATAATTCTTCTAGGTACACTTGCACAAAGTCAGGGATTTTGTAGGCATATAGTCAGGTGTATGATTAAACAATTATACCAAACAGGTGCTAATGATCATCAATTCAATATGTAGGTTGAAACACAATCATTAACTGAAACAGAAACAGCTGTGTAGGAGGAATAAAACTGGGTGAGGAACAGCCAAACTCAGCTAACAAGGTGAGGTTGCTGAAGACAGTTTACTGTCAAAAGTCATACACCATGGCAAGACTGAGCACAGCAACAAGACACAAGGTAGTTATACTGCATCAGCAAGGTCTCTCCCAGGCAGAAATTTCAAGGCAGACAGGGGTTTCCAGATGTGCTGTCCAAGCTCTTTGAAGAAGCACAAAGAAACGGGCAACGTTAGGGACCGTAGAGCGCAGTGGTCGGCCAAGGAAACTTACTGCAGCAGATGAAAGACACATCATGCTTACTTCCTTCGCAATCGGAAGATGTGCAGCAGTGCCATCAGCTCAGAATTGGCAGAAAACAGTGGGACCCTGGTACACCCATCTACTGTCCGGAGAAGTCTGGTCAGAAGTGGCCTTCATGGAAGACTTGCGGCCAAAAAGCCATACCTCCGACGTGGAAACAAGGCCAAGCAACTCAACTATGCACGAAAACACAGGAACTGGGGTGCAGAAAAATGGCAGCAGGTGCTCTGGATTGATGAGTCAAAATTTGAAATATTTGGCTGTAGCAGAAGGCAGTTTGTTCGCCGAAGGGCTGGAGAGTGGTACACGAATGAGTATCTGCAGGCAACAGTGAAGCATGGTGGAGGTTCCTTGCAAGTTTGGGGCTGCATTTCTGCAAATGGAGTTGGGGATTTGGTCAGAATTAATGGTCTCCTCAATGCTGAGAAGTACAGGCAGATACTTATCTATCATGCAATACCATCAGGGAGGCATCTGATTGGCCCCAAATTTATTCTGCAGCATGACAACGACCCCAAACATACAGCGAAAGTCATTAAGAACTATCTTCAGCGTAAAGAAGAACAAGGAGCCCTGGAAGTGATGGTATGGCCCCCACAGAGCCCTGATCTCAACATCATCGAGTCTGTCTGGGATTATATGAAGAGAGAGAAGCAACTGAGGCTGCCTAAATCCACAGAAGAACTGTGGTTAGTTCTCCAAGATGTTTGGGCCAACCTACCTGCTGAGTTCCTTCAAAAACTGTGTGCAAGTGTACCTAGAAGAATTCATGCTGTTTTGAAGGCAAAGGGTGGTCACACCAAATATTGATTTGATGTAGATTTTTCTTCTGTTCACTCACTTTGCATTTTGTTAATTGATAAATATAAACTATTAACATGTCTATTTTTGAAAGCATTCTTACTTTACAGCATTTTTTCACACCTGCCTAAAACTTTTGCACAGTACTGTATATATATATATATATATATATATATATATATATATATATATATATATATATATATATATATATATATATATAAAGATTGAGAACAAGGAAAACTGCTGTGTACCAAAATGATCAATAAGAAAAAAGAAAATAGAGAAAAGGATATTTCAGGTACTTAAAGGTAGAATAATTGATTACAAAGCAATTATCAGGACGTTTCGGACTACAAGTCCTTCATCGGCTGAATACAAAAACGTATGGACCCGGGTAAGAGTGCCATTGTGAAAGGGGCTTTAGATTGGATTATATTATTCTTTTTCACAGCTTGATTACGATTTTATGACTTTTCTCTATATGCATCTCCATCTGGCTTTGATCTTGTATGGGGAGTCCTTGTTGTTTGTATTTTACAGTCTATGTCTTCCAAATGTGACATTTCTTTTGCAGTCATTATATATTCCTGCACAGCAGTAGGCTCCCACTCCATGGGGATGAGAAGTACGTAGATCTTATTTACTGGCTGATTTTTCTGATATAAACAGAGAAAATCAGTCTACAGAACCTCTAGCATTATCTCTATTACATATGGTTGCTATCTGGAATTAACTATATTACCCGAAAAATAAATCCTGCAAGTAATAATGAACAATAATAGCTGCTTAATTGTTAGAAATCTAGGTGTTTCAAAAAATAAACTAACAAGTAACTTAAAAACAGGTGATTAGAGGAACTGAAAATAACAAATTACCGTTTTGTAAGGAGTAAACCCTTATTAGCCAGTTTTGGGCTGCCACTTCCTGCAGTAGAATACTGAATACAAATGAAGTGGGGCCTTGCTGCAGGATCATTTAACAAGATGCTTTGAAGAAATGGGGTTGCCATAGCAACGGGCCTGCATAGAACACTTCACTTGCTTGTGGCACACAGCCCCATGGAATACAACTTGCATTTGACAGTCAAAACAAAACCAATTTCAATACCTGTTTGCACATTGTCATCAAGGATTTGTATTTTTAACACACAGTAAATCAGTTTTTGTGCATTTGAATGCTTCTAGATTAGCATATTGTTTGTTTATACTGCAGAAGGCCAGTTACAAACCTTACCCAGTATGAACAATGTCGACACTGCAATGTATTGTAGCAATCCATTGCATATTACTGACTACAAGAAATCGACCAGAAACTAGAGCAATCCCAGCAATGACGACAAATCAGGGAATTTATCATTGTATCGTTTTGATCTATTGTGTAAATTGTGTAACATTTTTAAGTGAATTGAACAGTTTTTCTTAGTCAAAATACTAAGAATGCGTATTTATTTTTTTTACCTGCATATGCGATTGCAAGCTCTGCAAGCTTTAATTCCTTTCAGAAAACGTGTACATTTTCCCTGGAAAGAAAATACCAATCTGGATGTATGCACTAGCTCAGTTACAGTATATACTCTGGAGTCTGGAGCTCTGGAATTCAGATCCAATATAGTACTTTCAAAATCGAGCACACAGCAGACACCTGCATTCGGCATTCCATTTCCATCAAAGGACTGAAAACATACCAATTCTTACAGTTCAGGGGAGGCAGCTCAGCAAGTTTGGAAAGCTTCCATCCTGTGCTGTGCCTGCCTATAGCCAGGTCCATGAGCAGTAATGTTTTTTAAGCAATACATACAGTAGCAGAGATTTAGCAAATATCAATTGCCAGTTTCAGCTGGATGTGCGGACAAAGCAATTATAGCACATGATACATTCAGTATTCTTTTTAACTGTATCTTTGTGACCAATAGGTCAAAATATATACTAATATAAATATATACATTCAGTGAATTATTTTGTAATAGCTAATACAAAGAACACTGTAGTTATTTGATTCCTGTTATGCAGCAGGAAAACGTTATTTATAAGCATGACACTTTTTTTTCTACATCAAAAAAAGATTTTCTTACAGTATTGTATCAGGAGATATATGGAAGACACATGCCTCATTATCGTCAGAAGGTGGTCATACCCCAGCCTCCAGCTCACTGTCATTTACTGCAATCCGGTGGCTTACTCAGCTTTTTCTGAAGGTGCTATGACAGCTCTTTAGCTGAACAACTTTTAGAATGGTGATGCAGCGTTCAGCAAAAAAAAAGCCTTTAGTACCCTTCAAATTCAAATTTCACTAGCTTTATAAAGCTTAGTCAGTGCCAGAGGAATAGTCGGTGCAGCCGGGGCAACTGCACAGGGGCCCAAGAACTCAGAGGGAGGGGTTAGGGTTATTTATATCATATTCATATTCATATCATTGTAGCTACCGGTGCCAATAATTAAGTTTGTATTCTCCCTCGTTTCATCGGGTACTGCTATTCTCTTTAAAAAAAAAATGGGTAAATTAAAATTAGCTTCCTAACTTTTTTTTTTTCTTCCCTCGTAACTGTTGTAGCGTCAGATTGGGTCATAACATTCTGTTTATGAAATTAACAGAAATGGAATATACAGGGAGGTCCTAAGCCATTCTCTGTATCTACTTGGTTTCTTGTCACGAACTCACCCACTGACAGAGAATGCTTTTAAAAAGAGTCGTAAACGAAATACTGGACAAGTTGTTTATCTTCACCACCTTTGAATAAATCCTGTGGCGCCAGGGGGTGTCTTCCACAAGGTAAAAACCAGACGGTTTTAAATGCTTTGACACCAAGAACAGTCCACCTCATAAATACAGCCGACAGGGACAAAACAGCGGACTAATTGAGAAAAGCCAATGGAAAAACACACCACGTGGCCTTGGGCACAGCCCCAAATAAACCATCTATCCTATCACTGGGGTGAGAAGAGGATTAGAAAAGGATGAGCGCAACCTTCAAATCGGGGCGCCCTGACACGCAGAACAAGGCTCTGAACTTTGACAATTTAAAGACCCGCAGCCTGCGATCAGCTTGAACAGAGATACCGTTTCAGAAACTCTGATATGGGATAACGACCCCAGTGTTTGACTTGTTGTGGGAGTCCACTGCGTAAGATGTCTAAAATCCTAAAAGTACTTGGAATCAAATCTCTAACTTAGCCCCGATTGATCACCGGAGGTAGATAGTTGGATATATCATTTGAAGTCGACAGAGACTGAACTATATCGAGTCTGTTATTAAGCTAGCAGTGCCGGAGTCTGCAGTGGTATACCCCCAGATCTACTCGGACAAAGAGTGCACGTCGCGTGGAGGATTTGCTGTTTCAATGGAATACCTAAATATTTAATGACTCTTGTTTTTGCAAAAACATTTCTTTCGTACCCTGGTGTGGAGAAGCAACGCAAGGAAGACAGACCCCGCTAGAAGAGGCAGCGAAAGTCTGGTAAGTATTCAACAAGTAGTGTTTTTATCACTACTTATGATTTTGAGAATAAGCAGACAAAGTAAAATTAACATTTTGTTTGAGGTAGAATGTAAGAAAGGTATTATTGCTTTCAATTATTGCTTTGAGTTAAGGAACACTATAGTAACTGTTTATTTGTATGTGATTTATACAAATTGATGTGGGTTTTACAAGGCAATTATCATTCTGAGTTAAAAGCTAGAATCCAAATTAGCTGTCTTGATATTAGATCATTCTCAAGGTTGTCTGGACGCAAAGAGCGTCTTTATCTCGCAAGAGTGAGACTTGCCTCCTGAACTAAAACATCTATATGAGACTGATTTAACAATGCTTTGATTGTTCTTGATAGCTAATCAGCTATCGGGAGTGGGGTGTCTGTACAACTTATTTTTTCCTTTCTGTATTACTTTAGTTTAGTTGTTGCACCTTTATTTTTCCTTTATTTAGTTTTAATTACAATAAACATGTTCCTCTGTATTCACCAGAAGCGGTGTCCAGTCTGATTATTTCAATATATATATACAGTGGTTTGCAGAAGTACTCACCCCCCTGCAAAGTTTTCACATTTTGTTGGCACCTGAGTGTACGCCACGATGCTTTCAATGCTTTACATGTAGAATCTACACAAACTACTCCACATTGATAAAGTTAAAAAATGCATATAGGATATAAATAAGTAAGATTTACAGAGAAAAACAGATTAATCTCAGTTGCATAAGTTTTCAACCCCTTTGCTACTGCAGCTCTAAATCAGCTCATGTGCAAATTATTTGTTTGAAAGGTCACAAAATTAGTGAAATGGTTTCAGTCTGTGTGTACTCAGAGTGGTTTAACTTGTAGATAATTTTCCTTAGGTATATAAAGATTTTGAAGCTGCAACTCACATGGTGATCCAACAAAGCAGCCATGAAGACCAAGGATAACAAGTCAGGGATAAAGTGGTAGAGAGGCACACAGCAGGAGAAGGGTACAAGAAAATTTCAAAGGTGCTGATTATCCCTCTCAGCACAGTGAAGTCCATCATTAAGAAGTGGAAGATGCATCATACCACCCAGACACAACTCAGATCAGGTCACCCTCCCATACTGAGCAGCCAGGCAAGCAGGAAACTGGTTCGGGATGTCACTGAAGCCAACAATGACCTTGAGAGATCTGCAAAGTTCTGTGTCTGAGATGGGAGTCAGTGTTCACAAATCAACAATAAGCCAGTCCCTACACAAAGCTGGCCTGTATGGACGGGTGGCTAGACAGATGCTGTTACTCAAAAAGCCTCATCTTAAAGCACGTATGGAATTTGCGAAAAAGCATGTAGATGATACTGCAGACATGTGGAAAAAGGTTTTGTGGTCAGATGAGACAAAAATTGAACTTTTCGGTCTAAATTCCAAGTGTTACGTCTGGCGCAAGCCCAACACTGCACATCACCCAGTCAACACCATTCCAACTGTCAAGCATGATGGTGGCAGCATCATGTTATGGGGATGCTTCTCTTCAGCAGGGACTGGGAAGCTTGTCAGGATAGAGGGGAGAATGGATGGTGCAAAGTACAGGTGAATCCTTGAGGAAAACCTGTCTGAGTCAGCCAAGACTCTGAAACTGGGGAGGAAATTCACATTTCAGCAGGACAATGACCCAAAGCACAAATCCAAAGCCACACTGGAGTGGTTGAATAAGAAGAGAATTATTGTTCTTGAGTGGCCCAGTCAAAGTCCTGACTTGAATCCAATTGAACATTTATGGCGAGACTTGAACATTGCAGTCCATTTACGATCCCCAACAAACTTATCAGAACTGGAGCAATTTTCCCGTGAAGAATGGGCAAAAATGTCACCATCCTAATGTGCAAAGCTAGTAGAGACCTATTCAAAAAGACTCATAGCAGTAATTGCTGCAAAAGGTGCTTCTACCAAGTACTGACTTAAGGGGCTGAATACTTACGCAACCAGTAAATTTCATTTTGTACATTTTCTTTGCAAGTTTTGCTGACATTTAACCTCCTCTTCATATAACAGTGTTCAGTTTAACCACTACAGTTTTGAATAAGGGCAGCAGTGTGGAGTAGTGGTTAGGGCTCTGGACTCTTGACTGGTGGGTCGTGGGTTCAATCGCAGGTGGGGGACACTGCTGCTGTACCCTTGAGCAAGGTACTTTACCTAGATTGCTCCAGTAAAAAAAAAAAAAAATCAACTGTATAAATGGGTAATTGTATGTAAAAATAATGTGTAAAAAATAATGTAATTGTATGTAAAAATAATGTGATATCTTGTAACAATTGTAAGTCGCCCTGGATAAGGGTGTCTGCTAAGAAATAAATAATAATAATAATAATAATAATAAAAAAGTTTGTTTGAAAAACTGTGCACACACTATTTGTAACTCAATATGTAACATTATTGGTAGGGGATGAATACTTCTGCAAACCACTGTATATATATATACCTACACTGTTTTTGCATGGAGGCTGGTATGAGGCACTGTTTTATGTTTTTATGTTTCGTTGGCATCTGTTTATCGAACTCCACGACCACTTGTACTTTAGCCTAGCGGTCTCTCAATATTGCAAAACAGTTTCCCTACTGTCTTCATGGAAGGTTTTGGTGTGCTGTTCAGCACTTTTGCAGTTCTTTTCTGTGTACTCGATTCATCCTGTAGTTTAGGTGAAAGCTGTTAACGGGTGTTGCTGGATACCAAAATAAACAAAAGCAAATTAACATGCCTGTAGTTCTGATTAGAAAAAAGATATACACCATTAACTGAAACAGAAACAGCTGTGTAGGAGGAATAAAACTGGGTGAGGAACAGCCAAACTCAGCTAACAAGGTGAGGTTGCTGAAGACAGTTTACTGTCAAAAGTCATACACCATGGCAAGACTGAGCACAGCAACAAGACACAAGGTAGTTATACTGCATCAGCAAGGTCTCTCCCAGGCAGAAATTTCAAGGCAGACAGGGGTTTCCAGATGTGCTGTCCAAGCTCTTTGAAGAAGCACAAAGAAACGGGCAACGTTGAGGACCGTAGACGCAGTGGTCGGCCAAGGAAACTTACTGCAGCAGATGAAAGACACATCATGCTTACTTCCCTTAGCAATCGGAAGATGTCCAGCAGTGCCATCAGCTCAGAACTGGCAGAAAACAGTGGGACCCTGGTACACCCATCTACTGTCCGGAGAAGTCTGGTCAGAAGTGGCCTTCATGGAAGACTTGCGGCCAAAAAGCCATACCTCCGACGTGGAAACAAGGCCAAGCGACTCAACTATGCACGAAAACACAGGAACTGGGGTGCAGAAAAATGGCAGCAGGTGCTCTGGACTGATGAGTCAAAATTTGAAATATTTGGCTGTAGCAGAAGGCAGTTTGTTCGCCGAAGGGCTGGAGAGCGTACGCGAATGAGTGTCTGCAGGCAACAGTGAAGCATGGTGGAGGTTCCTTGCAAGTTTGGGGCTGCATTTCTGCAAATGGAGTTGGGGATTTGGTCAGAATTAATGGTCTCCTCAATGCTGAGAAGTACAGGCAGATACTTATCCATCATGCAATACCATCAGGGAGGCATCTGATTGGCCCCAAATTTATTCTGCAGCATGACAACGACCCCAAACATACAGCGAAAGTCATTAAGAACTATCTTCAGCGTAAAGAAGAACAAGGAGTCCTGGAAGTGATGGTATGGCCCCCACAGAGCCCTGATCTCAACATCATCGAGTCTGTCTGGGATTACATGAAGAGAGAGAAGCAACTGAGGCTGCCTAAATCCACAGAAGAACTGTGGTTAGTTCTCCAAGATGTTTGGGCCAACCTACCTGCCGAGTTCCTTCAAAAACTGTGTGCAAGTGTACCTAGAAGAATTGATGCTTGATGCTGTTTTGAAGGCAAAGGGTGGTCACACCAAATATGGATTTGATTTAGATTTTTCTTCTGTTCACTCACTTTGCATTTAGTTAATTGATAAATATAATCTATTAACATATATATTTTCTGTGCAAGAATTTCTGTGAATTTCTGCAGAATCCTGGAGGTACTGGTGAATAAACTTGTTAGTTTGTGATTAAAAAGAATGTAGTATTGAAAGTAAAGAAACACGCAAAACGCAATTCAAGTAGGCGAGTAGAAAAGTTTCTTATTACATGTAGTTATATACTGTTTCATACATGCTAACACTCTGAGAATAAATATTTAACACTTGACTTGGCATGTTTTATGTTTATAAAAGTATTACATAAAGGTCGGGGCCCACAATAAGATCATGCACAGGGAACCATCTTTCTCTTCCTCCACCACTGAGCTTGGTAACTACTTACTGAATACATTTGCCAAAGTAGCAAATCACAAAAACACACACCAGATAAAGAAAACATAACATACAATTAAAATAATAAAAAAAGAATAAATAATATGAGTTTAATGATATTATTTCTGATGATGGGGCCCAAATACATATGTAACATGCCAATAATTTGTGAAACTACACCCACCCACATACTTATCGCGGCAGAGCTGGCTAAATGTAATTTAGCTGTGGATCTCTCTACCATCGCTATATCATGGAAAAAATTCCACCCTGCCCCTCAGGATAACTTTCTTTGCCGCAGTCAGAATGTTATTTTTCATCAAACTACTGCGTATTTGGAGTGCAATATCCTTTCACACCACTGTGAATTGTTGTATAAGCAAATTTACCAGAATGTTGGTTGTTCTAAGTGGATCACAATATTGTTCAGCACCATGTTGAATTGCTCAATTGTGCATTACTGTAAGCTCATTCATGATTATCTTCTTAATGAAACATGCATATGCAGAAATTGTTTGACAATGTTTTTTTTCTTAACCACTTCAACACCATGACGCACATATGTCAAATGAAAACCCACTTACAGTACCATGCCGTACATGCATACGTCAAGTTTCCCATTCTATTCTAAGAGCGGTTTCTCAGTCTAGCATTTCAGGTTTCATTCCCTAAAGCAGTTCTAGTACTGTGGAAAGTGCAATGAAAGTCGGAGGAGGGTCGGGTGACATTTGTATCCAATTGCGTGTCGTGTAGAGATTCCAATCTATCTGTGGGCGTTTAGAAGACAGATATACTGCAGGAGGCCTTTCAACTTATATATTTAGTACAAGTATATATTTAGTGTTTTATATTATTATTTTTTGTTTTATTAGTTTTACTTGTTTAGTTGTAGCTTATAGATTTTAGGGAAAGCTAAACATGGCAACGCACATGGAGAGCGACAACGGGAGAAGATTTCGAAGTTGGTTTGGAAAATATTGAACATGGGTATGTAGTACACAGGTGCATAAAAAAAAAAACACAGTTTAGGTCATTTATTTGTGTTTTATTCATCATATGTTAACATTATTATTATAATTTTCAAAATCTGGTAACTGGGAAGGGGTTTCATTTTTACATCTGGAGTTGAAGTGGTTAATGGAAAATGTGCATGCAAAAATACATATATTGTTCAACACCAAAGCATATATTGAAATTAGTGCTGTCACTCAAAGTCACATTTCTGATCAGTTAATTTATGGACATTAGTTGATTAACCTGTAGATTAAATCGGTAGATTCATCCGTGCACATTTTTAATAAAGGTAATGATTTTGTCCGGCATGTCCAGCATGTAACACTAAAAAATAAATAGAATCTTAAAAAAACCCAAAAAAACAAAAAAAAACAATGGGAATTTGCATTTGTTTTATTATTTTTATCTTAGTAAATGTCTCTCTTTGTATTTGTACTGCGCTATTGATATGTAACTATGCTGGCCCTGTGGGCACAAAGTTCAGCACTTCATTAATCTGTTCTGTATACCAGTCTGTATACCAGTCTGGGATCGCTACGAGTACTGTATGCAACCCTCTGATGGAAGTATTACTGGCGAGCCAATCAAAATAGCCAATAAAGCCCACTAAAGTATCCACCCGTTATACGATATAGCCTAGGTTAAGATGTGCGCTGTAATTTTTTTTTTAATTTTTAATTTAATTTAAAATAAATAAATAAATAAAACCCTGATGCCCCCCAGCATAGTGTTTTTTTTACATTACATTATATTCAAAGAACAAAACCAAACCAATAATAATAATAATAATAATAATAATAATAATAATAATAATAATAATAATAATATACTGTTCAGGGACCGGTGCCACAAACAGGAAATCCATTGTTTTTTTTATTTTTTTTTTGTTTTAATATCCCCTTCTGTTGACAAATTACACAGATATCAAGGGCATCTTTTTAAACAAATGATTTTGCGTAAAAGTGTACTGGTAAATTAAAGCCTATACATAATTAATTTACACTTATTCTCTGAATTAATATTGAAAAAAAACTTCCTTTTAAAATCGTGTTATACGTATTCACAATCGCCATCTAGAGTGTTCTGTTTATTATGGAAGTTTGCTTTTTACTACATTCAGTAACTCCATCCACAGTAATTCTCAATGTTTTCATATCAAATGGTGAAGCACTGAACTTGTGTTTTTATGGTATGGCAATTTTGTTTGGCATAATTATTTACATATTACGGTTTTCTCGTCCGGTTCCACAAAATAATTACAAACGTGGCTTTGCCTCATTACTTTGTTTAGATATAAAAAATATAGAATGTCAGAAAAAAAACAAAAACATTTCTTACCCCGTGTGGACTGAACTATACCACACCCAATAAAGCATGAACACACAGTGTACCGATGAAGCGCCAGAGCGACCCGCCCCAGTGTCAATTTTTCTGTTGCACCAATTAGAAAAACCAGAGTCGGATACGCCACGGACTGCTGCATATGATGATAAATTACTAAAATTAATACATAAAAAAAATATGCCTTTGGTGAAATTTGTCACGTGACCCGTTACATGTCTAGCATATTATTCAAAGTTTAACCACTTCTTTAGAGTTTATACATTTAATTCCAATCCCTAACATTTACCACCGTATTTGGTAAATGTTGACATTTACCAGTAAAACTTAATTCTAACTTTTACCGTAACATATATACCACTTGCCTGTGCATATATCAATAATTAAAGAATTCTATGCGACTTCCCATTACAATTAAAATATATATATATATATATATATATATTGAAGTAAACAGCTTTGAGAATTTAGCCCAAAGTGTTAAACAGGTCATAACAACATACAATTCTTATTCTGTAAAGGTATTCACCTTTCTTAATGTCCCCAACCCCCTTTTTACCCTGAATGTCCTAAATCAGATTTTTCCAGTACTGTCCTCTTTTTGCCTGGTTTACATACCGACTTACCCAGGGTCAGAAGCCAGGGCAAACAACCCTTCAGTTCCATCCACACATTATCCACAGCTGCCAAAAAACAACTGCGTCTGTTTACATTTTCCATCAAAGAAAGCATGCATTTAAAAAAAAAAACTGAGCAAGACATGCCAGGACCGGGCAGTAGGGGCAACTAATAAAACAGATCCCTTTTTAGTCTGTAACACTGTCACGGATACGGTTTTACAGCAAAGAACACACATTTCATTTGCGTGTTCAGTTTTATGTCGGATGCTGAAACAATTCAGGGAACTCCAACCCCACTCTCCAAACAACTCCTAGGAATGCGTTTCTTACGGGTGAAAAATCCTTTTACTTACAAGCTCCAGCTACCTAGAACAAATTCCCTCCAGAGACTTGAACATCGCTGCGGGAGGCAGCTTTTAATGAAACACGTTGCTGCTTGCATTAAACAACCTTTTTACTTTGTTCATTAAAGCCTCAGATCAATGGAGCTGAAGGAGGAAGGTTTATCTTTTTTTGGAGCTTATCCTACAGCATTTCCCTACTTGAAACAACCCATTTATTGTTTTTATTTTATATATATTGTAAAATTGAAAATGACTATGGTTTACAGTTATTGATGAAGCTCTGTAAATAAATATAAACTATATTAAAACATTGTAAAATAACACTGATTTAACAGTCATTGGCAATTAACTATATTAATACTTTCATCCCGGAGAATATTCCCACCATAATTCTTTTTAAATTAGTCTTTCAACCTCAAAAAAGCCTGCAATAAAAGGAGATTACCCGCATCTGTTTCATAGCTGTATAACAGTATTAAGAGTTGCTCCTCTATGCAATACAATTACCACCAGGGATTCATTCAGTATATTGTGGGTCCGATGCCAATTAACACAAAACTATCAGGTTAAAAACTGCAGCATGTATAATACATGACTCCTCAATTAATAAATACCAATTAGAAGCTTATTCTATATACCTTTTTCAAACTCTTTTTGTTAGGGCAGTTTCAGCATACAAGGACAAACAATTGTCTCCCATGGCAGAAATACCTTGTCATATTGCCATTCAGTGAAGCGTTAAATTAAAGGGACTGCAGTCTGGCCTGGCATTGTGCCTCCAGCTGACTAATGTCTGGTGCAGTCTGCAGCACTCCAGCATCCTTGGTCGAGCTGGGCTCTAATGTAAGTGAAAAAGAAAAAGCAAAACAGTTGTGTCCCAACAAAGGCAGCCAATCAACACCCTGTATAAGAGGTGGCGTGACAAGTGACATTTGTGTGGTATATTTCTGATAAGAGCTCAAATTACTCTACGATGTAGCCTACAGAATAGCAATGATCCCTGTGCTCTGTGAGAAGGGGGTAGTGAGGCAAGAGATCATTTTTACGAAAGCAACACATTTGTAATGAAACACAGTCTAGCCAGAAGTGCACCAGGACACTGAACAGTGTAAAGTAGATGTTTTATAGCATTTTTCTATTTATTTATTTTTTAGGCCTAAAAAGACCTTTAATTGAATTACAAATCAAATACTCTACCAGCTGCAACTATTTTAAAAACCAACTATGTTGAGATATAAATATATATATTTTAGAAGGGGTTAATATGTTAGAAAGGCTAGCTACAGTTAATGCTCATTTACCAATGAAAGACAAGTGAACCACCTCAGAGTTCATTGATTACTGTGTAGCTGCGGATCACGCACTTGACCAACACTGATACAAACTACCAATAATTAAAATCAGTTAAAAAGTAAATGTCACCCTTTTCACTTCCCAAAAGTAGACAAGACCTTGGTGCAGATTCTGCAGTGTCATGCCTCAATGTCATGCTGGGGTGTTGGCTGAGACCTGATCCTAAGAAGAGAGTCCCCACTGCTTCACCACCAACAAGACTGCAGCCCAACTTGGACCTTCTCGGTCATTATCAAGACACAGGGACATATTCTTCAAAACACAGCATTCCAAATGAAACAAACAAACAATCTCATCTTGTTGGTAACTTAACCCGGTATAGCCCTAGCATATTTTAAATGAGAAAAGCTACTTTATTTATGTAACTAGATTCCGTTTCTTGTACAAGACCATTTTTTTCCCTGTCCGGCAACACAATATACTGCATGTGGCTTGTGAGGCTAGATTTCAAAATTAATAACACAGAGGGGTGGCTAAGCATTGTACCAAGCGTGATATAGAAATGGACGTTACAGGGTTAAACAAATGCTGGAGTTATGTGCTTATTGGGAGGATGGGAAGGTAGTGTTACTCTGCACTGTGCATTATCAAAACCTCTTTGAGCTACTGTGACAGGCTGGCTTGCAGTGGTGACGTCACGGACCAGGAAGTAACTGAGTCAAACAATGGATGGGCGGGTGAAGCTGAGTGCAACGGCACTCAGCTGGATTTATTAATAATTAAACAAAAGATTTAAACAAAACACAAAACAAAAAGGCACAAGGGCCAAACGAATAAACAAGTGCTGTTTAGCAGTCGTTCTTAAATGTCGTTATTTCTGCTCGCTCGCTCGCTCTCTCCGCTCCCCGTACTCTCCTCTGTACACTCTCCTTCCAGCACGGACAGCTGCCGGTTCTTATACTCTGGCCGAGGGGTTAACTAGCTGTTAATTATCTTATTACCCCTCGGCAACAGTCTGCACTCGTTTGGTAAGGATGCATGACTGTCAGCTAGTTAAATAATCAGTAGCTGATCAGTCATGCATCCTCACAAGGTTTTTAAATATAAATAATAAAAGACGCGGCGCTTTTATCTGCGCCGCAAACAAAAATACAAATAATAATAAATAGGGCGGGACACTCCATACAGCTACATTCCGATTTAACTTTCTTGAAAAGCATGTTTAGATAGATTAAGTTTGATAGTCAGGAAACTGTTCTACTGGTTTCTTTCTTTAAAAAGTATTTTATAGTAACTCATGCAGGGCTCACAGTCTTTAATAGCAACCACTGATGACCACCTCCCCGCCCCCAACTCCCCCATCTCTGAGCCTAAGCTACTGTAACTAAATTGCATGCAACATGGTTATGTCCTTTCCTTCATGTTCTCTCTCCCTCCATCTGTGTTCCCTTGGATGTGTTGGGTGGGTTCACAGTTCAGCAACTTTGAACATGCTGCAGTTGAAATAGGTCACACTTCACATCAATGTGGTATTTAAGAAAACACTATATGGGAGTATGGATATTAGATATTGCCTCAAAAGATTCAGGCTATGCATATTCCACACAATTCAACGACCCTGACATGTTTCTGTTCTTTATCAAGCAACACTAATGAAACCCTGAATTGTAACTCATTGTACCATCTGCATTAAAGAGGTTAGGGAGCACTAAATATATCCCTGGAAACAGGATGATGACGCTCAGTGTGAATATCCTGTAAAGAAAAAATATCTTTAATTAAGAATGGTTCGACATAAATGAGAAGCTACAGAGCACTCTCTTGAAAGTGACTTTAATAATACAGCAAGCCTACTGTTATAATGACTTTACCACGGTTTGCCAAGCCTAGTGTCTCAGTTTAGCAGTAATAATTATGGGTAAGGGAACCACCGAAGTGTTCTACTGAAATCCTAGAGCTGTATTTATTCTGTGTACAGGGGGATAACTACTATGCCTGTCATCAGTTGATCAGCAGAAAGCTAGCAATCAGCCCAGTATGCAGCTGAATTTTATTAGGACACTGAAAGGCTAAAGTGAAAGAATCAAGAGGGGGGGGGGGCACAATGCTACTAGCATAACAAGATCCCCTCTGTGAATTTAAGCCAAAAAAGGAAAATGTGAAAGAATAACTAGAAGCTACAGCATACCAAAATCAGATACCGTGATTCATTTGAAACCCGGGTTGATTAGTAATCCTGGTGGACAGTTATCCACCAAACAGCAACAACACATTCCCTCCCCACCCCCGCCACAATTTGGGATCCCTTTTAGAATTAAAATTGATTATTTCGCAAGAAATCATAAATCAAATAAATTTGGATTGTACTGTTTTTCAGTATTAGCCAAAGTTGATGCAGTAAAATCAGTATATCAAACAATCAAATACTGAGACAAAAATGCATTCATGAAACAGTCATTCAAGCTAGTTTTCATGTCTGAAATCAAGTATGACTACAACACGATAATCCTGAACTAATGCTTTTTGAATATGAATCACTTTGACCTGGGCACTGCGGGCATTTCTCTGTTCCACTTCATGAATCAGGCCTCTCGGGGCAGATAAAATGTTTCAGGGGAACCAGATTCCGCAATACAGAAATGGCAGGCTGGAGTGGGTTTTTTTTTTTCACAGGCTGGAGTGTTTTTGTATCCACAGCGCAGTTTATGTAAAGTGAAAAAGGTTCCCCTGCAATGCATATTTCATAACACTAAAGGCATACAGTAGCAGTGTGATATCTATCAAAGTCATAACTGTGCTCTACAAGCTTCAGAGGACCATAAAATACAGAGTAATGGGTTCTTTATGAGGCTAAAGCACAACACTGAAGTCAGTCCCTGTCTACATTGCATGCTGACTAAGGTCCTTTCTAATAATGGAGATTTCATTCTGAGAGCATCATTTGATTTTGTGATAATTTTAATAACGGTTACTTTCTTTTTTAACGTTTACAAGCTAATTGTTATTTGTCATGGCGTTATAAAAAGCTGGAACAAGAATGGCATTTCAGAGTCAAGCAAAAAAGATGGTACACCTATATTTTAAATTTTTACACCAAAACTAGTAGTACATTTGAAAAAGATCGGCCTGTGCATCTCCTGGTTCAAGTTATGTTTGACAAGGTATTGATCAGTATGTGTCGTCTTGCCAGGTGATACTTCTTACTACATGCTCAAAGGACAAGATCCGCTTACAACAATGTTTTAGTACAGCTTAACAGCAAAACATATTAAAAAATGAATGACTAACACAAACGAAATAAGCACTCAAATGAAACCTTTGTTCTTTTATGTCTCTCATTCATGGTTTGATTAAATTAAAAGTGCAGTGCCATCATCATTTACTTCAAATCACAAAGAGCAGCGGGAATCTACTAAAACTTGCTGCCATATGTGGTTCGCCTATTGTCTAATTACATTTTCTTTCCGAAGAGCAGTCCTGAAAACAATTCATTTCTCAAGCCCCTTCAAAAAGGCAGTGTATCTGTTCTTGCATGCTAGTCATATGCATATTTATGAAAACCTCACCTGAAGCCAAACTTATTAACACTGTACAGTCAAGCTCCAGTGAAGCATCCTTTCTTCGTACCTTAATCTCTCCTGTTTGCCCATTCTGTATTTACTGCAGACTTGCTTCTTGTAAGCCAGAAAATATATCACATCACTCTATCCATACAACACAAAAGTATGTATGTGTAAATCTCTTGCTCATTAACGCACGCACATCTTGACTCGTTCGTTTAATAGCTGAAAAGAAACATCTGCTACTTTCAATTATGTATGTTCTCTCCCCAGAACTCAATTTTATTTACTATAAACCAACAATGCATCACGGTACTACAAGTAAAAAATAAAGCCTTTAAAAAAAATCAAAACATTTCCTTGTAGAGGGCAAATACAGTGCTTTGTAGTAGAGACGGAAAAGTCCACACAAATCACATTATAACTCATTGAGCTGCTCACAATTATAGATAGATAGATAGATAGATAGATAGATAGATAGATAGATAGATAGATAGACAGATAGATTTTTTTTACAAATACAGCAAATAATGAAAACAAAATATGAAAAGATATAAGCTTATTTCATGCTAATATTATTCTCATTGTAATGTTATAGTCTCTAAGATCCACATGTTCAAATACTATAGGTAGTGATAGTTACATATTATTGTTTTCATTTAAATATATAGTATTATTAAATTTAGCTTTTTACTTATGTTCTTAAAGGAAATTGCAAACTAAAAACAAACAAACAAACAAACGATTCAAATGCTTCTAAATCCATTCAACAGGGAGGTTGAAAAGAGAATATATACCGTAAAAAAACTGGCAGCTTTGATTTGTCGGTCCATCCTTTAATGAAATTATACAACAGCAGCTGAGTGGAAACATTAATTCTACCACTGACATGTCAGTTCAGGGGGCACCAAATTATGCAAGTCCTAAGCACGACAGTGACAAATGAGCAGCAAACACTGAATCATTGACGAAGTAAGCCTCTGGGGTTTGAAGACTAAAACCACAGAAGAACTATACAATACTGAAGTGGTGCACCTATGAACCCCCCATTTAAAAGTTACATGCTATTGTACTGGTGACTGGTTGCTCCCACTAGTAAAGCTCAGTAATTCCTTTGAGAAAAGTATTCTCAAATTTTATTCAGGAACTACAATCCCATACTGTAAAACTTCACGTCAGTCGTGAATATCGAATGATAAAACTACATATAAATAACACAGGACTGTTAAGTATAGTAAGAAAGTGGCACTTTCTCCCTGGATAGTTTACAAGAAACGAATTACGTTCCCTTTTCTGCGTCCTGCGTTGTCCATATTGGAGCATTATAAAATTTCCATCAAACATTGTGGGTTATAAATTTAACTGGGCAGTACATTTCTCAACATTTACTTGGGAGAGTTCACCAGGACAAGAAAAAGTCTTCTGATGATCGCAGAGTATCCAGATCACATGCAACCATATTGTTCTCTCACAGAGTAGCACAGTAATTCTCTCAAGTACAGAAGCTTCACAGCATTTTTTAAGTGGAGGGATCAATAGCTGCATTCATGGCCATCTCTCGGTCTGCAGGAGTTATGGTGCTGAACACCGACTGCTATACAAATACATTTTGCCATCCCCCTAGGCGTGGTGACCAAGCGCTCTCATTTGACACTTGCGACTACTGGCTAAACCAACAGCCTCCAAATCCAACAGACATTTTTATTATAGCTGCTGAGCTATTTGATTTGTTAAGTCAGCAGGCAAAATGGCAAGAAAAACAGGTCCCCAATGAACTGATCTTGTTCAATGCAGTTAAACATCTTTTCCACCACGTAGCAGAGCGAGGTCTATGCTGGCTATCGGAAGCATGGGTGTTCCTGCAGGGGGGAGTCAACGGACCTGTTGGACCCGCTTGCCAATCATCATGATGACACAGAGGGGTTGGGTGAGGGTGTGTCGCCTGGCTCTCTTTGAGTGGTCAGGAGGCGGGTCTTGGGAAGACAATCGGCCAATAAAAATAACGTGCTGTGATTGCCTCTGTCTTGCCTGTTCAGGAAAAAAAAACCATCCAGACCCCGGTTCATGGAAACCGAGTAGGAGAACAGAGAGAAAACAAAAGTCAAAACAGGAAACGGAAAACGAAAGAAAAAAGAAAACAAATACAATTCCGCATACCCAGACCGACAAGAGGACGGTCGCTGGGGCATAGCGGAGGCTGTGAGATGAACTTTTATTTGTAGTTTTGAATTTTAAAATATTTAGTTTTTTCGTGTTGTTTTTCCCTTTGAATTATAAATATTGTTTAAACTACAGAGACTGTCTCTACACCCGGGCTGGAATACCACTGTTGGTAGATCTCCCGGGCATCTCTGGTGCCACCCCACCAGGGTACAGAACAAAATTAATCTGGTGCGCCTCAACAGCGTTTTCAATTACAACTCTGCCTCACGTGTGTTTAGTGAATTTCCCACACACCACAAAACTAATCCAGTCTGTTTACAGGGAGTCTCTGTGCAGAAAAAAACTCTAACACTATGATATGGTAATGAACAGAAAAACAACATATGGTGCCAACTGAAAGAGAAATTAAGCATTTTGCATAGCTGTAAGCAAAGCAGTCATTATAAAACAGCAAAATCTTTGACTTTTTTATGGTTAAAAGGGGTCTCACATTTTAAAAATAATTTACATGTAAGCTGCATTTCTATTACATTGATGAGATACATAACAGGAAATTGTTTTACATATTGGTTTGTTAAGTATATTCAAGATGAAAGTATATTTTATAATGGGTTTCTTTTCACAACTTACCAAGAAAGTAAATTCCATCTTCAATACCATACATTTACAGAGAACAAACCCTACCTTTAAAGCATCTGTTTATTCTGTATGATGGCATGTGAACCACAGAAGTAAAAACACGACTCTCAGGCAAAGGAGTAGGCTTTGCAGCCTAAATTGACATGTGTTATTTTGAAGAGCTTTAAGTGTCACATGTCAAACATGTCACATTTCATTTGATATGTTTACAGCCATGGAAAAAAAAGAAGAATGTTGTTTTAAACCTATTGTTTGGAAATTATAATATTAACACCAAAAGTAAAACAAATAATAGAAGTTGACAAAATGTCAATAAAGTATTTAATATATGAACTATTGTATTACACAAGCAGTAGTTATTCAACAGCAATGATTCAAAGCCTGCAATGTCTTTAGGTTTAAATCAACACCACAACCAATAACCTTATCTTATAGATTTAATAAACACTTTGACTGTGGCACTCTTTACAATAGCTTTTTTTTCTTTTAATGGAAGAGTGCATCAATTCCAAGTCCATTAATGGTTGACAATGGACCTGCAATTACTGTACATAGTTACTGAAGGTGCCAAATCACACACTGAACATTCTGCCTGAAGTCCAAGCAGAGGAAAGTGCTCATATTCTCTTCCACTTTAATTATACACACACACAAATACAAATATAAAAATGTTCAATCCTATTGACCAGCTCTTTTGTCCTTAACTACTTCGAATAAAGACCATGGCTCATTACTGATTATTTGTACTCTTAAGTCTGCTTTCAATTTTATCATAGTAACTTCTAGGGGGAAAGACACCAGTCGCAAGAATGTGTTTTTTATTTGTTTCCTTTTCCCATAAGAAAGGAACATTTCCACTGTGAAAACAGCAACAGTCTGCCAACATGGTGTTTGCAAGCAGGCATTGAGCTGGGAATGTAGGACAAAGCATCACTGAGCATCCTGCTTTGCTTTACCTTGCTCAGGCCACATCCTTCAAGCCTATCTGACCTATTAAAATCAAGTGATGATGTTACCCAATGAAGTCCCTTTGTTAGCATGTGCTGACAAAACACACTTACACTTTCTGGCTTCTGCTTTCCTACCCAAGGGGTATTTACACAACAAACTATGCATGTCATACAATAAAATAGAGATTACAGGATTTAGTAAAACAAAACAAAAAAACAGTTAAAATACTCAAACCACAATAAGAAAAAGCAAATCCAAACATGGGGATTAGTCATTGACTGAAATGGCATAATCCAGAAATTGCCCCTTAAAATAGATGGTTGCCACAGTAACCAGACATGCCTGCTGCTTGCAATGTCAGTGATCTCTAGAGCTGAGCCTCTGACTGGTTGCCAGGATATGACCAGGCAGTCCTGTCATGTAAAAAGCATGTTGAAATGCTGTGAGGAAGTACAGATGTCTTAAAAGCTTTTATGCTTATTACAAAAGTCAGGATTCATTAAGGACCCAGGTATGGAGCTGTGCTTGATGGGACGGAGAAAGTGGTTGCTAAAGGAGGGTCAAAGGCCTCAAGGGTGAGTAGTGGAGCAGGAAATTGGACAGAAAGGTGAAAGACAATAACACAGGAGGGAGGCAGGCTGTATTTTGTCATTCCTGTTTCTGCTGGCATAAAGCAAGGGACCTGTTATCACTATACAGTAGTACTGTATGCAACATTTCTCCCCCAACAAATGTCATCACTAATGCCAACATAGTAAACACTGCCATGTCCATGGGAAGCCAACACTAAATCTGCCAACTCTTTTTGGTAGAGGGATGTTAAAGATTACTATTACTCAATCATCTGTTTGAAAATACACTTCCATCTACTCTCCTGTACTTTATTTAAATTAACAATATCCCTATCACTGGAATGAACTGCCGCAGGAGAGAACAATGTAACATAGCTCAAATAAATGCAACCCTGTTCCTCAACATTTTAAATGAATGATTCAAGAGTGAATATTGCTGTTCCCCAATATTGTTCATGAAGGGTCACATTAGCATTGAAGAGCAAGACAACTTCTAATGCCAGCCTTAAGTACAGTCCATTCTCGTTTATACAAATTTCAAGGCGTCCTCAAAAATCAGGGTATTGAGCAAATCGGAAACACTGATGAGTTGCATTCACACTTTGCTGTTCACAGGCCTGGAAAGTGTCAGCAGGAATGTTGAAATCTGCATCAACATCTTAATTTTTCTTGTACGGTGGTGCATCCTCTACCTCCACTTTTGTCTGCAAGGATAGTTCACGTATTATTTGTTTATTTAGCAGACGCCTTTATCCAAGGCGACTTACAGAGACTAGGGTGTGTGAACTATGCATCTGCTGCAGAGTCGCTTACAATTACATCTCACCCGAAAGACAAGCACAAGGAGGTTAAGTGACTTGCTCAGGGTCACACAATGAGTCAGTGGCTGAGGTGGGATTTGAACCAGGGACCTCCTGGTTACAAGCCCTTTTCTTTAACCACTGGACCACACAGTATTTGCACTGCTTCATGGAAATGGCATTGATGCATGAGCACTAAGGCAACTCAAAATGCATCATAGAATCAGTAGTCCCAAAACAGCAGTAACATATAGAACAAAGCTGCTAATCTGGATAAAAGTTCATTAATTTCCCAATATCCTTTGCACTCAGCTATTTGAAGATTCTGCTTTTTGTTTGGTTGCATGTTTGGATGCTTCCATGAGGCTTATAACTTCTAAACACCTTGTCAGATTTACTGCATCTGAAAATGTGTGTACGGCTTCTTAGAGCATAAACCTGACTCGACTACAGGTCAACTACAGTATGCATGTAGCTCAACAGTCTTACAAAACTCAGACCAGCTGCTACAATACAAATTAGCAGTCTTTGAGGTAGACATTCAGCAATCTAGACAGAGCACTAGGTGGCTTCACTACCCCCAGCACGGTTATCATGATGGGTTAATCTTAATTTTTGTGATACTGAATGGTAACACAGTCATATAAATGTTCAGGCTTACACTATCCCTTTCAGTACTCACTCAATGGAATGGTGACCTCCAACACAGCTGTGAAAATAACCTTCATAAAACAGTAGTTAAAACACAAAGAGAGACAAATTAGCACACTGAGATCAACACCAGTGTAAAATGTGATAAAACAGGACCAATTGTACTTCAGGTAACCTTGTTTACCCTATAACTGTCATCACTGCTGCACAAAGTAAAGTAAAATCAACTCAATAGGTGTCCTCCTGCGACATGACGAATGATGAAACCCAATAATCTCTAATAATAATAATACTAGATTGGATTGTATGCCTCAATCTGTATGCCTTTTCAGTCAATGAGGTGAACCAAACACTTTATATTTCAGATTAGATTTTTTTTCAAAAGCTTAGGTGCACATAGGCCGAAAACTTATAGCGTGTAGTGGGGTTCTGAAAAATACAGCGTTACACATCCACACGTGTTGCTACAACTGTTTAAATAACATACCTTGAACTTTTCTTTTCATTGTTGACAACATTTTTCTACATTTATAACTTCAAAATCTGTTTCAAAGCTCTTTTCAAAATGGCTGCTCTAGTGCACTGGGGTTTGAGATCTGTCCTCTAAATCACTGCAGGAAGAGCGATTACAAAAAAAAAAAAAAAATAACTCTGGCTTTTCTGTTCCGTACCACACTACACCACACCATGGATCGTTATTGCTGTGTTACCTGTTTCACAATGTAGACAATAATCCTTACACTATCAGTCCAATAGAGCGGACATTTTGAAAGAGCTTTGAAACAGACTTTAAAGTTATACGTGTAAAAAGTTGTCAGGATGTTAACAATGAAAAGAAACAGTTATTTAAACAGTTGTAGCAACACATGGGGACATATAATGCTATATTTTTCGGAACCCCGTTACTTACTCTTCGATGCCTTTCCAAATTCTTTTTTTTTTTCTTTTTTTCGTGCTGTTACCATCACAAATTGAATGGATGCGTTCTATGCCTACGCTTTAACCATGATCAACCCTTTAATTTTTTTTTTATTTTTTTAAATTTTTTATTTATTTATTTATTTTTTAATTAATTTATATTCAGATTATATTTCCACAGGAAGAAGATCCTCCTCTGGGACCTTAAAATTATTATGATGTTGTTAATGGTTTTCAAATTTGATTAGCTCCAATTCTCATATAATTGGACTCTGCAGTAATAGCATTTCTTATAATGACTGGGTAAGAAGGGATATGTAGCTTAATATCTGAGTCTGTGACAGGGTAGTGTTACTGGCAGGGCTGTTCACATCAGGGAGAGAGACTCAGGCAATAGAAGTTGCAGGTTTAAGCGCTATTGCGCACGTTTATTAAAAAAACGAACAAAACAAAAACAAATAGGTTCTAGGGCCAAAATAAAAGGTTTACACACAGCAATAACAGCAAAGCACAGCACACATCAAAATACCAACACTTACCTTATCACCAACATTAACACCTGTGATTACCCTTTCTATACACCTGTGGCTGGAGCCTAATTAGTCGTGAATCATTCAATTACGGCCCCATTCACATTCCCACATGTGTTCTGGCAGGGAGGAATTTAACCCCCTCCCTGCCAACCCAATCTTCCCCACACACACCCACACATTATACCGGCAGGGCTTCCGCCCTGCCATAGAGTCGTATTCGCAAGCTGGACAGTATTCCAGCAGAGTTGTTTGCATTTCATTCTGCTTGGTATGCTATCTAAAGCAAGGGAGCTCCGCAGAGCAATTACACTGTTGCAAAGAAATACTGCTGTGGCTAACTGTAGAATGGCATGTGGTTTCATAAGTTTTTTTCACATTCTGATTATATAATAATTATATGTATATACTGTACAATAGGAGCTATATTGCAAGGAAAATATTGCAAAGTGCTCAACAAGCAAATGGCGCAACAAGGAAATAGCGACTGCTGAGGATACTGTGTTGTCAGTAATACAAAAGAAACCCTTGGGAATGAAAGGCATAGTGACAGCTACTGTATGACTGTTTTACCCACTACAGTTATGATATTGAAGTTACTACAGTTGCTGTCAGTATGCATTTCACTATGATAAGACAGGCCATGCCATGTCTGTAAAACATATTTATACTGCAGCACTGCTCAATGAAATACTCCATTTTCAGTGGAGTGAATGATCATGACTTATTTGATAATGTTTCCCGAAAATATTTCCACAAAAAAATTAAACAAACATTTTTCTTGTTTACTATGAAGGTGCTTCTTATGGATATCTGAACGAGAAATACGTTATTTAATGCCAATACTATGTATTTTATAAACATACAAGTATCATTAAAGACGGAGTACAGCCAAACCGTAACTTAATTAGGCAAATGGATAAATAATTAAATATATTAATTCCATGGCCTAATTAATTTGTCTCAATAGCCGTATTCATTGCTCTGCCTGATTTGAACACTCCCAGCTCCCTTTAGTAAAGTTACATAATATAGATATAGGTTTATAAAAGAAGGGTACATTAAGAAATAAATCCTTCATTACGCAGTGCTTACAAGTAAGTAATTGTTCAAAAATAAATCATTTTTCAATCTACCCATCAAACTTCAGCTAGATAGAAAGTGCCTTATCTTCAAGAAACCAGATCCCATTCCAGCATCTGACAGCTTCAGAGTAAATCTGAGGGTCTTATAAGCCTAATTATCCGGTAATGGTCAGACCCAGCAGGAGGCTGCCAATTCCCAAGACTCAGACTTTAGACCACTGGTTTGCCTGTGGAACAGCAGATGGCAGGCTGCAATAGTATATAATTTGAACCGTTACCAAGTAACTCGTCTTCTGCTAGCTAATGCCACAATTTAAATGTTTAAAGATGAGGCGTTCTTTTTTTTTTCTTTTTTTTTGATAGCATTTACAGCTGCTGCAGAAACCTTGCATGAATGTTTTGAACTTTTCTTAAAGAATAAGGTATTCTGCAATAGTATTTCCCTTATACAATTACCACAATTTAAAAATAATTCCTGTATCAGAACGACAAATACAATAATAATTGAAATAATAAATGTAAAACTACATTACTCACTGGTTTGAGTATTCATTTTTGTCATGAAACTATAGGAAAGGGGGATAAAATGCATAGACTATATTACCATTAACTGCAAAGCATACTATAAGTGCAGCACATCTACAGCTTTGCTGTAGCATACTCTAGACTACAGCTTTACTTACAGTATGGACTTTTACTATAACATGAAACTGTTTTTTAAAAAGCATAATGCTCTCGCTCTTCAAATTGGCAATGGTGTTCAGGCATCACCATTTTTTTAGGTTAAAAATGTATTGAAATAAAATGGTTTCCTTCATCTTGAAAACACAAACAACAATTAGGAATAGAGCACAAAAACATACTTAACATTAATTACAGTTCACCGAGTTCAGATCAGGGATAGTTAATTTATGATAAATGCCGTATTACTTTGAATTAAGGCTGCAGCGTTTATTTTAAATTGCTAAAAACAGCAGCGGCGCTTATTCAAGGTAATTAGAAGTACTATAGTTTTCGAAAGGCGCAATTTCAGGGAGGCATATATTGTAGTTTATTTCTGCGGATACAACTTGATCAGGATGGTGAAGTAGTCCTACAAACTTTAAACTGAAAGCTTTTGAGCTCGCAGATCAGATCAGTGTTTGACTAGGTGAGGTCACATACCAGTGTAGTGTGGAGAGGGACATAATAAGAGAGAAATGTCAATTCAACACTGAGGAGGTAGGTTTATTTCCCCTTTCTTTTCATACAGCTCCTTCATTACAACTGCAATGCATTAATTTTCTTGCTAATTCCTAAATTATATATATATATATATATATATATATATATATACACAGTGCCTTGCAACAAAAGTATTCAGAACCCTGACCAATTCTCTCATATTACTGAATTACAAATGGTACATTGAAATTTTAAAACACTGAAACTCAAAATCAATTATTGTAAGGTGACATTGGTTTTATGTTGGGAAATATTTTTAAGAAAAATAAAAAACTGAAATATCTTGCTTGCATAAGTATTCAACCCCCACACATTAATATTTGGTAGAGCCACCTTTCGCTGCAATAACAGCTTTAAGTCTTTTGGGGTAAGTATGTACCAGCTTTGCACACAGTGTCGGAGTGATTTTGGCCCATTGTTCTTGGCAGATTTGCTCCAGGTTGTTCAGGTTGGTTGGACGACGCTTGTGGACCGCAATTTTCAAATAGTGCCACAGATTCTCAATGGGATTGAGATCAGGACTTTGACTGGGCCACTGTAGGACATTCACCTTTTTGTTCTTGAGCCACTATTGCTTTGGCCTTGTGCTTGGGATCATTGCCCTGCTGAAAGGTGAATTTCCTCCCAAGCTTCAGTTTTTTTAGCGGACTGAAGCAGGTTCTCTTGCAGTATTTCCCTGTATTTTGCTCCATCCATTCTTCCATCAATTTTAACAAGATGCCCAGTCCCTGCTGATGAGAAGCATTCCCACAGCATGATGCTGCCACCACCATACTTCACTGTAGGGGTGGTGTGTCTTGAGGCATGGGCAGTGTTAGGTTTGCGCCACACATAGCGCTTTGAGTTTTGGCCAAAAAGCTCTATCTTGGTCTCATCTGACCACAAAACCTTTTCCCACATCGCAGCTGGGTCACTCTCATGCTTTCTGGCAAACTCCAGACGTGCTTTCAGATGGTACTTTTTGAGTAACGGCTTCTTTCTTGCCTCCCTCCCATACAGGCCAGTGTTATGCAGAGCTCTTGATATGGTTGACTGGTGCACCATTACTCCACTCCCAGCCACTGAACTCTGTAGCTCCTTCAAAGTGATTGTTGGTCTCTCTGTGGCTTCTCTCACAAGTCTCCTTCTTGTTTGAGCGCTGGGTTTTGAGGGACGGCCTTTTCTTGGCAGTGCCTGGGTGGTGTGATGCAGCTTCCACTTCCTGATTATTGATCCAACTGTGCGCACTGGGATATCCAAACACTTGGATATTATTTTGTACCCTTTCCCTAATCTATGCATTTGTATTACTTTATCTCTAACTTCTGTAGAATGCTGTTTGGTCTTCATTTTCCTTCAGATTCACAGCCTAACCAATGATCCTTCAACAGTGGGGGTTTTATCCAGAAAATGTGACAGCAACTTTAATGGTTCACAGGTGGAGGCCAATGGTAAGGTAATTGTGTCCTCGTTAGGGCAATTTCTTTCATTGGTGTAAACTGGGAGCTTCAACAGCACAGGGGTTGAATACTTATGCAAGTAAGATATTTCAGTTTTTTATTTTTCTTAAATATTTCCCAACATAAAACCAATGTCATCTTACAATAATTGATTTTGAGTTTGAGTGTTTTAAAATAAAATATCAAACAGAGCGAAATTTCAATATACCATTTGTAATTCAGTAATATGACAGAATTGGTCAGGGGTCTGAATACTTTTGCAAGGCACTGTATATATATATATATATATATATATATATATATATATATATATATATATATATATATATATATATATATATATATATATATATATATATATAACGTTAAGGTTACTCAAGCAAAACCCTCAAAAGTGATGAAATTGTGAGTTAAGGTTGACACGCAAAACCTTACCTTTGCACAATTATACGTATGTATGACATCACTGATGGCATAACTAAATCACATGACAAATGCTCCCCGAAGACTGGCCATAGGAACATAACCTGGGTGGGTCTGCTAAAATGTATGTTCTTAAAAAAATAAAAATTGGGGGAGGCGGGTTCCATCTTTGTGCTACTACACAGTGAAAAAAATATAACCACGGTTGAAATATAATGTACAGACATTTAATCTATATTTCCTGTCTCCCAGAAGTAAAAGAAGGTACAATACTTCAGTCACTTTATATAATATATCATTGTATTTATAGTTTTTTATGTTCAAATCTTACATTAAAATATGTTATATCCAATATCTTCTTTGTTTTAATGTTCTTTTTAATCTTTTTAAGACTTTTATAAATCTTTGCTAATTGTTTTAAATAATTCGCATTTTCAAAGTTAAAAGTTTGCAAATGTTTTATGTCACATTTGTTGAGGTCATACCATTAGCTGTTTTGTATATGGATTTAATAACTTTGTAATGTCTATTTTAAAATCATGTTTCACAAGCTGTATAAAAAATAAAAAAAACAACAACGTAATAATTTTATAGAGCATGTTATACATTGCATGACTTTCAACCAGACTTGTCCTTAGTTAACTGACCTTTCAGGACATGTTTGGTTGAAACTCCTGCAGTGGAATGGATTAGAAGTGGGACGGTTACAACTGATATAACAACACAGACATATACATCATAATCAATGTATTTATAGTACAATCAATAGCACACAGAACATGTATTATTAGAAATATGTTTTAAAGTGCAGATCACACATGTAATATAAATTACAACACAGATTTATGTATGTATTTATTAGTTTTTATATAGCGCTTTTTATCAAAGTGCTTTACAATGCATACAACACATAAATCCTATGTTTACATTACTGTATCATTAGGCCTATAGGCTATATTTAGGGTTACCAGATTTCCAGATTGAAAAACTGGGAAATGTTTTTGTTCAGTTCACTACTGCATTTTCTAAACAGGTGAAAGCACACAAAAGTATGATACTATAATATTATTTTTCATGGTATATACATAGAAGTAGGCCTACTTCATTATGTGTCGATAACTGTACCTTTAAAGTGTATAGACTTGCATATTTTTTCCTGTTCAAACTACAACACTTATAATTGTTAATTCAATCTCTGTTCTAGGATAAAAAGTATATTTCATATAAGTAGGCTTTGCACTTTGATGTTTATTTCTGTCCTCTATACCTGCCTTTACATTTGTAATTAGCATTGTTAAACCATCTCCATTTCTTAATTACATCGTGGATATCTAAACTTTTGTTTATGTACAATAACAAATAATATTACAGAATCATACTTTTGTGTGCTTTCATCTATGTTTTGCTGTCAAAGCAGCGTTGCACCCAGACTCTGTTAGGTATCTCGAGGAGGTCCTCAGGACCGGGGAGCCAATTCTCTCCCTACCCCCGGCTCTCCGGTCCTGCTGATCGAACCCAAAGCGCAGGACCCCCCTCAGCCTCCCCTCGAGAACAACCTGAGCAGGATCTCGCAGTTCTCCTCGACCCCCCTCCGATCCGCGTCGAGGAGAACCCTGTACGCGATGACGCTCCACACCCTCCACTTCCTCGCCCTCGTCTCCCACCGAGACACCGCTTGGCAGGAGCCCCTCCGACCCCCGGAGGGCGAGAGTCCCCAGAGGGAGGCCCTGTACTCCCCGGGGACCTGGGATGGAGGGTGCTGCACAGAGCGCTCGCGTCAGGAGAGATGCTGCGTCACTTTACCGACGCCGCATGCCCTTTCTGCGGTCAGTCCGAGTCGGTAGCTCATATTTATTTTTCGTGCGCCAGGCTGCAACCGTTCTTCATCCTTTTGAAGAACCTCTTGCTGCAGTTCTGGCTGCATTTTTCCCCCACCCTTCTCATCTTTGGGCACCCTGTTCATGGCTCCACCAGGAAGAGAGACCTCCTTGTGAATCTGCTCCTTACCACATCTATGTAAACAGGGTAGTATGCAGGCTAACTACTGTGATTACATGGTGGTGGTAATAATAGATAACAAAATAAATAAGTCTATTTCTTTTATTATATTACTTTATTGTTATAAAATTGTTATTAATTTATGTATGTAGCGTACGTTATCAAAACTTTTTTTATTATTATTATTATTATCCTATTGTAACTTTTAATAAAGAATATTTAAACATTAAAAAAACATTAAAACATATATTTAAAATAAAAAGTCGGTGCGATTTATTTCCTGTGATACTGGTCGGTGCAGATATCCTAGAGGCCTTCTCACAGACAAGCAGGGCACTATATTTTAAAACCTTTGCAACCACAGTTAACCCCAAGGGGGACTTGAACGTTTCATGATGTATACCTAGTCCCGGTCAAGATGGCGGCGTTAATGGACTTTTCAGATTCAAAACTGCTCTCCACACCTGTGCAAAGTCCGACAAGAATTATTTGGCATTGAAAAAGTAATGAACTACACTGATCCTTTATCCCAAAAAAATTGCACATCCAATTCTGCATCTTTTTTAAAACAGTTTTTTTTTAAGAAAATGGGTTACAATCTTAAAATGAAAATAGCAAAAGGCAGCGTCACACAAACAGGATCTACATGTCTGGAAACATTCATTTTAGTTAACCTGGTATTTTTAGAGAACCACAAGGGTGATTTTGTAATGTTACTCTATGGGAAAATACTATTTTGGCGTGTCAATAGAACAAAAAACTGCCAAACAGAACTACACCCCTGTGTACCTACGCTATTCTTTTTTGGGTTCCATAAACTTCACAGTTAAATACCGGTATGCGCCAGTGTGTAATTGTAATTTTTAACTACATTTTAGTCAAGTTTATTCAATTCATTTTGTTTCTATTTGTAATGTTTTGCCATACTGTGTTTTGTGTGTGTTATTAAGTGCTGCATTTATTTGAGCTGGGGTAGGGAAAGAAATGTACATGTTTCATTATTGAGAGCGGCGTTTATTCGAGGATAAAGTATTACAAATCTGATATCTGACTGCGGCGCTTATTCAAGGGCGGCGGTAATTCAAAGTAATAATATGGTGGTTTATTTATTCGTCAGTCCTGCCTTATTTAAAGCAGGTGTTGCGGTATATGGAGATCCACAGTCCTGTACATGTCAGTAGTGTATAGGGGGGTGGTTTTAGGGGTTTGAACCCCCACCGAAATTAATTATTCAACGACGTGGGAAATAAAAAAGTGTCAGCTCCCTCCGACACTGTATGTTTGCTTCGCTGTTTGCCTAAGCACACACACACAAAAAACACAACAAAAAGAAAGTCAAACACATATCTTGTTGTTGTGATTGAGCAGAGTCCTGTCATTTTTATACCAGATTCAGACTTCAAGGCCTTTGACTGGACAACGCGTGTGCACGTACTGTTCAAACTGACTATAAGACGTCCAAATTGATTTTCAATAATATAGAAAAAATTATGCCCAAAGGACGAAATGGTGCGCTGCATACCAGTTTTTAGCGCGTACCTGAAAATAACACTACACCTGTTCATTGTTTAATCATGCACAAAAGCGCCTTCTCTGGCCACAACATCGCATTTCGAATTTACAGACTTTCCTTGATAAAAACTAGACGTCCCCTGCAAATCATGCTTTAAAACGGCTGTTGTAAAAACGAGACGCAAGTACTCGACAAGTTTGAAAAACAGGAGGATGACTTGGGGATCTAAACATCGAGAAAGGTAGGTTATTCTTTCTGTTATTTAATTTGTTTGTTTGATAAGTGCATTAGTAGTGGTTCTATGTAATTGTGAGGTGAAACATCACAGTTCTTAACAGGGCGATTTCGTACATTACAAGTTTGGAGTGTAGTTAATTTTTACTTACAGAAATATTTTTATAAATTATTACTAGTCCGTCAAGCGATTAAAAAAATAATTGTGATTATTTGCGATTTTAAAAAATTATCTCAGTTAATCTTGGTTTTAATCACATATTTAATTGATACAGTTACTGTATCCATCTCATTTGTAATGTTGGAATGTATTTTCTATTGTTTTGGCCAGGTTACAGTATTTGCACTGTTCAGATTATATTAATGTTATTAGTGTAGAATTAATACAGCAAAAATGATTAGTTGGATTGTACTGCACAGCTAATGCTACTGTAGCTTAACTGGAAGACCTTGTGACCCACTTTGAGGTGGCTGCTGAACTGTGGGGAGATTTTTGGTGTTTTGGGAAGAGGGAGAGAGATTGTTACCAGAGGGTGGTACTTTGAGCAAGTTTCATTGAGCTTTGTATTCTAATGCTGTAACTAAAAGCAACAAACCTGTGCAAAGGAAATATACAATATTGCTAAAAGGGACAAGACAGGAGTGCGAATAACGTGTTAAATTTACCTCCCAAAATATGTGTGTGTCAAATCGCAGAAGTTAACTGTGATTTTATTGAGAGCCCTAATTATTAACCATCTGGAAATCTTCATTCACCTCCCTCCGTCCCTCCCGCCCCGGAAACAAAATCCTGGCTAAGTCACATGCCAGTACTCACTGAAGTCAGTGGTTTAAACATGGCGGTCCCCTCTAGTCATCTCAATTGTGGGTTCACATTTCCAAGTTCTCCTGAATAAACAGATCAGCATTTGTGTATCTCATGTCGTCTTTCTTTGTTTGAAGTCCACTGCCAACCAAAGAGCAAATAGGGTCACACTATGCAGAGGTGTAATATAAAACAGTATTTCTCCTGCGAGGACTGCTTCTTTTGGGATATCCTTTCTACCAATTTTGCTTTAAGCAACATATAAATCAACTGCCAATGATACAAATATTGTAATATGTACTGCATGTGGTGTCATGTAAAGTACATATTTACATATACACGTCATGTATAGGACACCCCATTTAACTGGGATATTTAACTTAAATGATGGGGCTTTTTTATCCCAATTATTCAATAAGTGATTGCCATAACCCATAACCTAAAACAGACATTCGAGGCATGGGATTGAGCACGTATTATATACTCCATTCGACATAGCTTAAGATGTGTCTTTGAATTAGGCTACACTTTTTAATATTTGTAACTTCCACTGACATCTCTCTACCTTGTTTTACCAGACATGACCCTGAAGCAGCTGTATTATGGAACCAAAGTAGTGCAGTGAAATGACCTCTCACCCCCTGGAACAGAACATTTTCAGACCCATTTGTCCCCTTTGGCACTTGTTTTTTAAAATGCATTTTAATGTGCAAATGTTGCAAATTGCTAATTGTTGCTGAACGACAGAGAGAGAAGCCTCAATGCCAGCTAGTGCTGTACACCAACACAAGCAAGGTAGAACGGATGAGTGTCAATAAAGCCTTCCCGTTTGCATACAATTTAATTCAATAGATAGTTTGCAATAGGACCTTCATAGAAAACAATCATGTGATGCTGGTCTGAAGCTCTTTTCAGCAGCATTGTACTTCAGCAACGGTTCAATGGGAAAAAATGAGCTGAGATTTACAGATGTTCTGCTGTACATTTGTGTTAGTTCGAACAGGACTGCCTGATTATATATATATATATATATATATATATATATATATATATATATATATATATATATATATAAAAAATCAATTGACAAATATTTACTGTAGATTTGATCAGAATTAGTATTTTTTAAATGTTCCTTATTGACACTCACTCTTTACTTATAAACCTAATCTAAAACGTAGACAAACCGTAGACTAAAACCAATATAAAAAGTTCTAAAAATCATAAACAGATCATTTGAAAATGTGAGGTTTTAAGGTTTTTCAAGGAACTTGGGTACAACATCCTTAACTGTATGTAACAGCTTCCTTAATGTGGTGGCCACATTTATTGCATCACCCCATTATCTTTAAGATTACCGCTTTATGATCACCATATAGTTTTTCTATAGCCTTTTGTGGTTATTGTTAATTTGCGGTTAGTGTTTATATTGAATTCTATAGAATTTTGCAATGGTAACATCTCAGTTTTTTATATCTAACTTAGAAAGGGGTCGAAATTGACAGTGTTTTTAAAAATGTTCTTTATTATTATAAATTTTGTTACGATTTTTTGGAGGCGCAGTTTATATGTATTAAAAGAAATACATTCCACAACAATCTTAATGTATATAAAGAAGAAAGTTTGTCTGTCTGTCTGTTCCTTTATGCATTCGGACCCTGCAGGAGCCAGTGCAACCAAACTTTGCATGGCCTCCTCTTTCATCCAGGGGAAGGTCGAAATTTTGATCCCCGGGGTACTTTATTTAGTAACCCCATTGATGGATCAAATTAAAGAAACCCACAAAACCAAAAAAATAAATAAAAAGAATGGCAAAAACCAAAATAAAATAGTTTAAAAAAGGGAAAGGGGTCCGAGAGCATTGTGAGACCCCCAAGATCAGTAACTTATAGGAAACCATAAGGCTACCGTTCCCCAATTTGTCATGTATGAAATATTGAAATATTGAATTTCCCCGGGCAACAGCGGATACTTCAGATAATACATTGGAAACACCTACATAACAGCTTCATAAGGCCTTTCTGTGGATACATTGGGTTTTAATTTGATTTAAGGTTGCCAAACTACAAACGCTAAAACACAAAGTGGTCATATTCATGCCTGTATATGGTCATTCTATTTAGGCAGGAAAGGGTTAAAGGACCTGATGTGTTAACCTGCACACATCTACAATTATACGGAAGAATTTCAAGATGAAATTCAATTGTTGTATATCAGACTCCCTCTATTACCCATGTAATATCAAATATAATTGAATGTTGCTGTAACTACCCATTATAATAATGTCATGCATTCTACCCCATATATTAGTGATTACTGTAAACACCCTCATTTCTGTGTTATGTCATTTTGGTAAAACAACGGATTTCTGGCAAAGCCTTTTTCACAAATAATATGCTTCAACAGTAAATATTTGCTTTTGCATCCTAATATAAAAGCATTTTTTTTAGTTTTTTTTGCATCATAACTAGGCTTTCTTTTCTCTCCAAAGTAAGACTTGAAACCTTGAAAAGAATTACCTTTAAAAAAAAAAAAAAATAATAAATCAGATTCTGTATCTTTATAATACAGTTTCAACATTCTCGCTGTGGTGCTAGAAATCTCTCGGATCCTATATTCATTTGGTATTTAATCAAAGTGCAGCTACTTCTACACACTGCGATCCTCAAAGTACTACTCCAAAGTACTGACTGCTATCCTGATGTGCTTGACATAACAGCATCCTCCATTATCAGGCAAAGGCTTGACATAGGAATCACAGGGCCTTGTAGCTCGGTAACATGATTTTGTATGACAGATTAATAGTATCTCTATTACATTTAAATTACAGCTTGTGGTGCTATATGATACATTAAAAGGTAGAAGTGAAAACCATATATTTGGAATAGGATCAAGGCTTCACTTTGGGAGCAAGGCCTGTTTACTTTTAAACACTTAACCAATAAGAATGGTCTATTATGTTTAGGGTAAGGCAAGGTGGTGTACCGTACACTCCCCTAGAAGCAGATCTTTAGAATATGCAGCTACCAGCTATATTGTGGCACATGTTGTGCTATTAAATCTACATTTTGTACATAGATTATGGCCGTTTGTTTGCCTTTTCAGGATGATACTACTGTTCCGCAAAAGAGAAGCAGTTTACAATATGTGCAAATGTGTCTGGCAGCACTCCAGATGGCAAATGTTCCTTTTTAAAGATGAACCTCAGGGACAGAAACAATCTGCAAATACAGTTTACACTGAGCCTCAACACAATTTAAATTTGACCTTGTGACAAGGTAAAGCGATCCCGTGCTGTAATCCACCCTCCCAGCCGCCAGGGTGCTGTGAGCCAGCCTAGAAGGCCCCAACAGAGATGGTGTGACGTGGCAGTTCTGCCTTTGGGGCGGAAGTCCCGAAAGGACGGTCGCCATCTTTGTTGGGGGCAACACCATGGAATGTGCTGGAAAGTCCCAGAATTGGGAGGCGATTAAAATGCCAATCGCAGATTGGTGTTCCGCTGATTGGGGGGCGTTCGGTGGCACATAAAAGGGGGCCATGTTGTAGCAGTCGAGGCTGGTATCTGAAAGCACGAAGGAGTGTGGGAGAGGCAATGAGGGTTATATATATATAATATATATATATATATATATATATAAACCAAACAAATGCTAACTGTGAATTTTTTGGCAGACCTAAACAAACTAATTTAAAAGAGAGACAGCCACCCAGAGTCTGGATAATTTTACTTTGTTGTTTATTTGTTTTTGTCTCTCCACATTTCAGCTAGCGTTTCTCTTTTGTTTGTTGTCCTGTCCTGATTACCACTGTTTGCGGACAATAATAAAGGAAAAAGAAAATAACTTGTGGAATATCATACCATTGTCTGGATTTTATTATTTTTACACCTCCACCCAACTCAGCTGTCCGTGACAGACCTCTTTTGATGTTTAAGAGCACATGCCTACACTGTCCCGCGGTTACTAAGGAACAGACTGCGAAGGTTTTCTATCATCTTAAAATCGCCCCTGAAATGCACCTTAAATGTGCCAACAATGAGCTATGTTATATGATAAACAGTCTTATCTACTGCAAACACATAAATAAAAATGTGCATGCAGAGAAAGCTTCAAGATTAGGGGTTGCCTTACCAAATTGTCTTCTAAATGGCAATTTAAAGGGGCACCACAACAGGTATAAAACAATTCTTCCCTGGTGATCAATTTCAGTACTCTGGCACCGTATCAGTGTCAGTGTGCTGCTGTAACAGGAGTGTAAATATGGACAGTAACAACTGAACCGGACTGTCATTTCTGATTATGATAATAGCTTTGCTCGGGTTTCTTCAGTTTAATACACTGGTTTTATTAGAATGGTATAGTTATAACTTTTCCTTCAGGATTTTGTTGTTGTCTAATGTGCACATAAAGTACTTGGGCTTCCTCTGATGAAGATTTTTTTTTTTTTTTGGGTAAGTGTGTAAAAGTGCAATCTGTTTATGCTGCAGAGCTGGCAGAAAATCTCAAAACATTGACCTCTGCTCCATCCTTGAAACGTGTTACCGCAATACTTTTCCCAGTTAGCACCCCCCCCTCGAATGAAATGCTGTGGGCAAGAAATGCTTCAACAGACAGCTTGAGTCATTTTCACTGGCCTGTCTATGAAGAGCCTTGCTTTCTTGCAGGAAATAAAGGTCAATTGTATTTTATGAAAAATACTGAAAAAAAAGTAACTTATTTCAGAAAAATATAAATGTCCTTACTTATTACTTAATAGAAAAAGTAGCGTGTTATCTGACTCGTTATATTTCTTTCTCGTCTTGTTCTGCAAAACAGTTGTTGTGACTGCATTGTTTACTTTTGAACTATATGTCTGGTAATTCATTTATTAACTGCGTCAAACAGGTTTTTAAAATGGTTGTAGTATAAATGCATTTCATTTTTGGCACATCAACATAATGTACTGTATTTCAATAACTTTGTAGTATGAAGAGAAAATCATACAAACAGTAGAAATCAATAAAACCACGAATAGCAAATCAACAATAACAAAACAAACAAAAAAGGTCTATAGAAAAACAAACTATATGGTGATAAAGCAGTAAACGGATAAAGCAGACTGAGACCCAGCAACAGGGGACCTGAGAGCAGTGGATGGGGCATCGGGAGCACAGGTAGGCGACCAGTCGGGTGCAGCCCTAGGCAGAGGTGCGAGCCCAGGCGACCGAGCAGCGACTCCTGGGCAACCAGGGGGAGTGGAGCAGGAGACCAGGTGAACCAGGGGGAGTGGAGCAGGAGACCAGGTGAACCAGGGGGAGTGGAGCAGGAGACCAGGTGACCAACTGTGCCTGAAGGTGCAGCGACCTGGGAGTCAGGCCCAGCGACCATAGGTCCAGACACGAAGGACAGGTGTTTACGAGCCCATTAAATTTGACCTTATTGTATTGTACTTTCATAACTGCTCTTACCTGTATTATGATATTCTGTAATATGATATTCTGTAATGTGATATTTTATAATGCAATAACTTGTAATGTGATATTTTACAAAACTAAAACATTTGCTCCCTGCTGTCACTGTACATGTCACTAGAGCGCATACACGCTATTTGTATCGTGAGGAGTGTGGCGGGGTTTCAGTGCGAGCTTTAGTTCAGCCATGGGGAGATTCCTAAGGCCGTTGGTGAGCTCCTGAAACAAATCTAAATTAGCACCGAATACAACAGCAAAAGACAGGGCACAAATGCAAAATGCAAGTCCAGTATTTCCAATAACTCACCATCATAGCTTCTGTTAAAAACGGCAGAAGACTGTGACAACAACCATGGACAGACAAACAGTGGTTACTGAAGAACGAAATAAGTTTATTATTATTATTATTATTATTATTATTATTATTATTATTATTATTATTATTATTATTTATTTTATATTTTTTACAAAAAGGATTTCATAGTTTAGTTGCAAGTACAAAGCAAAGCGCTGTTCTGTTGCTCCTGTGTGAAAGGTCAGAGAAAAACAATTAGGACCTTGTTTGTACTCCCTATGTTGCAGGTCCTGAAAGATGTCATTCTAATTATATATGGAAATACACACGTTTTTTTGTACATGGTGTAGTAACATGAATGCTCAAAAAGGAACGGTGTGGCTAACTATATTAGATATTATCAGATTACTTGGGATGACAACATTTTTCTTTTTTTTAATCGTTACTTTCCTGTTTATTTTGTGGTATGTGATGGTAGCACTTTCACATTGTGGCTTTGGTCAAAGAAACAAAAAAGCTAGTTTATCAGCCAATCAGTGTCGCCTCTCACTGTTTCCAAGCGCTTGTCATAGCTTCCAAACTATTTCTATGTGCTGTCTTGATGTGGATTCGTTTTAAAATTACATTTTAAACATTTTTGAGAACACCACGTTTCTAAAAGAAACCTGTTACATTTGTACAAAATGCTCCAAGCCTAGTACACGTTTGTAAAACAGTGCATTTGTAAAATGTACCAATGCAAATTTGAATCTATTGGTGAGCCGAGCCTAAAAATATTTGGCCATGCCAAATTGGGAGAAAATATTAAAATAATTGGCGATTACTAAATTAAAAAAGAAAAAAAGAGAATTTTTGTTTTATGTATATTTTTAAAAATGGCATCCAATAGTCAGTGCTGTAAGAGTTTTTTTTCATTGTTGCTTTATTGTATGTGGGTTTTTTTCTTCTTCTTTGACTGCCATAAAATATGCCAAACATGTTTTTTTCTGGGGCTTACTTTTTCTTATTTATTTATACTCATTAACACTGTTTTTCATTAAAAAGTCATTGCTGCAGAATTTTGCAGAAAACACTTCTCGTTGCAGATTTTAGGAAATTTTACTGCGGATTTCCATGGGGACTCATTTTATAATGTGATACTTTGTACTGTGATATTTTGTAACAATTGTAAGTCGTCCTGGATAGCAGCTCTGCTAAGAAATAAATAATAATATTAATAATAATAATAATAATAATAATAATAATAATAATAATAATAATACTCTAACTCCCAGGCGCCGGGCTCCGGCAACAGAAATTCCGGCAGTGAAAATGCTGCTGGTGGCAACAACAAATCCCCAGGGGTCAGCAGCAAAGGACCCCCCAACTGATGACGAACAGGCCTCCCCGGGTGGTGACGAACTGGCATCCCCAGGCAGTGATGAACAGGGCAGGAGCAGTCCCTCCGGAGGTGACGGCACTTGAGTTTCTGGCCATGGAGGCGGCTGCAGGAGCTCCTCGTCTCCCTCTGGCGGTGGAGGTGGGCGCAGCGGGTAGTCTCCCTCTGGCGGTGGAGGCGGGCGCAGCGGGTAGGCTCCCTCTGACGGTGGAAGTGGGCGCAGCGAGTAGGCTCCCTCTGTCAGTGGAGGCGGGCGCAACGGGTAGTCTCCCTCTGGCGGTGGAGGCGGGCGCATCGGGTAGTCTCCCTCTGGCGGTGGAGGCAGGCGCAGCGGGTAGTCTCCCTCTGGCGGTGGAGGTGGGAGCGGCTCACCCTTGGTCGCTGGAGACTGGTGCGGATCTCCCTTGGTCACTAGAGACTGGTGCGGCTCTCCCTCAGGAGCCTGTGAATGCTCGGGCTCCTCCCCCTTGGGCGCGGGACGCTCAGGCTCCCCTTATTCTAAGTCCATGTCTGTGCCCAAGTCCAGCTCTGGGCCAACCTGGACTGCTTCGCCTCCCGCTCCTCATAGATCCAGTCCATGACCTCCGTCATGGCCTCCAAGGCTTCCATGAGCGCTGGGTACTGCCTGCTGATCCCCTTGAATTGGACTTCTGGCTTCAGGCGTCCAAAATCCTGCAGGGTATCCAGGTGGCTGTCCCCCAGTAGGTGTCTCCCCTCCGTTGTCAGCCACAGGGGCGTGCTGGGGTCCGTAAGCCAGCCCTCATACCTCTCCATGTCTCTATAACATCTCAAAAAGCTTGGTAAATGTCTGTGATATTGTTTGAGCGCTGGATGCGGAAGCAGTTATCTTGTTTGTTTATGTCCGTGTTATGTCTGTGGTGAAGGGACTATGTGTATTGTGTATTGCTCAGATTCGCCTACTTTTTTCTCACTCGGCCATTGAAAGGTTTTCTCTGCTTTTTCCGGGGAAGAAACGACTAGAGACCTGCGCTTGACTTCTTTTTGACTAGAAAGGAATAATTGTAATGTCGGACCCTAGAGCAAAATAAAAAGGGTAAACAAAAAATTACTGACTAAAGTAATATTATTACAATAACGCGTTACTTAAGCAGCGAGTTACCCCAACTCTGGATACAGTATATAGATGTGAAGAAAAAAAAAATCTGCTTGCAGATGCATTATTCTGGCTTCCTTTTTACATTTGTCAGTTTGAAAGCCTTCTTAAAGATTGTTTAGTTTTATTACAGTATAATCTACTGCACAGCATTCATCCAGCCAATTAAGTTATTTGTTAAGTTGTCATAACCAAACAGTAGCGACCTTCAAAATGTGACTGTTAGAACAGCTGTTACGAAATTATTTTAAAACACACTTCAGCAATAATTTAAATCTTTTTTTCAACAAGATAAATGTGTGTAACCTTGAAGTTAACGTACACAAATGGAAGAAACTCAGGTCCAACAAATATCAGAAAGAAACAAGACGTTTAACAGCAGAAATTCAAGGGGAGAAATCAGGAAAATACAGTACACGTTCTGGGCAGTAAAGTTTTCAGAATTTGTTTAGCAGGAACAGGAAATGCTGCTTTTGATTATTAGAACATGATAACAGTACAATATCACAAGGGTATTATTGAACTTATCTGAAGCAGCAGAGAGGAGCAGCAACTGGCTGTGGTTGAGACGGAAAGATTCTGGCTGGGGATCTCAAGCACAATAGAAAGAAAGAAAGGCTGATATACAGGTAAGTAAGCTGGGCTGAGTTGAGTGGGGGACGGAGGGGGGTGATGCTGGGACGCCAGAATCACCGTCGAGCCCTCTTGAGGTGTCGTGGGCTAGTCGACGAAACACCGAGGATGGAAGGTGCCCACTTGAAGACCCCAGAGATGTACCCTACTTAGCTCAATCCAGACGGTTGTCATGCTGATGCGCTGGGGAGACCGCACTATGGTTGATCCCGGAGCCAGCATCGCAGCCGTTGTGTGTGCTGATGCGCTAGGGAGGCAAAATAAGCTGATCCCTGGAGCCAGCATTACACTTCAGCCATCAACACCAGACAGAAGGATATCTACATCATCATATGGAAGGAAGCCAAATGGATGGAGACACATATGGATCACATTAGTTTACTGTGAAGCTACGTCTTAGTTGGTGCTTATCTTGGCGAGAGCCAAGTTCAAATCAGCATGAAGTTTTAACATCTACTCTCATGTAATGGAAATCATGAAGATCTGGATACGTCCAGTGACTGCTGTGAATAGTGCAGCTGGCAACAAGGGAAAGACCTCGTGACAGCCTGGAGAGACAGCTGACTGGAGGAAAGAGACCCCATTGGGGCTGGCAGGGTTAGCTACCCTTGTCGGCAGTATCCAGCTCTGTGTTTACAGGATGCTGGAGACACCCGCCCAAGGCTTCAAAGAAATTAAACAGGAAAATACCCTAGAGTCTGCGAGAGCGGGGCGGAAGATGACTCAACGTTGGACAACACGGTTAAGGACTTAGGAACGGAAACGGATATGAGTATAGAGAGTACTTCACAAAGACTAGTTCAAGATCTGCAGTTAGCAAAGACATGGAACTCCAGGTTTGTGTCTGCGGCTGGAGCAAGGCGACAACAGTCAGGGGTTTGAAGATTCATCAAGGGAGAATGAAATGCTTGAGGGAGAAGGGACAAGGGCCTCGCATTGATCAGTACTTCTTACGAAGTCAGTCAAGTCAGTCGAATGAAATCCAGCGACAGGAAGCAAACCACAGTTCGCAGGATATCAGCACCCTGTCATAGATGTGAGGAGGACTTGCATGGACACAGTTAGTGATGAACCTAATGATCCTTGTGAACCCGGCAGACAAACCAGCGTAAGAGAGAAAAGAACCTCAACGGGCACAAGCCTGGAGTTAAATGGCCAAGAGCTTGTGAGAAAACTGCATGGGACACAGTAAACACAGATCTCTGCTTTGCATTGGAAAGGTTAAGTGGAACAGTTGAAAAGAAACTGGATAAATTTGGGGACATCATCTACGCATATGGAAGCGAGAGGTTTGGAGTTGAAAAAGGAAGGAAAAAGTACAAACTATTCCTGGAAAGTCTAGACGGCAGCAGGAGATTGAACAGCTTAGTTAGAGAAAGGAGACAGCTGAGGAAGCAATGGAGAAGAGCAGAAGAAAGTCAGAAGGAGGGACTCAATCTCTTACAAAGGGTCATAAAACATAAGCTTGCAACATTGCGCAGAGCTGAGCGCCTACTGAAACGCTACAAAAAGAAGGAGCGTCGAGAACTAACTTTATAAAGACCCATTCAAATTTGTTAAGAAGTTATTCACCAGTGAGAAGAATGGCACACTAAAAGCATCTAAGTTTGAGTTGGAGAGATATTTGGAGGAAACATACAGATTCAAAAAGGCAGGAGCCTATGTCAATTCCTTCAGACATCCCACCTATCAATCCACCAGAATACCAAATGGAGGACTGTGCACCTAAGTGGAAAGAAGTAGAGCAAGCTGTGAAAAAAGCAAGGGCTTCATCATCTCCAGGGCCTAATGGAGTTCCGTACAGAGTGTACAAGAGCGCTTCAGGAGTTCTACGAATCCTGTGGAAACTGATGAAAGTAGCATGGGAAAAACAGGTTGTACCAAGAGCATGGCGCCGAGCAGGTGGAGTCTTTATACCTAAAGAAAAAGATTCTAGCAGCATCAGTCAGTTTCGCCCTATTTCCTATTAAACGTAGAAGGCAAGATTTTCTTCAGCATTATTGCTCAGAGATTGTCAACTTACCTATTAAAGAACTGCTTCATTGACACTTCAATACAAAAGCGGGCATTCCAGGTTTCCCAGGATGCTTAGAACACATCAATGTGATCTGGCAACAAATTCAATCAGCTAAAAAGGAGAGGAAGGAGCTCCATGTGACATTCCTGGATTTGGCTAATGCATATGGTTCAGTGCCACATGAACTTCTTTGGGCAGCATTTGATTTTTTCAGTGTACCAATGACAATAACAAATCTAGTCAAAGCCTACTTTGGAGATTTGCAATTTAGTTTTTCAACTTCAGAATTCAGCACTACATGGCAATGCCTAGAAGTTGGAATAATGGCAGGATGCACCATTTCTCCACTGGCTTTTACCATGGCAATGGAAGTAATCATTAGGGCATCAAAATGGGTAGTGGGAGGAGAGCTTGGCTTCTGAATGCGACTACCACCAATTCGAAAGCATACATGGATGACATGACAACCATGACTACAACAGTAGCCTGCACTAATCGGTTATTGGGCAAATTAACCAATAACATTGAATGGGCACGAATGCAATTCAAGCCCACTAAATCAAGGAGCATCTCTATAATTAAAGGTAAAGTAGTAGATAAAACGTTCTTCATTAATGGTGAGGCAATACCAACAGTGTCTGAGAAGCCAGTGAAGAGCCTTGGGAGATGGTACGACGGGAACTAAAGGACACAGTTCGTGGGAGAAGTTAGACAACAAGCTGTGGAAGGGTTGAAGAGCATAGACAGCAGCGCTTTACCAGGCAAACTAAAACTCTGGTGCTTTCAGTTTGGCCTACTGCCACGGCTGCTGTGGCCACTGACTGTGTACGAGGTTTCTTTGACAACAGTAGAGAAGCTGGAAGCTTTAATCAGTTCACACATCAGGAAATGGTTGGGAGTTCCACGCTGCCTCAGCAGAGTGGGACTTTATGGTAAAGGAATACTGCAGCTACCTGTCTCCGCTCTAACCGAGGAGTTTAAGTGCGCCAAGGTCCGACTGGAAATGACATTAGTAGAGTCACGCGACAAATGCGTAAGGGAGGCAGCACCTGTGTTGAAAACTGGAAGAAAGTGGGTGGCAAAGAAAGCTGTGGAGGATGCAAAGGCTGCCCTTCGAATTGGTGATATCATGGGGCAAGTTCAGCATGGAAGAAGGGGTCTTGGTCTCAGTTCAGCTCCTCCTACATGGCACAAGGCAGCCCCAGCGCAACGGAGGAAGCTTGTAGTCAACGAGGTGCAAAAGCAGGAGGAGAGGATGAGGTGTATAAAGGCCATTTCCCAGGGCAAGCAGGGAGAATGGATGAGATGGGAGAGTGTGGAACAACGCAAGATTGGCTGGCAAGACCTATGGTCAATGGAACAGAGCAGGATCAGTTTCCTTATAAGGTCAACATATGATGTTCTCCCATCACCACAGAACCTAAACCTCTGGGTAGGAGAGGATCCCTCATGTCCTTTGTGTTCATCACCTGCAACATTAAGGCACATTTTGACAGGATGTAAGGTGGCTCTTAGCCAAGGACGGTTTACTTGGCGCCATGACCAGGTGCTGCGATGTTTGGCCTTAGCATTGGAAGACAAGCGTAACATGACCAATAAGTTGCCACCTGTTCCATCAAAACATTACACACAAAAGACAACATTCCTCCGCCCAGGAGAGCAACCACCAAGAAAAGGTGTTAAAACCAATCCGCCCAGGACAACTGGAAGCTGCTAGAGACTGGAAAATGCTGGCGGATGTTGGTCAACGGCTTATTTTTCCACCTGAGATTGCCACCACAAACCTTCGACCAGATATTGTCTTGTGGTCTGGATCAGCACGCCTTGTTCACCTGGTGGAGTTAACAGTGCCATGGGAGGATGCTGTAGATGAGGCGTATGAGAGGAAGAAACTGCGGTATGCTCAACTAGCCACTGAAGCGGAACAGCGAGGATGGAGAGTCTGGGTTTACCCAGTGGAAGTGGGATGTCGAGGATTTGTGGCACACTCTACAACCCGGTTTCTCAGAGATGTCGGATTCAATGGCCAAGAGTTGCGTCGCACAGTGAAGAACTTATCTGAAGCAGCAGAGAGGAGCAGCAACTGGCTGTGGTTGAGACGGAAAGATTCTGGCTGGGGATCTCAAGCACAATAGAAAGAAAGAAAGGCTGATATACAGGTAAGTAAGCTGGGCTGAGTTGAGTGGGGGACGGAGGGGGTGATGCTGGGACGCCAGAATCACCGTCGAGCCCTCTTGAGGTGTCGTGGGCTAGTCGACGAAACACCGAGGATGGAAGGTGCCCACTTGAAGACCCCAGAGATGTACCCTACTTAGCTCAATCCAGACGGTTGTCATGCTGATGCGCTGGGAGACCGCACTATGGTTGATCCCGGAGCCAGCATCGCAGCCGCTGTGTGTGCTGATGCGCTAGGGAGGCAAAATAAGCTGATCCCTGGAGCCAGCATTACACTTCAGCCATCAACACCAGACAGAAGGATATCTACATCATCATATGGAAGGAAGCGCAAATGGATGGAGACACATATGGATCACATTAGTTTACTGTGAAGCTACGTCTTAGTTGGTGCTTATCTTGGCGAGAGCCAAGTTCAAATCAGCATGAAGTTTTAACATCTACTCTCATGTAATGGAAATCTTGTAAAGTCAGTAGAAATCTTGGTTTTGTTAAATAATGTTCACCAACCTTTTTATAATAGAAATGTACACAATGTAGAAGGAAGAACAAAAGTTATAAAAAAAAAGACCTGGCTGATTTTTTTTAAAGCCATAACTGGCCAACACTTACTAGTACAGTACTACAATTGACGCTGAACATCCCCTGTAACTGGAAAATAGGCTTCAACTTTGCACCCTTACCTGCTTCCCATCTAGAGTAAACAGCCTCTTCACCACCCCAGAGTCCAGCTTGATGGCATCAGTGATGTCTGTCAGGACCTGATCAAAGGAGTGGGCAGTTTTTTTGTTCAGGAGAATCCTCACGGCTTTCCGTGGCTTGACCCCACCCCGAATCACTGTCACCAACTTGGGTTTGATGAAGTCTTTGCTCTCCTTCATCTCACTCTTCAGCAAGCCCAGTGAGGAGAGGGAGCGCGCCCCACTGCCCTTGATGTTTACAGACCAGTTGGGGTTCACGTTCTTCATGTAGTCTACTTTGCGGTACGGCTCGTTGGAGGCGCAAATGTAACTTTCCCCTACAAGGAGAGAGAAATAAAATGGTATTCCATGAGTAATTAAGATTGCAAACAAATCCTACCCAAATTACTGACAAAAATGAATGCAATTACCTACAGTGCTTAACTTATTAATTATAAAAATACTGCAGTATTTTAGTGAGAACTGATAAACCAGTTCACAAGCTACAGAATTTTTCCATTACGTGGCTTTGCGTTAGTTGGTGTAACCTTGTGAGCTTCAGATAGCCTTTGCCAGCTTCTGTCCATCATCAATGGGCCCCTTAGCTACAGTATGTTGACTGTCATGAAAAAATAGACCACTGTGACCTAAATACACTACATGTAAAGATGTTCATGTCTGACATATGGCTTGACTGGTTTCCTCTATATCCCCATTGCCAGAATATGGATGATAAAAATGCTGCATTCTATTCAAATGTTAAGTGATGGGGCCATGCAATCAAAATCATCCTAATTCTGAAACCTGCTTTTTGTGTGACTAGGATTGGAGTGTTTGGCCAGTCCCGTTACCTCACTGTTGCCTCACCTACAATAGCTGTGAAGTGTTGGAAATGGTGGCTAATGATCTGTGATCTTTGGTAAAATAATGCATGCAGGCTTCTGTGCGAGTACTGTAATATTACATGTAGTAAACAGTATACACCATCACAACGTTTTAAACCATTCAGGGTTGCTCCTTCACAGTAGATAATGTACCATAACCCACAGGAGAGGAGAAAAGAACAAAACATGTTATAGGTTAGAATTCAGAATCGTTACCACCTTGTACAATGGGCAAAATTATACAGATCAGGAATTGAAGAGGAGTTCAGTGATATTTCACTGGATCTACATTTCGTTTCTGTTTGTCTGGTTCTGCAAACTCAAAAGAATAAATAGCCTTCTCTATGGTCCACTACATTTTGAATACCCATTTCCATTGCAAGAGCAAGCTGTGTTATTTCTCAGCTATGTTAAAAATGTGCAGTATGCAATCCCTTCCATGCTCAAGTAGAAGCCAAAGTGGGCATGAGCTGCACCTTCAAGGTATGTTTCAGCAAGACATGCCTTATCTGTCTAGACAATTATTTAAGTTCATTCCTTTCTTCAAACATAGTATTACTGTATGCAGTATCATTTTCCACCAAGCTAATTTCAACAAACATGTTACTTTTTTATTCAAACACAATTATTATTTAAAAAAAAAAAAAAAAAAAAAATTGTGAACAAGTTTAATTCATAATTATTATTTTTTTGGTTTGTACGCCTGCTGAATACTATCCCCCATTGAACAATGCCACCTATTTATTTCACAAAGCAATTTAAGCTCAACAGCATTCTTTTTTTAAGTAGTTAAAAAAAACATTGAATATGTACAGGCAAACACGTTTTTTTAAACGAAAAGTAAAAAACAAAAAAACTATTCTGCTGTTTACAAAACTGATGCTTTAGTTTAAGTCAGCCTTCATTTGTGCAAGACTTGCACGTAAACAAACCTCTTACCATTTTTTTTTTTTTAACATTTACTGTGGTTTATAAAAGTCACTTATTTTAGACTGCGTCAAGCGTTTTTCAGGTTAAACAAATCGACCCGTTCCATCAAGGTAAGCCATTTGTTTTTATCCATTAGAATGTTTCCAATTGTCCTTCGATTAACAGTATATGCCTCACTTAGGCGAGAAAACATTTGCGATGTCTTGCTGACTTGCTTTCTTATTTTCAGATGCATACATGCAGATTTTTTTCTTTTGCTCTGGTGTTAAATATAGGGTCGACTCGCTATTTTGTACTTTCTGTTTTCCTTTGGGAGCGGGAGTGTTGATGACATTGGTGTGAACGTTCAGTTAACAACGAATTATGAAAGCGAGTCAAAGGTTAACTGCATAACTTTGTTGTTTTAAAATTGGCCATGATTATTTCGCTGGCGCTACAATGAGAGAAACTACAATGCTTATATTTAGTTTGCTTGGCTTGGGTGGCAGACAGCGGGGTGGCGATATAATGGGTAAAAATAGCACAGTTTTTACATTGGTGACATTTTGTTCAGAGAGAATAGCTGGCAGTATGCGAGGGTGGCGTTATAAAGGGGGGCGGTAGAACACGGGACAGCTGTAGTAAGAATTTTGTTACAAGGTCCCAGCCAAATTTAACTTATTGTAAATTACTTCTTATAATATGAATTCACTTAACACAAATTTCCTGTTTGTATGAATTATTTTGGAGCCCCTCCAGGGAATCACAACATTTAGGCTATATGCTCAATATGCAGGTGTTCTGAATAATGCCATTGGGGAAACGATAATCTGAAAACCTAGTTTGCTTTAGATGTACATGGGAATGAGGATCTTGTTTCAATTATCTCTAAGCTGACGAATAAATGCATTAGAATTTCAAACAGATACACATGTGCAGCTGCCAATGTTATTTGACGCAGTCCAGCAAGTGTGGCTGAATTAGAGAAAAAGAGGTAATTAGCTTGTATGAGTGAATTTCATTAATGGCATTTTTGCAGATTTACAGTACTGTGTGGGTGTCTGCTGCCGTTTCAACTTAAAGAAATGCTGTAATGCATGTGGGACTTCTTGTGTTACTGCAGCATCTGAGAATGAAGTGCATTACAGTAGTAGAGCAATAATGATTCAACAGAGCCTGCTTTAATGACACGAATTCCCTTTCCGAATACCCAGCAGTCAGAATGTAATACTATCTGCATGTAAACTTTTTGAAGTTAGCTGTCGCAAAGGATTCAGAGGAAATTCAGGGATAACCAATTGATGTAACTGAATGAAGGGTGCTGCATTGGTATGACTGCTTCACAGTATTCAAGAAAACAAAGAAGCATCTTAATTGTTTGCAGAGGAAGAGGAATCTGGACTCCCATTGGTTCATTACAGCTGTTGCAGATGTTGGATGGCGTTTAAGGCCGGTACAGTACATAGTGTAATTGAAACCCTGAACCAGATGCCAGGAGATGTAGTCTATGGGGTGTTGTAAAGTCTGTGTGAGTTCAAATACAGAGAATGTGGCTTGCAAAATTGTCATTCCAATTTATATCAGTTTGGTATATTACAAAAAACACTGTCTTAATCACCTGAGAAATAATGGATTTAATAGCATGGTTCGAAAATTAACACCCGCCCCCCCACCAAACGCCGGTTAATTTGGTCTTTGGCGGGTTCATTTCTCACTTATACTCCACAGCGCGGGTAATGCGTTTTGTACACTTAACACTTTGAATGCTCTGTGCCAGTGGTGCGAATTAGGACAGAATGCTGTACCTTTAATAAACAGAAGCTGTTGCCTAAAACAACAACTTGAAAAATTATGTCACCACAATAAGCACCACAACTTCTGCTTTCGATTGGTCTATTATGTAATATGTCCTGTCATTTCTTTTAGTAAATCACATATGAAAGTGAAATTGCTGACAACCAAACAAAACAGAGAAGGAGGCAATGCTTGCGCTGTGAAGCGATAGGACTAGCTTTCCATACAGTCCGTCAGCATCTCTCTCTCGTTTTTTAAGAATTGAGGTTAGTTTCTGATATTTACTTAGTTAAATCTAAAATGATTTTTATAAACAGCTTCTGTTAATAAGATAGTATCAATATTATCGTATGTCATTCTTTTTAGATGTAAATCGCTGTTAATAAGAACTTGTTACTGCTAAAAAAAATGCTTACTGCTAAATTAATTGAAGTAATGTTTACAGATTTTTTTTTTTCTGATTGATTTACAATGAAGTCAAATATTAATTTAAATATGTGTGGAAAATATGTTGCTGGATAACTGATCAAGAAAATAACTTAGTTAGTTTTCAGTGTCTCTGTGTGAAGGGCATAGGAGGCAGTTTGTCAGATTTAGCGCCGCGGGAAACTAACTATACAGGTTCGAAACAAACCCCCTCAAACATGTCTAGTGCTGCACTGCCTTTCTCTCCGTGATTACTTTTTACAAATAAAAATGCTACCACAGAAGAGCAAAAACAGTTCAGAAGTCTGAAAATGCTGAAAATTATTTCTGCTGATGAAAATAAGATCGCCCTGGCAGTGCTGTCTATTTATGTCTTGAATTACTCCCCTTGTTTATTTTTTTATTTTTAGAATGGCAAAAAAATACACTGCACTGGAGGCTGTTGGTCTTCTGTTTGCCTACCAAGATAGCCCAAAAGTTGTGATCCTCAGGACAGTTTAGCTAGCAAGATAGGAAGAGACGAGGTAGGAGAGGGAAAAAAGCATTGTATGTAAGTGTAATCATATTTGTTCTACAGATCTACCAAAAGAAGAGAAACAACTAGGGTTTTCTTGTATTGTTGCATTATATCTGTATGTCTTACACGCATCTATTTTTTTAGGTACAGTATTCTTATTCTTTATGGCCACACTTTCTGTTAGAACCTTTACAACCTGTAATTTACAGTCATTCTATTTTATTATATTTTATAACAAAAATAATAACAAAGTTTAGCAAGCATTTGAATCACTGTTCCCATGTTGTACGTTTTTTGAGGTAACTGCAGAAAATAATGATCAGATTTGTGAATGACTATATTAGGCTACTGACAAGCTCATACTGTCCAGACTAACTGCCCAAACTGAGATAACGTTAAACTTTTTGCGTTGAAAACAAAAAATTCAAGGCCAATTAATGACTCAAATGTGTCATTGTTAGATAAACTCGTAATATTATTCATTCATTTATTTATTTGTACTGCATGAAGTATGAATTACATTATAACAGGGTCTCTACAACATTTAGTTTTTGGGTTGTACAGTGAAAACATTATTGTATTTATTAAATGTATTGTCGTGTCGCCGTGCAGTTTAGACTTTCTACCGGCAATCGTCCTGCTCAAACTGCAGTCGCTGACAGTTCAAATCAACTGAACTTTGACCTCGTCGCCATAGTTATTACAACGCCAAAATGGATGACCGGTTGTTTGTCGAGAAGCTGCTCAGTGTTTATCCCTGCGTATATGCAGTCGATAGAGCGGATTATAAAAATCAGATGAAAATGGAGAACGCATGGGTATCAATTGCTGAACAAATGCAATCAACATGTAAGTATTTTAATCTCACTGAACGTGTAACCGGTGAAGTTTTAATTTTAATACTGTTTTAAACACATTGTACATTACGAAGTGCCCCAGGTCCAACACGTTGTTATTATTATTATTAGTAGTAGTATTATTATTAGTACGACTACTATTACTTTGCTACAATATTTCTTAAATATAGCATAGCACGTCCAATATTTTCTGTAATAATAATAATAATAATAATAATAATAATAATAATAATAATAATAATAAATATTTTGTGTGCTACAAACTCTAAAAAAGGGATTCAAAGGATTGCCAGTAAAGTATAATGCAACCATGTTAAATAAAGCAAACTCTTACTTGGTATTTAAGATGAATTTACTAGAAACAATTGTATCTTGAACAGATTTAAATCTTGAAAAAACATAGTTATGCTTAAGTATTTAAATTATTTTTAATATAGGGTCGATGAACAGACTGGGCTAAATCTAGGAATGACAAACAAGCAAGAGTATTTATGCACTACATTCCTGCGGTAGAAGAAGGCAGCTGCAAGAGAAAATAAAAGGTGCAAAGTTCCTGTCAGTGATGTCAGATGGTTCAACCAATAGCACTGTCATAGAGCTAGTATATGTATGATTCTGCCAGAAAGGGCTGGTGACTGTGCAGTGTGTGCGCATGCAGTCTGTGGAGAAGGCAGATGTCCAACACATCTCAGAAGTTGTATCTTCACTCATGAGGCAGATCGTTTCAGACCCTGTTGAGACTGCTCATAAACGTTGCTGTTGCTTGTTTTTGCATTATCTTTTGTCGTCGTCGCCCCCCGGCTGGCTGGTAAAATGTCTGTGGCCGGTGAATTTTTCCATCCATTAGCCATGGTGGCTAGTGCATGGGAAAGTTAATTTCAAGCCCTGTAATAGGCATCATTTTAACTTAAAAGAGCTACAGCACTGTATGCTTTCAATTGAGGATATTGTCATACAAGATCAAACAATTCCCTACTGGAGATGGATGGTTTCAGGACGACAATGCCCCTGTCAACACAGCACAAGTTGCCACTTAGAACTATTTGGTTTGAAGAGCATGTGGCACACATTTTTCATCTCCCTTATTGTAGGTCCCAATAATGTCATAATGTTACTCAATTGATAGAAAACAGACTTAAAACCCAACTGTATAAATGGGTAATTGTATGTAAAAATAATGTGTAAAAAATAAAAAATGTAATTGTATGTAAAAATAATGTGATATCTTGTAACAACTGTAAGTCACCCTGGATAAGGGTGTCTGCTAAGAAATAAATAATAATAATATAGCAGGTGTTTGCATTTCCAATTATGTTTCCATCCCCTGTACATATATACTGATGCACAGTGAAAACACAACAGTCTAACTTTTACATCAATAGCTCACTGGGCACATACATAATGTTATTTAAAATTTAAATAGTGCACATAGGTTTGTTGATTGTTGGAGTAGTATTGTTCCTTGGGATAACAAAAATACTGAGCTCATAAAAAAGCCAGGTGCTCGGTGTTTGGTATTTGAGTTGAGTTAAAATTGCCTGGACAATGAGATGTTCTGCTTAACAATCAGCAGACTAGTCCAGAGAAACCAGCTGTGTGAGGGACAGGCCACGTCCTGGAAGGCAGAAGGTCACCACACCAGCCCAGGACCATTATGCTGACTGTTGCGTTGTTCAAGCCAACCGGTGGGGCGGTGGAAGTGTGATGATGTGGGGAGGAATCTCCTGTAACATAAGAACACCTTTAGTGCAGATTGAGGGCAACCTTACTGCTCAGCGATACATTGACGAAGTCCTTGAGGCAACAGTTTTTCCGTTCCTGCAAGCCAATCCGGAAGTGTCGATTTTCCAGCAGGACAGTGCAAGACCACACAGTGCTAGGATTACAATTGCACTACTTCAGGAAACATGTCGAGGTCTTGCCATGGCCAGCTTTTTCTCTTGACCCGAGTCCAATATTGTTATTATTATTATTATTATTATTATTATTATTATTATTATTATTATTATTATTATTATTATTTCTTATCAGACGTCCTTATCCAGGGCGACTTACAATTGTTACAAGATATCACATTATTTTTACATACAATTACATTTTTTTTTATAAATTATTTTTACATACAATTACCCATTTATATAGTTGGGTTCCTGGAGCAATCTAGGTAAAGTACCTTGCTCATGGGTACAGCAGCAGTGTCCCCCACCTGGGATTGAACCCACGACACTCCGGTCAAGAGTCCAGAGCCCTAACCACTACTCTACACTGCTGCAGAACACCTGTGGGACCAAATCGCCAATGCCATCCACAGAAGACAACCGCGACTAGCCAACCTTCGCCAGCTGGCTGAAGCTGCACAGGAAGAGTGGCGGAAAATCCCACAGCAGTCTATCCAGAGGCTGATCAGGTCAATGCGTCAACGCCAGGTATGTGTTAATGCACAGGGAGGTCATACCCGATACTAACTTTGCAATGTTTTCATTTTGACAGTGTGACACGTTTCATACTGAAAAGTTGATTCTTTGATCTGTATTTTTTTTTTAATTTTCTGTGATTTTGTTTGATATCTATGTTGAAAATATTTGATTAAATCCATTAGACCCGAGTGTTGCGTTTCTTTTGTGCATCAGTGTATATACTATACCAGAATTTGGAACAACTCTTCAGTAATTAAACATTGTTTCATGACATCTGTGTGGATGAATAAGATGATGCGCCTATTGTAGACCATATTATTTATTTTTTCAATCCTCTAATGAAACTTCCACACAAAAATCTATTTGGTGCAGGAGCAAAAATCAGCATCAAGCAGCAACACAGTATTGTGAAGAAAGCATCAAATTGAGGCAATATATTATTTCGACAGCAAGAACAAATGTAATGCGTTTTGGGGTGATACTGTTGTGACTCATACAGTAAGGCACGATGCGGATGCAGAACTGCTTTTCAATTAGGCTAGGACCATTCCTATAATACTGTTGTTTAGCCTTTACTGTTCATTATGCAGGGGAGATCAGAATTTGCATCTCATTATAAATAGATTTGCAACAACGAAAGTCAAGATTTAGAACATCCTTCTGGCAAAAATAAATGAGTGGTAATAGTGAACCAGAAGAAGTAATAGGCAAATATAACAGGATCGAGCTATGGCTTCTGCAGACTCCAACCTTGATGCAACTATGGCACCGGTGAAAAAGAAAAGAGACTTGAGACTTGCTGCCTGCTAGTTTGGATGAGAGGAAGGGCAGCGAGTGATTGGCTGTGCCGGTCCTCAATCAGGTATAGCGGGTTCCTAGAGCTGGACGCCTCGTTCAGTAAGGCTAGCGCTCGCCCTGTGTGGCACCTTTTATTTGTAGTTTTTGTACTGTGTTTTATTTTGCCTTTTGTACAGTCTTCTGTATGTCCTCTGTGCATTACCATCGTTGGTAGCGTCACATGACCCGTTTACTTTCTGTTTTGTGTTTAATAAATCCTGTGCACCTGTGCCGCTGTTTCAACTCCAACTCTCATGTCTCTGTCTTGCAATGCAGTTACCGTGTCACAGTACCGTTTAAATGTTGATCAATATGAAGGAATCTTCATAAAATTACTATATATTGATGTTCAATTCAAATTTGAAGGTTTTGTCATTATTCTGATACAGAAAAAAGCCAAACCCTATTATAGTGAACACCCTGATATAACAAACATTTCTCCAGGTCCCATGGGGGTTTGTTATAATGAAGTTAGCCTGTGTGTGGTTTCCTTTATATTTTAAGGTGCTTTATTAACTAAAAGCCTGTAAATGTTTAAACAGCCAGCTTAATCTGCACCAGTGAGAGGCATGTGTAAAATAACAGGCGCAAACCGTTGTAAATCAGGAGAAAATGATAATACAAGGGTAAGCGCGAAACTTCGATATTATAATGAGATTTGTACATTTGCATACGAAAGTAGTTTGAAACAAACAGTCGTAGCTAAACTACCGTAGCAGGGAAGAAACTAAGTTACGGGAGTGAAAATGACTTTAGTACATCACGGGTAGATCTACAAAGTCACACAAATCTAAGAAAAGTCAAGATACGAAAGAAAAATCAATGATACAGTATACAGAGCCCAATATCTCAAAGCATGCGGTCTTCATGAGTAAACTTCTTACCATGACCTCTATATGGCAGTTATATTGGTTCATAATCAAGAAACACAAATGCATTACGCATAGGTAATATTGGTACTTTCATTTAAATGTACGTATGCATAGTAAGGATAATATTACAGTATGTAAGCCCTAATAATAGATTTGCCCATCAAAAAGCAAAACCTAATCTAAAAAGATCTAGTTTGCACTGGAACCCTGTAATAAATGTATTCCTCAAACAAATCTTTCAAAGGAAACTGAATTTACATCAGAAAGATGGCAAGATGAATTTATTTTGATTTTACTGTAGACAAATTCTAGTTAACTTGACATCTGTTGCCCCTGTGCTTCTTTGTCATTGATTTTAAAAGTGTTTTGTCTCTTTGCGTCCTCTTGGGGTCTTTGCCCAATCATCAGCATTGCCTCTGAATCCCATTATAACATGAGACACACCAAGTAAAAATTTGTATTTTGGACAGAAGGAGACAAGATATATAAAATGGCCAGAAGAAGGCCACCATCTGCTTTTGTGTTGTGTGGTAGACAGAGTCAATGCAGTACTGTAGCATGAAGTACTGCTGTGTATACTGTAACACTAAACAGGTCAGCAATCCTGAAACAATGGGCATTATTCATAAAACCTTTAGGTTAATGCTTTACAAATACAGTACGACTTCAAGCATTTCTTTATTTTACTCTACATTTATTGAAACAATCCTAAAGCATCTCAGCAGTCTGTGACCTCGTTAGACAAAGATGTTCCAGACTCATGATGGTTCTAGGCTACTTAATGGCAGAAGACTATTCCCAAAAGCCCTTAAGCATACTATGAGGGCCCCCATAACCTCAACAGCAAATTGACAGCCATGAATAGAAATCATATCCTAAAATCTTCAAATCCATCTGAACACGTACTGCAATCAGAACTTGTATTTACAAACAGGAAACTACAATGGTTCTGTTCTTTCCTGCAACTTGTCTGTTTTAAACAGACACAAATGTTTTACTGACACTGAAAACGTACCACTAACATTTCAAAAAAGCTCCTTACTGCAAGTAAAGGAATAATCAGAGTAACTAACCTCTGAAGAAAATGTTTAATGCTACAGTACACTTTTTGAAAGGAACATGGGTAAGGTATTAAGGAGAATATCCAATAAAAACACTGCCAGTTAGCAGACACTCAAAGCTATACATTAATCAAGGTTCTCCTTCAGCTGTTTTAAATGAGTTGTGCCACCATGTCATCATTTCTCCATGCCTACTTTTCTACCCAAGTTCACAAAAACAAGCTGCTGGTGTTTAGCCACGTGGCACAGAACATCGCTAGCTGTCAAACTTTCAATTCTTACTTCTATGCGGCTTCATAACCTTTTACTGCTACCAACAACAGACAGAAAGAAAAGATGAGATGCTCCACCGGCTCTCAGCAATGTGGCTGTAGGGCCATAGCAGAGGTGCCAATGATTGAAGCCTCTAGATACAGAACATGTATGGGACACATTAAGCACTTGACTTGCAGACACCAGCAACAACATTTTTCTTCCAGCATTTGACTTTGAATGCTACAGTACATGCAGAATGTCATAAAGCAAGATTACTTTTTCAGTATTGCCTTGACAAAATGTTTGTCTACTGGGCTACTGCAAGTCTCTTATGTTTTGAGTTTTAAACAACAGCACCTATATTCAAAATACTGTCCTGACACTGACTTACTGTAACTGTGTGACCTTTGGCAAGTAAAACAGGGTACCACAAAAAAGGTCACTTCTCATAGTGTCTTTATTGGGTAAACTAACATTATGTAGATCTAAGTTCACATAATACCATTATCATTCAGTGCTGGGACGAACACGGGAATTTCATGTTCGGATATTCGCTCATAATTTAAATATTAGTTTGGATATTCATTCATTTTTCAAAAAGTAATAAAAGCAATTATATTGCTCTGAACGCAGGCAGAGACAGCATAGCAGCAGGGGCAGGAGGCGTGGCCGTGGCCCCTGTGTGTGTGCCTTTATTTTAAAGCAAGATCTTACAATATGTTTCATGTTAAAATAGAAAAATATCCCAGGAGTGAAGAAAAAGTTGTGTATGACTTATTTTACCCCAGTGAATTAACTACAAAACAAAGGATGCCTAGCAGTTCAAGTTAAACATTGTTTTGTTTATTCCCAAAATAAACAGTACATAAAGTTGACACAGCACTTTATTTATTTATTTTTTGTCATTCCTCGCCATTGCCGTTTCTTCCCAGTAAACAGTGGCCATCGACACGTTTTCATAAAGTAATAACATGAGGTTTGCTTGTGCCTTTTTGTAGCTGAATAAGCAAACAAAAAATGAAATTTAACTTTAAACACTTCAAATAAAACAAAACGTGGAAATGGCGTTGTAAAGTGAAGGGTAAAAAACTCACCGTTTTGGTTCTCGTTTATTACATTCCACACAACAAAGTTGCAACAAAAAAAATATAATATATACAATCTATATAAAAATCACCAGACAACATTTTCAGGAAGTTGGGTACTGTTTAAGCGAGGCATTTCAGAATGATGTGCTTGCCTTTTTTCTGTCTCATGAGATTCTACTCGCACCATAATGCATTTTTGGCCCAGATGGCTTTCCATCACTATGCTTGCGTGTGCATAATCTGCTTTGTTTATTTTTTGCTCTATAAAACTTTTAAATAGAGGCTCAAGAGCTGCTGTGTTGATCCTGTGTTTGTTTATATATATATACACACACACACATCTCATATCACACAGAGCTCTTTTTCATTTCATTTTTTTAAACTGTTGTGCAAATTCTGGCAAGATGGTAAATAAGTGCAAGATATTTTTGTCATTTGTAGCGAATACGAACATCTGATTTTTGTATCTGAATACATGTCAAAAAATATTTGTTTGAATATTCAGAAATTTGTCCCAGCACTATTATCATTATTCTATAATTTCGCTCACAGCAAGCTACCTAAAGTTTTGGGCACTTAGCATACAGAAAACCCTACATTTTAGGCATAATGCTGCACAACATGCAGCACTAATGTCTACAGGGTTAAATAGCAATATGTGCAAATGTAAATGTAACATCCAGATAGACAGAATAATATAAAGTATGAATCTTGGTTAAAAATCTCCCTCCTGACCTGTGAGGGCGCTGTGTAATGGGAACAGAGTGCCCCGGACTGGATGGCCTGACAATTAATTCCCAGGGTTAGGTGGAAGTCGCCAATCTAGAAAGGGGGCAGAGCTACGGTACACCAAGTCATCGACCCGGAAGGGAAGCGATGTGGCAACTGCGGATTGGAGGAGAAACGGTTGCACTCGCTAACCAAGGGGGCATGACTGACAGTACAAAACAGAACTTAGCAAGGTGATCTGTTCCTTTTTTATGGTTAAGCTGAACCGCGAAAGGGGTACTGTGAATTACCGTGTGTTTTGCTTGTTTTGTCGTGTCTAAAATCTACTTGTTTGTTCTTATTAGACAGCTAACACGATCCTGTCGCTTAAGGCCAGCACTAAACCCTGACAACACTTCACCACTGTGCACGAATAAATTGTATTTCACCACAAGCACTTTAGCACTCACTCTGGACTTGTGATCGTGTGTGTGTGTCCTACTTTGTTTATTCTTTTGAACTGTGTATTATTTCGGGACTGAAACCCGTTGTTTAGACAGTGCAGTACACATTGCTGTCTGGGATTATTTTTTGTGGTCACCAGGTCAGGATTATAAAATAAAACCTGTTTGGATCGTGAACTTTGTTGTCTGTCTTCTGTTTCATAATCACATCACCACTACACCTGCGCACTGCAAACCACTTTGCCACACAGGCTTATCTCCAGATTATGAAACACTCAATACTTGTGTTAAAGAAGGCCCTTAGCAAGTTTTATCACAATTCAGTAAGCAGTTCTCTAGATCATGGTTCTCAACCTGTGGTCCGTCTGTGTAGTTTAGCCTTTTATTTTAATTGCGGAATAACGCACATTTATTTATTTATTTTAATTTTATTTTATTTTTTAAATCAGAGAATTTCGTTTTTTTTTTATTACGGAAAACTAGGATCCCTGATTACAAGATATGTATAAAGTATTTTTCCCCTTTATCTGTTTTCATTTATTACGCATATGTTTATAAATTTATATATATTATATATATTACAGCTCCCTTTGATGCAATACCAAGCAACGCCTTCAAAGCCGCCATTAACTGAAACCGCTTTCTAATGTGAAACAAATACTAACAAAATAACTGTTACACATTATGAAGGCACATTTGCCTTATCAAAATTTTTTAGCCAGCATTATTTTTTAAAAAAAATCTACATCTAGCATTCACGTAAATATACATCTTTGTAATCTGTGCTCATTCTACGGCTTGTGTTCAGTGTTCAGAGAAAAACGTGATCTTGCTGTCCCAGTCTTTTCACTCTGCATGAAAGTAGCGCACTACACTGACTATTCCTCACTCGGTTGGAATGACTAAATAAAAAAAAAAAAAAAAAAACATTAAAACCCACATTTTCTGTACTTTTTATTTTCAACAATATAAAATATGTGCTACAGTGTTGCCAGGGATATAGGAATAGACTGTACCTACTATTTCCACACGTTTTTGGATGGGTTAGCTGCATATAGTAACAGAAGTTAATGTGAAAAAAGAGGCTATTGTAGCTTGCGAACTGTGGCGTTGTGTGAAAGATCAATTTCAGCTCCTTGTTATTATATGGGTTTATTCAGCCAGGTTTAATATCCCACAAGTCATTGCCAAAAGGAAATTCTATTAACACTTCTGGAAGTAATGTGTAGTCTGCTCTATTTAATCAAAAATGCTATAAATCCTATCGACTGTGCGCCGCCAACCCCGTTTAATTTACACATCACCGCACACCAAGAAGTGATACATAACATCCTGTACCCTCCAAACATTTCATTTTTCAAATTGCTTCGCACCCACCTCGTCTTCGTATGCCGGTGTTTTTTCTATGTACATCGAGTGATGTTGGCAAATAATAAATGTGAAATTGATAGATTAATTTGCTACACAAGGTAACAGTTGATCTGAGGACGACCCAAACCCCAGTGCATTCTTTGTTAGTAGGTTTTGTCAAACAAAACTCTTAAACCTGCAAAGTTGAGACGTCATTTATCTACAAAGCATTCAGAATGTTAAAAAAAAAAAAAAAATTAAACAAAAGATATAGGATCTTTTGCCATCAGCAACTTTCAATGCGATGACCTGGTAGTGAAGATTCAAGCCCAGGAATCTCATTAAGAGGTACGTTATATAAAGACTTTACTTTCTACATGTACTTATACATATACATATAAAAACTAGTTTCAAAATGCTGTTGTGAAAAAAATGCGTGGCAAGTGGTCTGTGGTAAAAATCCAAACACCAAGGTGGCCCCTACATTGAAAAAGGTAGGGAGCCACTGATCTAGATACATTCAAGTGTGGCATTTTTCTGTGTTCACACGCCTCCCCTATATCCCCATTGGTGGGAATATGCATCACTAGGAGGGGAATGAGAAGAGATTAAAATGTATCTACTCCAAGCACAAGCCACGAAATCAAGTGAAAATAATCTCTGTCTCATATTGGGTTTTATTTATTTATTTATTTTTTTGCAGGGCACTGACCTAAATCAAACGGAATCTGTCTGACTTGACAGAAAATAAATTAAAGGTCTGCAAGTGGCAGAATAGAAGTGGAAAGGGTGGCTGTGGTGTGGGTTACCGTGCAGTACTGTAAACCACTGTCATAAATCTTAGTGTTTAGCAGTCATCCCTTCCTGTAAATCGTTTGAATAGATTTCAACAGTTCAAGTAGGTTATTCATTCCTTTTGTTATGTGCAAAAAAAAAAAAATGAATCAGCAATATGAAAACTGACTCACAAATTAACATGGACACATGTTTTTCGGGTGTGTATGAATCCCATATTAGCCAAATAATTATTTTATTATCATATTCATAATATACTGCATATAAGAAAAACCATCATTGACAAACAATCCCTTCCCTTTTGTATCAAATGGACAGGATGATGAGATGCATGCAGACCAGCAATCTGTGTGTGAAATGAATGCACCTGTCTGAACACTCATTCAGATATCAGGTTTGGCATATTGAAGTAGGCTGGAAATGGTGGCCTGTCATGTCACCCCCTTCTGTGACTAAGAGCTCTTTATGCCTCCCACCCCCCCACACTCACACACCATGACAGATGTGCAGCTCACTTTCATGATATAAATGTATAAACTGGAACCACATCTGCAAATACATTCAAACCATATTGATAAAGAGGCATCTAATAATGGTATTCATTTCCAGGTTTTACATGGCAAACACCAAGTTGATAAAGTTAATTGGCTAATTTAATATATATATATATATATATATATATATATATATATATATATATATATATATATATATATATATATATATATATATATATCTCAAATTTAAACCAAAAGTATGGATGTCATAAATCAAGACTGCTGTTTTTAATAATATTTTAATGATGGAGCCCTCATGAAAGAGACTATGCCTATATTGAAAGACTGATTATTTTAGGCATTAGACTACTAGAAGATAGACCTAAATTATTACTGCCCATTATTTTCCACAGTAACATTAAAATGTGGCTACTATTGATATGTCATGGTCATTATCATTTCCATCATTCCGCTAATTTTCAATTGACATCTAGGCAACTGACACAAGTTTAACCTTAACTTTCCATATGCCACTCTTTCACAAAAAGTATAGCACAAAAACACGTGGATTTCCCATGCTTTATTTCATTTTGAGCTGACTGGGTTTATTTTGGAGGTGTGTTAAAAAAAAAACTGTGCATATGTTCTTACCTTCTACCAACTCTTCCATACTTGAGATCTTCCTGGTTCCATCAACTGTATATATGATCCGGACTCCTTGCGGCAGGTTAACATTGTCAGAAAGGGACCTGGTAAGCTCCATGAGCAGGGCATCGAAAGACCTGAAGCGGTCACTGGACACAGCATAAATTAGTCCCTTGAAATACTTATCTCCGTTTTTGTAAAATCGAACTTTTTTGGCTTTCTTCTCTGAGCTGAGCGCTTTGAGAGTACGGGTACGGTAAAAGCTGCAGTGGGCACTGTGAGCTGGACTTGGAATCAGCCCGTTCCCTCTGGACCCCGACCCGGACCCTGTACCGGCGGCCCTGGACGACCTGTGTGCCTTGTCCCTCTCCTCAAAGTGTTCCAATTCGATACTCCGGATACTATGAGACATTCTTGTTGTAAAAAAAAAAATATATATATATATATATAATATATTTGTAAAAAAAATAAAAAATAAAACTACCTCCTGCGGTATAGTAGTTACCAATCAATTCGGTATAGCCCCTATTGTCAGTCACAGAGACGTTAACAATGCCAGTTTTACAATAACTATATGTGTAACAATCTATCATTCACAGACCTTCGTGTGCTTATCCTTTTAAAATCTTGCTTTGAATTATGACAATAGCACTTGGTGTCTTGTCCTGGTCTATTAAAAATATGATCCACCCAGATACTTCAAAACACCTATTGTTTCAAAAAGCCACAAAACAGGAACGCCAATGACAATCTACGTGTCACGACGTGATCTTCAAATGAATTAACCACAAATTAGATACAGTTCTGTTACGAAACCCGTATAACTAGAGAGATAGGGGGAAAAAAGAACCAATACAGAAGCAGAACCATTCAAAATCCAAAACAAGTTGGCCCAATTTCTTTAAAAACCACAATTCGAAGAACAGAACACGATTTGATGAGGACGTGCAGACTGATGCTTTCTTGCAGATGAGACTCTGAGCAAATCAATCTCATAATCCCAGCAGCAGCGGCAATTTTTATAAATCAAACGCAAATATAAATTAAAATGAAGAAAACGGTAACGTATTGGTTGCAGTAGAAGATCCAGAAATTGACAAACAGATGTATATACTGTCTAACCGAGACACATATCTGCTGTAGAGAACCCTTGCCTATTCTCCCACATCCTTCGTCTGGAGACTTCCCAGCTCAGGCAGAACTACAGCAGGACAAACTGCAATCATCCAAACTAACGCACTGCTGGAGAGAGAGAGAGAGAGAGAGAGAGAGAGAGAGAGAGAGAGAGAGAGAGAGAGAGAGAGAGAGAGAGAGAGAGAGAGAGCGAGCGACAAGGATTCCTTTGGGTCCTAGCGCTATTAAATTAAACGCGGGGTTTTTGAGTCAAATTATGCGTTTAAACCCCTCATTTATTGGGGATATGATATCCCTACCTATCTCCATCTACGGACTGTATAAATTGTTCCATTATCTAACAGACCTTTGTCATTGTATTTCGTATTGGATCATAACTGCCAAGGTTGGACAAAGAATACAGTCAATAAGCCAGTAGAGCACTGATTTCTCAATCTCTCAATGATTTGCTTACTCTTGTTCCTTTTGGGAAGATGGGATGGCAATATGCTGTGAAGTTTGTTCCCCGGATTTAAGTCTGATCCTTGTGAGGCATCAGTAATTTGTGAAGTCGTGGATACATAAACACCTGCCAACCAAGCACATACGATTTGTACTATTTGCCCTGTGTCAAAGTGCTGACTTGTCTTGCAAGACCTTGAAAATGACTTGCAACAGGGAGATGTTTTTTTTTTTTACATAATACATGTCAGGGATCTCATTTGCTTAAGAAACTTTAAAGCACTTGTGTTTGAGCTGGTGAGACAAAAAGCATGCCATTGGTTTTTCAAGACCAGATTCTACTTTTTTTTTTTTTTTTTTAATTTTGAATTGCGGGGCCTGTAGTCAGCAACCAGGGTCTCTCCACCATGTGATTTCTGTTTTTCAGAGATGCAGCAAAGCAGGGCCTGAATCACTCAAACCAACAAATGAACAAAGTGCATTTTAAGGTCATGTGGCTTGAAGCATGTGATTGAGGTGAAAGATTGCTAGTAATGTCACGCATTTGCTAACAATTCTGCAGTGAAACTGTTTATGGAAAGCAATAAAAACATCCCAACAAACCAGATTGACATCATCAGTAACGACTTTAACAGAACATAAATGTTTTTGATGACCATGTAACCTTTTCCTGCAGAAGTTAATTAACAGGAAAATACAGTATGTAGAATACTGTATAATATTGTCTCAAAACCAGACATATGGTTTCCCACTCACAGTACAACTTTGCTTCAGTTGCTCAACCAGTAAGGTATCTGTACTGGGAAAAGGCATTGTCCCTGTGGCCCATATTACCAGTGTGGAAAAATTTTCCACGTAAACTTCTGTCATGTTTGGGTTAACAGTGTAACACCTTCAGCAAGGATATTCATATCCATTGAGGATAATAAGAGCCCATTTCACCAGGCAGAAAGAAACTACTATTGCTACTAAATTTTACTTTTTAGCTTTAAAACACAACAAAAAAAAATGTTTAATGCAGCTTTGATATAGTATTATAGCGTTTTAGCTGAGAAGGAAGGACACAAAACAGATATGCAGCTCAAAACAGCAGGCTCTTTATTCGGCAACAGGTAATCATACAAACACATAACATGGTTCCCCACTCACTGGCATCCCCTGGCTAGCCTGCCTCTTTTATAACTCACAATCCCTTAATTTTGCAACAATGTGAATTACCTTTAGCCAATCAGTGGCCATGATCAGTCTCACTCACCCTGACTCCTGCCAGGTACACTGATTTAATTTCCCACGCTTTGAGAGGGGTCATTGCTGGTGCAAGTAGCACCCATAGCCCAGTGTGGTAACCAGTCTGTAACCAGGTGAAGACTCTCCTGCATGCTGATAAACACAGGTGCATCCCCTGCAATTTACATGCACAGCCGCATGGTGGTTCAGCAGCACAGTCCAACAGTCCTGCAGCAACATAACACACAGACCAAGGTTCAGATGGTAAACCGTTGTTACAGTATGTAGTTAAAACTGGAATTGAGAAATCATTAAATTCAGTGCATTCATGATACAGAAATGGTTTACAAGTCCTTTTATTTCAAGAGCTGTATCTACTTTATGATCTATTGTGATTGTTTTCAAGGATTGGTTGTACAGGTTAAACAAAGGAGTTGATTTGAAAGACTGGTCGATTGTATTTGTATCAAGCACATCCTTATGCATATCTTTGGCTACTATTTCTAAATTGTTTAAGTCCTTGGAGATTTGGAAGCACACAAACATTTTCCGTTGAAAACGGGTAAACTATAATGTTACTAGATTAAAAGCCAAGCATAGATTGTACTGTACATACATATTGTAAAGCCAAATCTAGTGAGAGCATCTGCTGCCTAATTGGAATAGGAGGCTTAGAGAATTACTGTATCAGGGAAACATGCCAAGAGTTTCTGAGCAACAGCCTTAACCCGTTGAAGACACTCTTAATGGAATTTCATGTCAGTGATATGTTTTTAAGATGGTAAGAGCTAGTTATGCTGGTTTTCAGCTCTTTATGTACAGTATATATAAATATTCACTACCCTTGAACTAGCTTTAGGACGCCTGGTTCTGTAATTTAACATACCTCACTTGTGAGGGCTTCTTTAATAAATTAACATTGCTGTATAGTTCAGCATGTGATAATAATTGTTGGAATTGCCTAAAACCTGCAGTAAACCATGCTGAACCATGCAGTACAAAATATATTGTAACAAAGGGCTGATGCTGGGACTTGTTATTGTGTGTGCGTCTGTGGAACTGTGCTTGAACTGTGCTCGACTGCATTGCCTGTGTGCAGGACTGAGTCACACAACCCTGTACCTGCGCTTTCCCGCGAGTGAAAATGATTGTCTTGTTTGGTGTGTTCTGCTGCTGGTCTCCTCTGTGGATGCCTCAAACCTGAGTGACCAAAGGGGGTTAAATAAAATTATAAATATTTTCCTGCTGCTATTCGCACAGGACTGGTGTAGTTGGACTACATTTTATAGCGCCTGAGGGTGTTGGACTGTGGTCCTCCTTAAGGGATGCGTCACACTTTGACCCAGGCTGAATAAGACAAAATGCTTGATGGCCATTCATGAGCCGACGCAATAGCAAACAGGTTTCACTTCTGCAAGGAATATTTGTTTATTCTGTTTAGCCATTTCTTTTTTTTGCTTGAGACACACCATGAGCCAGATTACTACAGGGATGAAGAAACATTTGATCTAATCAACATTTGGTCAGACGGTTCAATCCAGAGAAGCTTGGATGGAAGCGTCAGTAACAAGCTGCTTCCGGGGCATTTATACGCCTGTTTACTTGCATCTGTTACCCAGGTCAACCCTGCTTTATCAAAAGCAGTGTGAAATCGTGAACCCGACCCACATGACACCGGGTCCTGCCCGGGTAGGTTCAGACCCAGGTCGATCATGCCAGTGTGAAAGGGGTTTCAGTTTAGGGGATTTGATCCCAAACAAATATAGAGAGTTTTTATAGGGTAGTAGGTTCCTGGAGCGGGACGTCTCTTTTAGAGAGGCTACTGCTCGCCTTGTGTGGCAAACTTTTATTTTTAGCCTTGTTTTGGTTTCTTTTCTTTATTAAATCCAACACTAGGATTATCATTCTTGGTAACCTAGCATCAGGGCCAGCGCGGTGTGTCGACACCCACTGCTCTGTGTCTGATTCAGTACAACCCACACACTTAACGAATCACCCTGTTACACTTACTATTCAAGAAATCTATTGCAAGCCCTCCAATATGTTAAGAGTGACTAGAAAGCCCATATTCACAACATATATTAAAATGCACCACAGTAAACTGCCAGGCAGATCTAAACACCTATATACTACATGTGTAGTACATCATTTGTTATTACTGTATTCCCTGCAGCATTAAAGTCAAGTGTGTCTCAGACGGCAATTTGAATTGTACTTGAATTGTAATATTTTGTATGATTGCGCGGTCAGCATTTTTGAAGGTGAGAAAATATTCAATGGTCTTTAAGACTCACATCCAACAGTAATTTAATGATTCTATATTGAAGGAATGCAATTAAAAATATCAGCTAGGATTTGTTTTGAACCATCAATTAATTTGTACTGAACAAGATCAGAATCGGATTTTTAGAAATTTGTATTGCTTCTCACAGTTCTTGTTCTCTTTTGCTTTCCCACAATGCACAGAGGCTGTGTGGTCCAGTGGTTAAAGAAAAGGGCATGTAACCAGGAGGTCCCCGGTTCAAATCCCACCCTAGCCACTGACTCAATGTGTGGCCCCGAGCAAGTCACTTAACCTCCTTGGGCTCCGTCTTTCTAGTGAGACGTAATTGTAAGTGACTCTGCAGCTTATGGATAGTTCACACACCCTAGTCTCTGTAAGTCGCCTTGGATAAAGGCGTCTACTAAATAAACAAATAATAATAACAGTGACAACACTTTAAGAAACCACGCAGAGATATGAGAAACGCATACTAACTATCACTTTAATGTTCCTGTGTCAGACCATCTGTGCTGTGTGCTGGTTTTACTGCTGGTAATGTTGGCCTAAGAGACTGGCAATTGCTGTAATCTCCACCAGGTATTACTATGATCCACCTTGTATTAATGAGTGTCTTGTTATCTCCTTGGGGCCACTGAGCTTTGAGGTATCAGTTCCTCAGATCCTCACTTAAGTTCTCAGGTCCTTATTTTAGGTATTAAGTCCTCACTTTTATAGACAGGTCTATAAAAACAATAGCGTGGTTAAACCAACTCAGTCTATTTAACAGTGTGCTTGATGGAATAACATGCATATAATAGCCACACTATAACGGTTCATTTTTTCAGCAATAACCAAAGTTTACCAAAGCATTTTAAATGTAAGTTATTAAACAAGTGATAATCAAGGCTTTAAACCTATTTTCTTACATAATATAAGCATGAGAAACCTTATCACTGGTTAGCTTAGTTCATTCATTTTTTGGGAGTTTTTCCTAGTTTATTTGTTTCAATGAAACATCTTTAAGCTTCACAAAAAATGATAAACACCTGCAGCCTGTAGCACACACATAGGCATGAATGGGATGTTCCTCATAATGACTCATTAACACTGCCTTTGAAAAGAAACTAAAGCTTGCTGCACTGATTTGATGTAAAAAAAAAAAGCATGTCTCTTGACTTAAAGTGACATTCCTATCATTTCCTGTCAAAAAAAAAGACATTTTATTCTCCACAGTGCACAAAACTCTTCAGCTCACTTAATGAATTGTTTTTATTTTTAGTCAAAGGGAAACCTAAAAGATATTGATTGATTGATTGATTAACTGTCTGGACGGATCCTTTAATTTGTATGTTGGTGCACTGAATGAGGAGTATTTAAAGAAAACAATGCATTTTAAATAGAGCATCCTGCTCAGGATATTCTGGCTGTTCTAATTTAATGGTCAAAGAACCTAATATAAGCTTTTTAAAAGCTAGAGTATCTGAAAGTCTTGCCGTCAACTACTGTGTGTTTGTTCTCTGCAATGAAGCTCCCTGATTGGTAATGTATGTTACAGGGTATGTTGTTATAAGAGGAGTATCTATGCCTACACCCATAGCACTTTATTGTATATTTTTGCAAGCTTGGGAGCATAACAGCATAAAGTAAAGGCAGGTTGCTGGCAGTTATAGACTTCTCAAATGCAGGGACCTTTTCAGGCAGCTAAATATTCAGTGATTGCTGTCAGTATTTTCATCTGTCTGTTTTAAACAATTTATTTAGGAAACAGTATTAGAGGTTAAAAATAAGTGGTTAATATTCATAGGTGTGTCTTTCTGTTTATTAAAAAAGGGATGGTAAAGATTATAATAACCACCTTTCTTTTAAATTAGAAAGCATATCTAAGTACTTTCATATTTCAGATGCTGTATTTAACCACAAAATAATGGATTTTTAAAAAATGCCATACGACTTAGGGTACTTATTAGTAACATTTAAATGAATCTATCTGTATATTCATAGTTATGCAAATGCATGTCACTTCCTCAGTTGCCTACTGACAGTGAGTAATGGGAGGCACTGCAATTAATTTTTGTGAGATGAAACAGACTAAACCAAAACATTCTGATCTGGAGAAGTGTTCCACCTTACTTTTCAGGAAGTGTTCCTTAAGTTTGACTAAACAGACAAGTCTATAAACCTGTTCCTGTTTACAGCGAACAAGGAGCAATTATACCTTAATATGCCATTACAGAATTTACCAAAAAAAAATACTAAAAAATACTAAAATACTAAAAATACTAAAAGTACTTTTAGCAATAATTCACAAAATATCTAAATTATTGCACTATTGGTCAACTGAAGGATACAGACTGGTACAATCTACAGTAGCTCTGCACTGTGCTCAAGGCTAAAAACAGTAATTACATTAAAACATACAAATATTCAAATCTTGCCATCAGTAGCTTCTTGTCTTAAAACACGTATACAGTATGTTTGGCATATTCAGAGAAAACCAAGGTGTAACATGTTCTTTCAATCCTGGGTGAAAGGACATGTCATGGGTGACACAACACTAGTGCCTAAAGTTAAGAGGATGTCTTATAACTGAATACAAGAAGCTACAGTATGTGATCTTCACCCTTAAGTGCTTTTAATTCATGCTGATTTGCTGAATTCCACTTCGGGTAATTTCATCCAGTTGATGCAGGCCACTGTGGAAACAAATTTTGGCATTAAACGCCTTTAAAAATGCAATGAAAGCATTCCCAATGATGCAAGATGCCCCCATTGTCTACTGCTACTACGTGCCAAATTCCAGAGGTTACTTTTACAGGCTGAATGACTTTTGACCCATTTGGGTAAGACAGTTTTGCCTTGTGGAAAAAAACAAGCAACATGATTACTAAGGACCTCCCAGTCCTGACTTTAGGTCCCTAGAACTCAACTCCTAAATTTTTACCTGGTCTGCACTTTAGGTACTCAGATCCTCCCTTAAGTTCTCAATAGCGTGGTTAAAGCACCTCGGTCTATTTAACAGTGCGCTTGATGGAAAATACAGTCAATAGTGATTGTGTTCTTGATAATTTCTAATATCATGTTTCAGCTATTATGAAGTAATTGGATATTCTAAGCTATAAGTGTGGGGGGTAAGGGGGGGCGTGAGCAGGAGAACACATGTAGACTCGACTGGAGTGAGACCGAGGGACAGAGCTGAAGGCTGAAAGAGAGTGCCTATCTGTGAAGCGGTGAAAGAGCCCAGAGTGAGTCGGAAGAACAGAGAACGAGAGTGTTGGAGGAAAGTGAGAGGAAGAGTAGAGAGAGCGAGGGAGTTATTTTTATTTATTGATTTGGCGTGAAACAGGGATTCGCTGTTATTTTATTTTATTTAGTGCAGAGCAAATTTGGAATTCCATCTGGTCTCCGAGTCTTGTTTCACTTCCAGCGCAGCGGTTCATTACATTGGTGTCAGAAGTGAACGCAGATACCCCGGAATGTTGGCAGGGGAGAGTGTAGCGTGCACAGGGATAAGGGTTCAGGGTCGGTAGGTGACGCAATCAAATATGAAGACATAAGCCTGATACCATCTCCTGCAAGGGAGACAGTGTTTTTGTACAGCGTTATCGGTGCTATGCTTCAGTGCGGGAGGTCCCGGGTTCGCATCCCAGCTCCATCTGTGAGAAACTCCTGCCTGCGGGAACCGAGATTGTTACAATATATTGACATATGTATGTCAACAGTTAAAATATGCCTTGCTCGTCTTTGTTTTAAATGTAGTGCTGAATGCTAGAGAATGTTTATCACATTTGTCATCAGACATTTACTTTTGGAAAGTAAACACTCTATTGCAGGGCATTGCTTGGTGCTTATAGCTTGAAACAATAAGCACCCGCCCTCACATTGCAATGGTTAGTGCTAATTGGTTGAAATACTAAATGCCAGCCCTCACACAGCCAATTCATGATAATATTACAGGCAGTGCAGATCAACCATACATTGCTCATACGTTAACAAGTGTACAGATGTGTTGCACTTCCACTTCCCACATCCTTAGGCACCAAATAAATAAATAAATATTGATGAAGTATGTGAAACGTACCTGCTTCTGACCAATGGAGGCGATGATATACTGAAATCTAACAGATTCCACTTTGGGTAAATCTAACAGATTTCAGTATATCATGAGCACTGGTGAAGCCAGAACATGTTTGCCACTGGAACAAAAATACAAATATCTCTAGAAACTTTCAATTTGTGCCACGTGTTCCTGTTCTGTTTCAGTTTTATGTACAGCTATGGCCAAATGTTTTGCAGCACCTAGAATTTTAGGATTGAGACATAATTACATTTAAAAGAATAAAACTAAATATATGAACATAATTGATGTATTTTATTTATCATGTAATCAAAGAAACTACAAAATGATATCGCAAAAGTCTAGCGGAAGCCATAATAAGTTAGTACAGTATTTCATGTTAGATTTCGAAATGTCACATTTTTAAATGTTTGTCCTTATATGGAAAACTACGAAGCGGTATGTAATTCAATATGTTAATGTAACATTATTCAGCAGGTTTCATTCGACTTTATGAAGCAAAATGTGTTAATTCTATAGCAGGATGCAAAATATTTGGCCAATGCCAAAGGTTTAAACGTTCATAAAACGTAACCAAAATGCATGTCCCCATATTAGCTTATTAAATAGCTAATATTAAAATACATTTTCATATCTTACATGAATATAGATTCATATTCATTAACCAACGCATATTATTTAATTTTTTTCCTGAAAACATTCAGATTGAAAACTATAATCATTGGTTTAAATAAAGCTTAACAATTTTATTTATTACAGCGTGGCAATGTCAAATAATGCTTAGAATAGAAAAAATTTGTCAACTACTCATACCTTACAAGTTACAAGAAGTTTCACGAGTCGGGTGGTGCAAAACGTCCATGTTAAAAACATTGATAATGCATTCGATTTCCAAAGGAATAAATTATATTTTTAAACTACTGCCACCTGTGCGTATACAAGGCAGTAGTGATTGAACAAAACTGCATCTTGCCCCATCCTACCCTGTTATTTCCATCATCTACCATTGTTTTTAACTATTAACTATTTTGAAATAAGAATAATACATTCAATTGTATTACAGTTGCAGGCAAACGTATAGGCACTGGGTAACAAGAAGCTAGCGCGGCATTTAGTCTTGACCTAAAAATATCTAGCCCTAGACAAGACATGAAAAAGAAGACCAGGGTATCAAGCATCCAGAAAATGGCACTGCTCTTAAAGCAACACTGATAACGGGACCAGTTCGTCTTTCCTTGCGATGTACAGTAGTTCTGAGTTATCTTAAAATAAGTTAAAATAAGAACTCTGGAAGCCATGCTCACCAGTATTGCTTTTTCTGGTCAACTGTCTGAATGGGTCCATGTTTATAATGCTCTCAAATGAGGCAATCTTTTGGCACTGGATCACATTAAAAAAAATTCCACACATGCACATTTAACCTCATACATACTGTACTTTGTTGTGTAAATATTTGTTTTTAAACTGTGTGGAGTCAGCGGTGAACGTATATCCCACATACATCCAGCCAATCGTATTAGCAGTCACTTAAAATAGGCAAGCGGGTGGAACTATGTATAAGGAATTGTATTGTGGTGGTGTCAAGAAGGACAGAAGACAAGGTTTCAAGGCTAAACTTTTTATTTGTTTTAGCCTTAATAATCGCTTTAACAAAGCTGCTGTCAGCCACAGCTCACGCTTCTACAAGTCAGCTTTCACTGCTCTTTGGCTCTTTCTCACTCTAGCTCTTTCTCTCTTCACTCTGTTCTGCTTTTCTCAGTCCGAACCCAGGGATCCAGCTCTCAGCTCCTTTTATAGGTGAGCTGGAGGGAGGCGGTGCCCGTTCCAACCAATCCAGAACGTACACCTCACCCTGCTGGAAGGTTCCAGAATGAAAGCTGTATGGAAATCTCCCAGCCCAGGTGCCTCAGTCTGGGGATCGGAACACTCTAGATGAAAGGGGGCGGGGCTGGTAACCTCACTGGATGGAAAAGTACAGTTCTCCCCTTCACTCCAGCACGCTGACCACGCCCCGACCCGCGGGGTGCGCTCTTCCGGGTTGTTAACAAGCAGTCAGCGTGCCGGCCCCGACCATCTCATCAGCCTGCCTTGGGACCCGACTTTACAGTATTTTACAGTGTACGGTTTCCCTGGCTGAAACGGGGGTATCCAGCCAATGGGACCACTGCTATCCCGACCACCACCCCCCCACCTCCCAAAAAAAAAATATCACCGGCCCCTGGCAAAAGTAAATAAATTTACTCATTCAGGGACATAACATACCTAAATGTTTATTATTAAACGAATGTGAGTTTAAATTATTAGTAAGTACACATGTTTCGTTATGAAAGCTGAACACGTGCCCCTTCTGCCAACAGTGACATTTTCTGAAAAACGATCCATATAAAAGTAATCTCAATCACAAAATATAATATTACAAAATCCAGATCACTTTTATTCAGATTACAAGTTTTGAAAAGCCAGCCCCAGGGCATTAATGCATGTCAACATAGCCTTCTAGATGGCCTGCTTGCTGGACAGAGGGGTTTTAGTGGAGAGGGAGCAAGGCAAAGAACACAGTGGAATGCTGGCCCTTGTATACTATCCCCCAGCCAGAAAGCAGGCTGCAATTTATCATGTGGTAACCTGTTGTAACACGTAGTAAAATACAGCAGTAAACTGGAAAAAATACCGCACAGTGCGATAAAGAGTTAACACGCAGTAAAAAGGGGAAAATACCACCCTTTACAGAATAATGCCCTTAGAGGGAATGTGTCGAGACACAGGTATTTATTTTTTTATACATACTGAATAATGAAAATATTACTTTTTAGTATATTTAGCAACAGTAACTATTCATGTTTTTTTTTTTTCAGTTTTCACACTGCTCAGAACAATGAGTACTAATGTTAATTTAATGAAAGCTTAGTGAACACTAAGCTCCCTCTTGAGTAAATAGTATTTAAATAGTATTTTAGCTTGTTTGCAAATTAGTTAAGTGAAGTCAACACACGTAACAAATTTTCCCCAACATCATGATGGAAAACCTATTTTTTGAACTTCGCACTTGTAGGTGGACTTGCATAATTATTCAATCACAACTCCTCCTCCAGAGTTGATGAAAAGATTAGCAACTGCTCTTGCGAAGCTCATATCTTTTGAATAGCTGGCCCTAATTGTAACAATACTTACCTTGGATTGAAGGCACAACCAGAACACCAGGGTAATTTATTATTAAGAAACTTTAAAGGTAGTTTAGACAAGTGAATATTTACCAAAGTAGTAGGAATGTAGAAATTACACCTTGAAGCTCTGTTATAGCTCAGAAAGACCATGAGATTCATAGGATGTAGTCTTGAGTACAAGATCATTGTTTTGTGGCAGTGTTGGCTTGCTAATTTGCACCCAGTGGAATAACAGCTTAACAGCTTCTACTCACCCAACGCAACACTTGATTCAGTGGTTCACTGCTTAAATAAAAAAGTACAAAATAATACAAAATTAAATTAAATAAAATAAAATAGAACCTGCACATGACTGCCACCTGCTGTTACGGTATACACTGCAAACAAAACTCACCACCGAATACAAACTAAATATTCTGAAAGAAGATATTTTTGCATGCCGTGTTCTAACCATTATTCTAGCTGTAGTTCTAAAAATAACCTTTATACTAACCAAGCACTTCAAGACACTATACTCTTATCTGTACATTTCAAGTCTGACAGTTTCACATTGAAAATCAGAACCTTTTTTTTTAAATCGGTATTGCTCACTAGAATTTATAAAGTTAAACATGTTACATAATCTCTAACACCTGATGAAGACACATATAATTATTATTATTATTATTATTATTATTATTATTATTATTATTATTATTTGTATTATTTATTTCTTAGCAGATGCCCTTATCCAGGGCGACTTACAATTGTTACAAGATATCACATTATTTACATACAATTACATTATTTTTTTTACACATTATTTTTACATACAATTACCCATTTATACAGCTGGGTTTTTACTGGAGCAATCTAGGTAAAGTACCTTGCTCAAGGGTACAGCAGCATTGTCCCCCACCTGGGATTGAACCCACAACCCTCCGGTCAAGAGTCCAGAGCCCTAACCACTACTCCACATATTGTCGAAACGCGTTGTGTTTCGTGTTTTTAAAAATAAAGAATTGTTTTTTAGATGTAAACCATTGCCGCTTGCTTTTTACTCTCTTCAACATCAAGTCTAAAATGAATTAAGGATACAATTGAGCCATCCGGAGTGTGCGACCCACCCAGTCTCTGGACTTTGGTTTGTCTTTTACTCAACATGGTTGATGACTAAACAGAGGCTATTTTCTTTTATCTGTTACATAATTTGTTGCATTTAATTTGTTTCTATTTATAATTACATTATGTGTGAGGTGTCCACAGCTTTCAAAATTTCACATCCAGTGTATGGTATGTTTTTACCAATAGTTTTTCTTCCTACAGGCCTAATGCAATTAACTTTTAGCTGGAGAAAAATAGGAAAATTCATTCAATAGAGCAATTTTTATTTTGATTAATTTATGATGAACCATAATAGAAGGTGATCCGCTCACATTATGAGTGTTAACTGAATTCAGGAATTCTTTACCAACCACTCAATGATGTATTTTCAAACAAAACATGTCAGTCAATTTATGTCACTGCTCTAATTTGTGTTTCAGATAATTAAATTCTATCACAGTGCTATTTTCAGATCATTGAACTATGTTGTGTTACCCAAGTTTTTCTACTTGTAAAAGCCAGAGAGAAAAGGCTTTGGGCAGAGGCAAGCACGACAGGTCCCCCCTGGCCCAGATCACTCATACTCATAGCAGTGGGAGTGACCTTCCCAAGAGGTGCACTTCCATTTCAAATTATTGGACACTCCTGACTAAGCATTCATAATGGCTGGTGTCCTTCAGCAGTGAATTAGACCCCATTCACACTTGCGATTTAAGGCGGCCTCAGGGCCAGCCTAGATTTAGGCCACAGTTTCGATGTGGCCCAGGGCCTGCAATTGCAGGACCAGCGCCGGCCTTTGCATATACACTAATAATAATAATAATAACAATAACAATTTTATCTAATACAAATGCTTGTAAGCGCAGATAGGTGCTGTACTGTATTAACTTATTACATGCTCATATAAGCAAATATTTTAAATATAAGTTAAATGTTCTTAGTCGAACTCGACTAAGTAATATGAAACTCTGTAATGTGATATTGTGAAATGTGATATTCTGAAATGTGATACTTTACAATGTGATATTTTGTAATGTGATACTTTGTACTGTGATATTTTGTAACAATTGTAAGTCGCCCTGGATAAGGGTGTCTGCTAATAAATAAATAAATAAATAAATAAATAATATTTATAAAATAGGAGGCTGTGTGGTCCAGTGGTTAAAGAAAAGGGCTTGTAACCAGGAGGTCCCTGGTTCAAATCCCACCTCAGCCACTGACTCATTGTGTGACCCTGAGCAAGTCACTCAACCTCCCTGTGCTCCGTCTTTCGGGTGAGACGTAATTGTAAGTGACTCTGCAGCTGATGCATAGTTCACACACCCTAGTCTCTGTAAGTCGCCTTGGATAAAGCGTCTGCTAAATAAATAAATAAATTAAAATAAATAATAATAATAATAATAATATATGAAAGCAAATCAGACTTAGGGCCACCTTTTCATATCACATGACCAATTTGGTTACCTGACTCAGTAAACACTCCCATGCTGGCAAAAGTAAATAGAGCCACCCCTATACTAAAAAGTGCATTCATCGGGGGCTCCCGAGTGACGCATCCAGTAAAGGCGCTCCGCGTGCATCGCAGGTTCGAATCCAGGCTATGTCATTTACGACAGTGACTGGGGGATCCTAGGGGCGGCGCGACAACTGGCCGAAGCTGCCGGGTAGGGAGGGCTTAGGTCAGCAGGGCAATCCACGGTTCACTGCGCACCAGCGACCCCTGTGGCTGATAGGGCATCTGCGGGTCTGCAGTGGAGCCATTCAGATCTGTGTTGTCCTCCAGCACTATAGGTCTGGTAGCTTCGCTGTGGTTCTGCAGTGCGAAAAATGGCGGATTGGCAGGACACGTGTTTCAGCCTCTGTTCCTTGAATCGCCGGGGGGCTGCAGCCGTGAACCGGGATAAAAATAATAATTGGGCATTTCAAATGCCTTCATAATTAAGCTTCATTTGTCACAATTACCTTTTATTCCTGTTATTTAGTAAAGTGTGGCAATGTGCCCCGCCCCTGTGTGTATTTTTGTGTTTCATGTTGTATGTTGCGTGTGTTAATGTTGGTGTATTGTAGCTGGTACACGGAATACAATGTGGGTAATGGGCACGAGTGTTTAAAATGTATAATTGTATTTAGGCATGTGCATTTAAAGTATTTTATAATATGTGAGCACAGGGTTGCACAGAATTAGTTCACGTGCTGGGATTCAAGTGAATAATTAATTAGTAATTGAATCCCGGCACAACAGTATATATAGATGTACGTTTTACTCACTCGGGTTGTGTGTTCAGGGCGAAGGAACGGAAGAGAGTGTGGAGAGAAAGATTAAGAAGCAATTGCTACGTGGTGCTGGAGGACCAGCACGGTACGTGTTTGTTTAGTGTTCGTCCCTGTTTGTTAGTGTCTGTTCGTTTTGTTTGTCTTTTTATTTTGGCCGCAAATAACGTGTCCTGTTTTCTATTTTGTTCAACCTTTTATTTTCTGTGTATCATTAAAACGCACTGAGCGCATCAGCGTCTCAGTTTCACTCGCCAGAGTACTGTCTGTGTGTGATTCTTTCTGGCCTGACGTCACCCAAAGAACACCATCCCTACTGTGAAGCATGGTGGTGGCAGCATCATGTTATGGGGATGTTTCTCATCGGCGGGGACTGGGGCACTTGTCAGGATAGAAGGGAAAATGAATGGAGCAAAGTACAGAGAAGTCCTTGAGGAAAACCTGCTGCCCTCTGCAAGAAAGCTGAAACTGGGATGGAAGTTCACCTTTCAGCATGACAACGACCCAAAGCACACAGCCAAAGCTACACTGGAGTGGCTAAGGAACAAAAAGGTAAATGTCCTTGAGTGGCCCAGTCAGAGCCCCGACCTAAGTCCAATGGAAAATTTGTGGCATGACTTGAAGATTGCTGTCCATCAACGCTCCCCAAGGAACTTGACAGAGCTTGAACAGTTTTGTAAAGAAGAATGGTCAGATATTGCCAAATCTAGTTGTGCAAAGTTGGTAGAGACCTATCCCAACAGACTCACAGCTGGAATTGCTGCCAAAGGTGCTTCCACATTAACTCAGGGGGGTGGAGACTTATCCAATTATGATCTTTCAGTTTTGTATTTAATATATAATTTCTTTCTCAATAAAAACTTTTTCCCCCTTAACAGTGTGGAGTATGGTGTGTACAAAACTCGAAACAGTTGTTTTTATATTACAGAATTTATATATTACATCACTATATTGCTCATTGTGCTTATAAAGACCATGTGCTTGCACTGTATATTTTTCTGAAAAAACAAAAACTAAAAACAAACTACTTGTAGTATACCGCGGTAGTGTTTAATGAAAAACCCTATAAATCCTAATTTTATACACAAATACGAAAATATCTGTACCTCCAAATAATAGTTGATCTCTGTTTATCATGGGATGGGACGGGATTTTTTTGACAAGACAGAATGGGACAGGAATTAAAAAAAAAAAAAAAAGTTACGGGACGGGACTGGAAAAATTTGGACAGGACAGGATTGTTAATGATGACTCTTTCATGGGATGGGATGGGACAGGATGGACAGGACTAAAGTTTCATTCCCGTGTCACTCTCTACTCGGTATAACTTTCTGTGACTTGGCACTTTTTGTAGACTCTTGTGTTTTCTTCCTTCGTTTTTCCTTTGCAACTAAGAAATGTATCAATTTTTGACTCGAGAATAGATGTAAAGTACTCTAGAAAACACCTGAAACACATTCAACAAACCCCTATTGGTGTTACTAAAACGCAACCGCATCTAATAAATACAACAAAAACCGTCAAAGTATAAGTATTGTGATTATTATTTTTGTTTACTGGCGCATTTATACTTCTGAAAACTGCAGAAAGATTGTGCTTCAATAATACAGTATATTGGTCCATAATCAAATAGTATTGTAGTGATCCGTACCTTTGTGTATTCCCGTTGCTTCTAATGTGTTTGCCCGCCGCTGCTTTGTTTATCTCTGTGTCTAACACCATTTTCACACAGAAATGCAGCTACTGTGCCGTCTCTGAAACGTTTTAACGACTGTAAAATACCCTTCACACAACATGAAATTGCGCAATCTATGCCGGTGTAATACCGTCATAACCCTTTCACACAGCCGAAGAGATCGTGTGCGAGTACAACTTTCAAACCTGTCAATCAACATGACAACTACAGACTGTTTTCGTGCAATCTGAGACACTAACAAGACCTAACACATGCACGCCGTGCTTAATTTGTAAAGAAAGAGGTGCCGGGACGCAAGCAAAGACAATAAGACCGACCCTAAGAAGAGCATATTCAAAATTATAACACGTTTATTTGAAAGAGTATTGTACGTACTAGATGTTTACAATCACGTATTCCACATTAAAAATAAAAAAAAAAGTCCAGAAGGACGATATTGACGAAAAAACGCAATCCAACACGAACATTGGTTTGACCCACGGTTTGCACTATTATCAGCGATGTGTAAGCAACAGAAGCTGCTGGTAGATTACAAAAACGATAAATTAAACTTAGGCTAGGTAGTTGTTAACTTACTATGTTTTATTCTCTATTAATTAAATTATATTCATTGAAAAAGGCAAGAGAACCAGATTGTTATTATTTTTATTGTTTTGGTTTAATATAATATAGCAGGCTAATGTTCCTATTGAAGTAGGCTACAATATATATTTTTTTTCATTAAAAAGTTGCCTTTGTTCTTTGTTGAAATTAACGAGTTTTCATATTTTGTTGTATACTACTCATTTAATCAAACCAAGTAGTGGTTGTTTGTGTCGTTCATGACTTTTTTCAAATCAAGTAAGCTTATTTGTGTATAAAAAACGAGAATAGAGTTGCAGCCAGTGTCATCTCACTTAAAGGCACTCAAGCTGAAATCGTAAAGTAATTTAAAGTAGGCTACAAACGTGGCAGCGGACTGTCTCTCTTTAACGGGCACGCAAGAACTTGCAGACTTTATGCAACTGTGTTGAGATTTTAAAAAGAAAGCATTTTATGAGATTTTTAACTATAGGTACCGGCAGTATGACTCAAGCTCAGGCACAAATGAAGCATTACGCTATAGTGACGTGGGCATGTTGACTTTGAAACCACACCTATAGCGCTTCAGGCAGTTATGACGGTTCAGTGCCGTCTCTGAACCACGTCGCGAGGTGGTTCAGAGACGGCATAAAATATGACGGTTCTGTGGCGGTATAGGCAATTCACACAGACCTATAAGCCGCTATAGTGGCGGTTCTGAACAGTCATAACTCCTCTGTGTGAAAGCATATGTAATCCTAGCCTGTGAGTACGTTCTGTGTCTCCCCTGTGATTGGTCCGGTCTGTGTGTATTCTCATTGGTCCGATGGACCAATGGGATGTGTAGGATCTTGAGATGGGGTGCCAGCTCGCCCTTATAATTTGTGTTTATTATTGTTATTTTTACTGTTTTCATTATGTTTATTCTTTATTGTTTTGGATTGGCAGGGAGGGGTTAAATTCCTCCCTGTAAAATACATGTGAGAATGTGGCTGGAGCCTTAAGTGTTTAATTGTTAATTATTAGTTAATTGGGCTCCAGCCACAGAGCATAAAAGACAGCAAAGAGATTGATTTATTTTGTTCAGTGTTTATACCTTTTGTTTGGCCCTCGTGTCTTTTTATTTTGTAGTTTTTTGTCAATTAAAATATTTTTGTTTCACTGCATTTTCTGTCTCTGAGTCCTTCCTCTGCGGCTATCCTGCCACAGCTCTGCACCCCGATTTACATATGTGGTGACCGAAGGGTATAAGAAGGGGCTGGGCTCGGCATTCTGTGTCACTATATTGTATCCTGTGAATCTGACAGAGCTGTGGACTGTGTGTGTTGTGAGAAGAGTGTGCTAAATAAAAAAACATTGAAAGAACCAAGCGTCTCTCCTGTTTTCTGCCTCTTGCGTGAAACGCTACGTTGGTATCGGAAGCAGGATGGAAATTGATCCCCAGAGCGTGAAGCAAGAGCCAATAGGAGACAGAGGGATGGGCAACGTGCTGGAGCGGCTGTTCCAGTATGAGAAGGAGTTCTCCCAAGCGACGGCCCGAGTCCTGGCCAGCGCTTAAGCGTGGCATTCACTGGCGGCAGAGCGCACAGAGCCTGGCTGGCTTCCACAAAGCGCCACACCAGATACCTGGAGCTGGGAGAGATGGGCAGGACCACAGACCAGCCAACATGATGGAATTGTTTTACTATTCCATCATCCGCCACCTTAAAACCAAAATATTTCTACACTTCACTGCATAGACTTTAGCCAATCCGGAAGTAATTGAATCTTCGTCTGCTCTGCATCTATTATTTATTTCTTAGCAGACGCCCTTATCCAGGGCGACTTACAATCGTAAGCAAATACATTTCAAGTGTTACAGTACAAGTAATAATACAGTACAAGTAATAATACAATAAGAGCAAGATAAATACAATGACTAGTTCAAGCAAGTACAAGTGTGACAAAATACAATTCAATAATACAGCAGATAAAAGTGACAGTGATAGTTACATCAAGATATGATTAAATACCAAATACTACAGATTAAACACTTGGCAGATTACAGTACTCTGAAGTACAGGATTAAATGCAGTAAAATAGGGGGCAGATAAGAGTAAGTAAAGCACATTTAAGGAAGGGTGAAAGTGTCCCAGGGGAGAAACAGAGGAGTTCTACAGGTGCTGTCTGAAGAGGTGAGTCATAAGGAGGCGCCGGAATGTGGTCAGGGACTTGGTGGTCCTGACATCTGTAGGTAGGTCATTCCACCACTGCGGAGCGAGGGTGGAGAAGGAGCGGACTCTGGAGGCAGGGGAGCGTAGAGGAGGTAGAGCCAGTCTTCTAGTGCAGGCGGAGCGGAGAGGTCGAGTGGGGGTGTAGGGAGAGATGAGGGTCTGGAGGTAGCTGGGTGCAGTCTGGTCGAGGCATCTGTAGGCTAGTACAAGAGTCTTGAACTGGATGCGAGCGGTGATCGGTAGCCAGTGGAGTGAGCGGAGTAGTGGAGTTGCGTGGGAGAAGCGAGGCAGAGAGAACACCAGGCGAGCAGCGGAGTTCTGGATGAGCTGGAGTGGACGGGTGGCGGACGCAGAGAGGCCAGCCAGGAGGGAGTTGCAGTAGTCTAGGCGGGAGAGTACCAAGGCCTGGACCAGGAGCTGGGTGGCGTAGTTGGTGAGGAAGGGTCGGATTCTTCGGATGTTGCTCCTGAAGAATCGGCAAGTGCGTGCCAGTGTGGAGATGTGCTGGGAATAAGAGAGGCAGGGGTCCAGGGTGACGCAGAGGTTCTTAGCGGAGGAAGAGGGAGAGAGTGTTGTAGATTCCAGAGGAACAGAGATAGAGAGATCAGAGGAGGGGGAGGAGGAGGGAAAGAAAAGGAGGTCAGATTTAGAGAGGTTGAGTTTGAGGTGATGCGAGTGCATCCAGGAGGAAATAGCAGACAGACAGGTAGAGGTACGGGAGGAGATGGTGGAGTCAGAGGTGGGGAAGGAGAGGAAAATCTGAGCATCATCAGCATAGAAATGGTATGAGAAACCATAGGATGCGATGAGGGGGCCCAGGGAGCGGGTGTAGAGAGAGAACAGGAGAGGACCCAAGACTGACCCTTGGGGGACTCCTGTTAAGAGAGGGTGAGGTGTGGAGGTTGCTCCACACCAGGTTACCTGGTAAGTGCGGTTGGAGAGGTAGGAGGAGAACCAGGCCAGAGCAGTGCCAGAGATCTCCAGGTCAGCAAGAGATGATAGTAGGATAGAGTGATCAACAGTGTCAAAGGCAGCAGAGAGGTCGAGGAGAATTAGGACAGAGGAGAGAGAGGCAGCTCGGGCAGACTTAAGTGAGTTGGTGACAGACAGGAGGGCGGTTTCAGTGGAGTGAGCAGAGCGGAAGCCAGATTGGAGAGGGTCGAGCAGAGAGTGGTTGGATAGGAAAGCAGAGAGCTGGCGGTGTACAGTCCGCTCGAGGGTTTTGGAGAGGAAGGGTAGGAGGGAGACAGGACGGTAGCTCTGGAGGGAGGTGGGGTCGAGAGTAGGTTTTTTGAGGATGGGAGTGATAGAGGCTTTTTGAAGGCAGAGGAAAGAGACCAGAAAGTAGAGAGGTGTTGAGAAGGGAGGAGATGAAGGGAAGTAGAGCAGGAGCAGCAGCTTGAAAGAGGTGAGTGGGGAGGGGTCCAGGGCACACGTGGTGGGTTTGTGACCCTGGAGCAGGGAGGAGAGGTCAGAGTCTGAGAGGGGCAAGAAGGTGGAGAAGGAAGGTGAGTTAGTAGGGGATGCAGTGGGTGTAGGGGTTGGAGCAGGAGGGGTGCGGGGAGGGAGAGGTGTTAAAGAGTTTGCGGATATCTGAGATTTTAGAAGAGAAGAAGGAGGCAAAGTCATCAGGGGAGATAGAGGAGGGAGGAGGAGGGGGGAGGGTTTAGGAGGGAGGAGAAGGTAGAGAATAGTTTACGTGGGTTGTTAGTGGAGGCTTGGATTACAGATTGGAAATAAGTACAGACGGGGACGAGAGGACAGAACAGGGATGTGAGAGACAGTCATAGCAGGACAGGCGAGACAAAAGGCACAGTAGGAGCAGTGGGGTGGAGGGTACAGACCTGACAAGTAGACGGCTTCTTCCAGAGTGCTGTTAGGTTCGGATCTATTCCAACAGCATGTCGGCGCAGGCCTCCCCTCACTAGACTCCCACAGCTAGACTCCCGGCTCTTTTGTTGAGGCTCTTCGGTTTGCTGGCGCTTCTTGCTGGCGCTGAAATAGGCTGCTTGATTAAATGTTACGACTGCGTGGCAAAAGAACCAACTAAACTGTGTGGAAACCAATCAAATAGCAAATCAACTTCTAATCAATTTAACCACTCACCTGGTACTAATCACACACTAACTCAGCTAATTCAAACACCACCTTACAATGTTACCAAATGTAGTTAGTTTAAAATTACTTGAAGCATCTACATGCTGACTCACGAAACCTCTAAAAGTATTAAGTATGGTGTCATGCCGAATTGTGCATTATGTTTAGATATGTTTTGATGTTTTAAAAGTACATCTGATCTATTAAACCGAAAGTACATATTTTAAAAATACATTAATAATAGCGTAAGCAATGAACCGCTGAAGCATGCGCTCTCAAAATAATGCAAAACGGATGGTCAATTGTGCTTATGCAGCATTCAAATAACATAGCTACCTCTGTGACTATGAAGGGGAGTTCTTATGTTTAAATCAATTTATTTATTTTAAAAACGTGTAATAGTTTCAGCACTGCTGTAACTGTTTCAGTTAGTATACACGGGTTGTGTGTCATTATAATTACATTAGCGAATAGTCAATTTATAAAAGTACTCTCCAAACTAATCCAATCATTTTTTCTGCTACTTGTTTGTAGTGTCAAATAAAGACAAGGTGACATTAGAAATCAGCATAAGAGGGGGGCTCCCGGGTGAAAGCACTCTGCGTGGAGTGCAGGATGCGCCCTATAGCCTGGAGATCAGCAGTTCAAGTCCAGGCTATTCCACTGCCAACCGACCCGAGGGCCTAGGTCGGCCAGGGTGTCCTCGGCTCACCGCGCACCAGCGACCCCTGTAGACTGGCCGGGCGTTGAATTGACAACATAACTGGCAGAAGGCACAGGTTTTCATTGTCCATCCATCAACAGTCCAAAGCACCTTTGACCATTGTTCTATAGTCCAATTTCTGTGTTCTTGTGCATATGTTAGCCTTTTAGTCTTGTTACCCTTTCTTAACATAGGTATTCTTACTGCAACACATCCTCCTGAAGTCCTGATTTCAAGAGTGGCCTTTGTACTGTTGATTTGATGGACAACGACACCTGTGCCTCTGCCAGTTCTATTGTCAATTCAACGCTTGTCTTTTTTGTATTCCTTAAGGATATTATCATCAAGTATTCTTGTTAGACAGCTTTTTTGGGTCTTCCAGCCTAGGTTTGTCAATTACAGATGATGCTTCTCTGTACTTGTTGATTGTGCTTTGGATACCACACCTTGAAAATCAAGTGATGCGAGCTATTTCACTCAATGTTTTTCCTTCTTTATGCAAGTCAACGTTGTTATAATAGTAGAAAACACTAGTGGAGGCTTTGACTAAATTGTTGATGCTCATAATGCATCAGAGTAGAAAAATGCAACATGTCTAAGACTTTTGCATAGCAGTGTATATTCATATAACAAAATGCTGTTTATTTAAATGTATGGATACATATATAATCCAGTAAACAAAAAAGTCAATTAATTTATATCTATCACATTTCTCTTATGTATCGTGCTGAGAATACATTTAATGCACACTGAGTGGCAATTGCATATTCTGTCAGAGTTCCTCAGACTGTGTCTCAGTCACACAGGTTCCTAGTTGGTTGTCTGACAACAAAAACAGGAGCTTACAAATGCTGAGCTACTGTAACACTACTCTGGACATCTGGAGGGGGTTTGCCATCTGGGGAGAGGGGAGAGGGGAGGGGACGGGGAGGGGGATATGGGAGGGGAAATGGGAATGTTTTGTTTTATTGTATTGTATTTCCCATTTCCAAATAAAAATGTGATCACAAAAAAAATAATAATGCATAATTTATATTAAGGAGACATCACAACTTTATTTGCTTCTTTCTGTCTTAGAGTTTGTGATTCTGTGTGCAGGGTAATAATTCATAATAATTAATCCCTATGTTCATATTCAGACATGTGATACTCTGTTTTCAATGTGCAAATTTTGACCTACGTGCAATTGGTATTTTAAATCTTAAACGTGTACTTTACTTTTGATCTAAGGTAGGAAAACTTCAGTGTAAAAACTGATAAACATTTCCAGTGCACAATGACACCAGTTCAATTGCTAACGTTACTATATTAAAAAAAAAAACTTCCATGTAAAACAAAAGAAGCCAACCAAACAATATTTTCAAATTGTTGATTAATTAGGCAAATTCAGAACTGCTGCAATTTGTGCAATTTAGAATGTACTGTAATCGTCTTACAATATGACAAGTAAATGCGAGTGCCAGTTAGTTAAATATATTTAAAAAAGGCTGAGTGAATAATGTAATTGTCCTTAAGCCTCAAATAAACCTGCAGCCAAAGACAGCGATGTCATAAAGATGTTCTATTACTAAAATGAATTGTTTTTAATTTTACAGGGTTGTGTTGGTGCATTTTCTGTTTCTCAATAGTTTTAAATATTGTAGCGATTGGGGGCCTGTGGGGGGCGCCATCGCCCTAGAGACTGTTTATGTGTTGTCTGTCATGAGTCTGTCCGTTTAATAGGTGCATGTGTTGTAAGGGAAGGAGACCACACCAGGGGAGTTTCAGGGGGATAAGGAGTGGGGAGTTATGATAGGGGAAGGGTGTGAGGGATAGTGCGAGTGCAGGGCACAGCGGCGGGGAGGTGGGAGTATGTGAGGGGGAGGGGGGTATATATGTACATGGTTTTGCCTGTAACCAGGTCACCCCTCCAGGGTAGAAGTGGGTCAGCTCCCACCAGGGACAGGGGGATAGCGGGAAAGGCAGCTGATTGGGGTGGAGGGGAAGGGGAGGGGGTCACGTGACGGGGAAAGTCTTATGTTAGGAGTGCTTGGAAACACTGTGTGCTGTGTGTGCTGTGGGTGTACAATTCTGAGGTCTAAAAGTGATAGCCTGATAGTGCCAGATTGCAGGGACTTAGAGTGGCTGAGAGTAGAGTAGAGCCTCAGCCCATAGGGACCTTGTGTTATTATTACAGCAATAAAAAGCTCTCAGAGCGTTAACTGAGAAATAGTTGTCTGACCATTATTAACAAAAGGAAAAAGGGGAAATAAATTAGAGACATATCACAACACTACAATATCTTGTGACAAGGTGGTGGAAATTGCATAATTGTTGCTGAAACCCCCTTTAAATTAACACTGTGTCTGCTGTCTGCCTTGAAAAAAAAAACAAAGAGCCGTGTAGAGAGAAGAGTGGTGGGCTGACCAGATCCTGGGTATGAAGCTGTCCGAGAATGTTCTAATATAGACAAGAAGTGATCTTCAGAGACCTCCGTATACGAGGAAGAGTTGTATGGTAAGTACTCCATACTTAATTTGTTCTTTTTTAATTCTTTACACAGAAATAAATTGCTGGGGGTCTTGCAATCCGCTTAGCTTCACAAGCAAACGAAAAAACATAAGACACTGCGTAGGGTGTCTTATGGTTTAAATAGGAAGTAGATTTGATTAATGATAGGAGATGAAAGGATAGGGTGGAGCCCAGCTCCCGCCCCCCGAACCTCAGTTAATAGGTTAACATTTGTTAGTCAATGTACTAATATTTAAGTTTGTATTCTTGTTTAGGCAGTTGAACGTTTAAAGTGAAATGAAGAATGGCTGAAAGAATGGAAGAGAAAGTGAAGACTCATCATTTGTAAGTAAATCTGTGATTTTGATGTTACATGGGTTTGTACTTCACTGAACAGGACTACTAACCTTGTTTAGCATGTACTGCAGGGCTGTCCAATCGTAGTCCTGGAGAGCCATTCCACACAGGGACGCAGGAAGTGGGGGTGCTGGGGGTGTGGCCGCACCCCCACATGCCAAGGGAGTGGTGAGGTGGCGGTGCAGATGTCCTGGCAACTTTTCTCCTTAACTTTAGTTTATGAATGAACATTTGCACTGCCTCCAAGAAAGTTGTGAAACAACTGTTTCAACCAATTAGTATTGCCGGGTCGGTGCTGGCATTTAGCGTTTCAACCAATTAGGAATAAGCATTACTATGAGAGGGTGGGCGTTCATTGTTTCAACCTATCACTGATAGTATCAGCACCAAGACTGTCATGCGAGAGACAGTGTTTATTTTACGGTTCCTGACCTAGCAGCTAATTCCGATATGATAACTGTGCTTAATAATGTCGGATGGCAAAACAGTAAAAATAAATCTCTGTAACTTCCAGGACCACATTTAAAACAGTCGAGAATAAAGGATATTTAACTGTTAACATATGTCAATATATTTCTCAATAAACAAACCGTAACCTTCCTGCGTTTCTTTAGAGTAGAAAGGACCAATCCACATTGTGTATGCCACTTATTTTAATTTAATTAAACCAAAGAAGTCGTAGTCTAACTCTGTATTTTTAGTGCTGATGTCTTCTCTGTCATGTTCTTTTTTTTATTTTTATTTGCCCCTTTGTAACTGTGTTACTGCAACAGCCCAGGCAAATGAGGCACGATCATTTCCAGTACTAGTAGGCTCTTAGTACTGTATTTGGAATTCGTGATTTAAAAAAAAAAAAAAAAAAATTGTTTTACTAATGGCTTCAAGTACAAGTGACATTTGGTATTTTCGGTAAGAAATCAAGAAACGACGTTCATCGTTAATGAAGGCAGATTAACAAGGTAAGCTTACGTCTGTTTTAATGGATGTATAACTATATTTCTTGCCATGGCATGACAAACTGCCCTTTTCATTTTAGCCTCCAGTAGAAAATAGTTTTTCCATTGACCATTGTTGATCGTTACATTGATTTGAAAGTATTGTACTTGACCGCAAGGGAATGGGGGAGTTCCAAAATACGTGTTTTGCATCTTTGCTAATTCTACATTTTTGCTATTTGTTGAGTTTAACAAGCCGTGTGTATCCAGACAGAATATTTGTAGGTCTATTTTACAAAATCAGCAGTGTATAGTGTAGCTACTACATCCTCCTTACAGAGAGGAAAGCCACCAGTTTTCATTAAGGAATGCAGAGCTACAAAATATCTGAGCTCGATTTAATCCAGCCCATGGTTAAACAATGCTAATTACAGTTTTAAAGACAGGTATAGATAACAGAAATAAATGTAAATCTACCAACCCTATATTAATAACTAACAGCTGCTGCCAAAGACCTCTAGTAGTGCACTGTTTTCGTACTAGCCTTTAAAATTGTTGTTTCCCAATACATCTACAGAACGAATCTAGTGATTGTTGTATAGAAAGCAGAACTGTCCCGATTCGCAGGTGTCTGCTGCATGTTTTCAAGTCTTGTCTGTGTTACAGTAGAGACCAGCACAATTTAAGATGTTTATGTGCTTGATGATTTGAATACTTTATTTCCTAGAGTTAACTATGTTGGTTGATGTTTTATTTTCAACATTTGTCTCGTTCCGCTACTGTTTTTAAAAATATGTTCGAAATCAAAATGTAAGGTTTTTGGATATTGTTTTTATATATAGTTGTTGCAAGCATTTTTGAATAGGCTACATAATAATTGCAAATAGTATAGACTGCAATGGCATTTATACAACTGTTCAGTTTGTGAATAGACCTATTGAACTTGTCGAATAGAATGCAGTTTAGTGCCAAAGATTATAATGTATTGTATTGGTATTTTACTATTTTTAAAAGACATCTAAAGATGGCACAAAGTAGGCTATGTGTTTAGTATGTCATTGCATTTTATTTATGTAACATCCAATTTCAATGATAATACGTTGTCTTGTTGCTTTGAATCTTACATTAAATGTACAGACTTGTGTTTCTGATTTCTTCACTTTGTGCCGCTGTGTCTTATTACTTATGAAACTCGCTTGGTCTGTGCATATTACGATGGTGAAATATGCAAAAAAATTACAATGTTTTATATATTTAAATATTGCCCAAAGGTGCCTTCCCCCTCCCTTTCATTTTCAGCACCCCCAGTTTGAAATTCATTCCCGCGTCTCTGATTCCACACCAAGTTTAACAGATAAAATGATATAATTAACTACTTCAGGGTCTGGATGTAGGTTTAGTTGGTTGAAACAATTAAGAACAGGGTTGAAACAAAGACCAGGTGCTATTAAAAAACAAGTTATAAAAAATGTAATTAACTGTGAACACTGAAAATAAAATAAAAAAAGTTTTCTGTGCATACATAAATATATAGGGCTGGAATAAAGTTGCTTAGTGTATATACACACATGCTGTGATCTGGCCAGTAGAGTGCTGAATTTTGTTACTGGTACACCACAAGCAAATTGCTTAAGGGGCACTGGTACAGCCAATATCACACAAACCTTCAAAGGGACTTTTTTTCTCCATTGACAGAGAGTATACATTTGTGTCAACACCTACAGTATCATTAAGATAATGGCAGACACAATGAAAATAATTTTTGTCAAAGAAAGGGAAAAAAAGCAGTTATAAATTTACTGCACATTAAACTAAAGTGATAGCTCACTGCTGTAATCTATCAGGTCTGACAGCACAGCATATGGCACCTGAACTACTGAAATGCCGGATTCTGCAAATCAGTATGGAGAAGTTGGAGGTGATGATAGTCTGTCAAGCGTATTGCAGATAAAAGTTTTGGTAATCTACATATTCTTTGACTACAACCCAAAAACCTTCATTTGGAAATGATTGATGAAAGAATGAATGCAAATTAGAACATTGTGTTTTGGCCATGTTTGACATATACAGTATCAATCAATCTTTATTTTTATATAGCACTTTCACAAAAATTTGCCTCAAAGCACTGAACAAGTGAAAATAAAATAAAATCAAAACATTTTTTAAGAAGAAATACAGAAATGAAAATACTTAAAAACAAACAAGTAGTAATCTGGTCCATGGTGTGTCTTAAGCAAGAAAAATATGGCTAAACAAAACACACATAAATGTTCCTTGAGGAAGTGAAACCTTCACACAGGCGTGGCTGTTTGTTATTTAGTTGGCTTACGAACGGCCGTTATGCATTTAGTCTCGCTGAACCCGGGTACGTGGTTTCACACTACACGGGATTGGGGGCAGGAGCGCCAGTGTGAAAGGGGCTTTGCATGCCTTGAAATGTGGATGTGAATTCTATTATCTTAATTAATGTAGCTTGGATTTTACATGCCTAAGAGCCATTGCACTGATCTGAATATAAATCAGTATTGGATAACTTTTGCAATATAGGGCAATGGTAATCTACATTTTTAAATTTAACTGAACCTGCCTGTGTTCTCTGGGATACCATTGCAAATGACCCAGAAGTCTGAAATGGATCTTCCTGGTTGTCAAAGCTAATAGTTTGGCACTGAAGGGGTTTTCAAAGTTGACTGTCAAAGTGACATGTTATTATGTCTATGACCTGTTAGAGCAGGGGTCTCCAACCCTGGTCCTGGAGAGCCTCTATCCAGCAGGTTTTATATGTGTCTTTTCATCATCAGTGGCTAAATATCTGTAACACCTGTTAATCTTTACTAAATTAAGCCAATAATTGGTTCAATTAAGTAACAGAGAGATTGGTTGAAACAAAAACCAGCAGCCACAGTAGCTCTCCAGGACCAGAGTTGGAGACCCCTGTGCTAGAGTGATATTAACACAGGCTGTTAATGCTAATTAAATATTTAGAGGACAATACATGCTTAAATACACTCAGTAATGTAATCATGGTATGCTGTCCTCCTTGTAAAGTCCTCTGTATTTGACCTGTTAGTTGAGTTCTCGGTGCATCATTGTACTGTAGAAATGTAAACCAGTACAATCTTTATTGATATAGGCTTTTATAGATACATTATATCAAATTACTGGCTAGACATGCATATATACTTGGTTATCTGCCCATCCAAACTACCCTTTTTCAATACTGGAATCCACTAATTTAAATTTGACTGTAATTCAGATATGCCATTTGTCACAGGTTCTTTTTTTATTATTAAATTCAATGTGTAATGCAATAAATTTCCAGCAGATGGTGTACATGTTACAGTCATGTCATTATCTAGGGCCATAATCACAAAGCATTAATCACATGCTAAGTTAACATGCTTTTTTTTTTTTTTTTTTTTTTTTTAAAAGAGACAAAACATTGATGTTAAAGCTATACATAAATATATCAGGAGGCTCATTTGAGACTTCCTACATGCACCATATTTCTTTCTTGCAAGCTCAGCAACATTTACAGTTTGTCACAAAAAACATAATAACAGTGTAGCATGGTGTTCTGTAGATGCTTGTTGAGAGTTTGTTTTTTTAAGTCCCTGTTTTTTGCCTCCAGTCTTATCTCAGACACCTAGCACGTTGTTGGTTCTTTTGCAGAAGATGAAGAGATCAGAGTTTAAAAAGCTGGTGAATGAAGTGGACAGTTTTTGTTACAACCAGAAGGTGTCAGCCTTGATGACGAAAACAAATGCAAGATTAGTGGAATGGGTCCTGCTCGGCTAAAGACAGGTGTCTTTGGCACAGTGAGATATATGGGATGAACAAATGTGCCTTGTGTGCTAAAACAGTAAAAATATTTTAGTTTAAAATCCCAGTTAAAAAAAGTTGGGGTATTGTTGATTAAAAAATGTCAATGCTACATAAATAAAAACAGGATAAAAAGTAGAATCAGTCCAAAATATGGCACTGTTGATCAAGGGCACGGGAAGTAGGGTTGCTGGGGGTGCGGCTGCACCCCCACGTGCCGAGGGAGAAGTGCTGTGCTGGTGCGGCCCATCGTTCTCGTTAACTTTATTATTATTATTATTATTATTATTATTATTATTATTATTATTATTATTAACATCACCAGGTAATTTTCATTAACTTTAGTCATGATTCAACCATCAACCAATTAGTATTGCCGTGTGGGTGCCCGAATTTAGTGTTTCAACCAATTAACGCTAAACATTGAAAAGCAAGGGTGGGCATTCATTGCTTATTCAACCTATCACTGACAGTATCAGCACCAAGCGCAGTCATGTGAGAGACAGTGTTTACTGTGTTAGCAGCTGCCCTGTCAAGAGAATAAAGGATTAACTTATGTCAATATATTTATCAATAAACAAACCTTACAGCTGCCTGTGCGTTTCTTTTTACTATAGTAAGACCAAAAATTCCGTATGCCACTTTTAATTTAAATAAACCGAAGAAGAAATCTTTAGTGCTTTTCTGTCATGTACTTTTTTTTTTTATTGGCTTTGTAACTATTACAGCCTAGGCAACGTGCCTCACTGCCATACAAAAGCGTACAATATTTTCCAGTTGCACTATTTGCAATTCGTGTTTTTTTTTTGTTTTCTTGTTTTTGTTAGTAGCTAATGGCTTTCTATAAGTGACATTTTATGTTTTTGGTAAGAACTCAATAAGCGACATTCAGTCGCTAAGGAAGACCCCTTCATTTTTATTTTTGTTTATTTTATTTTTAAAATTTTAACCTACAGTATTCGTTGCCTTTTTTAAGTGTGGGTTGTGGCCAGGGCCGGATTAATGTAGGGGCTTTAGGGGCTGCAGCCCAGGGCCTCAGATTTTGAGGGGCCCCAAAATATATATAATTTATAATTAGGGCTTCTGATTTTCGGTGTTAACCGATAAAACACCCCCGATACAAAAAAAATTAAATTGGTGGGTAGCCAATAAACACTGGAAAACACCGTAAAAACTGTGGACATGGTTAATCTATTCATGTTGACTTTACCCTTTTCACATTAAAAAAAATAAAACCTACAACTAGTATCATCCTCATTGCTCACCGTATAGTTACTCAGTTAAACATTTCATTTTGAATATGTCTTCCTAACTGGGATTTAGGCCACACACCTGTATCCAGGTGGAACACTCTTACCCTTGACTCCAGTTTGTGCTAGTTAAGGACAGTTTTTTTAAAGAATGTTATATTCATTATATGAATCCATTTATCATAGACTATGAATAAAAATGAATATACTCAGAGCACATTGTACCACATAATTTGAAACATGCTGATGAACAATATACCACTTTAACAATCACATTTTATTAGGTGGAAAAAGTTCAAAACAACTTGCACAAACGAGTTAACCATGTGCCATGACATTTCACCCACAATACTAAGTTTATATTACAGATTACACTCGTTTTTTTTTCTAGAACCCTAACATAAATCTTAATCATGTTGATTTAATCTAAAAGTGCTGAAAACCATAATTTTGCATATGGAAAAATGCTAATTTTTATCTGGTTGTCACTTTAAAAAACACAATTATTTAAAATGAATATGTCTTTGTAAAAAATGTTAAAGGGTAATCATAAGTAATATATAAGTAACATAAATAAATAATGTTTTACAATTGTTTTTATTTTCACAGCCATTTAATATTTTCTATCAGAAAAATCCAAGATATCTTGGATCAGAAATTATGTGTTGCTGTTTTTTGCATTGACAAAGTGTACAACTTTAGAACATGTCTATTCTAGAAAGTATAAACCTGCTGTTTTATAAGTTATAGACTTACTTTACCTTAATAGAGAACACACAGGGGTAGATGTACTAAGATGGGCCAGTGGCAGCACAAACATACCGCAGTTTGCATTTCTGTTGCAACAATTCGCAAAGTATACATTTTGTCGTATAAAAATATGTTAATAAAGACAGCCACAATATACTAATTTAAATATTTGTTGCGTCATATTATTATTATTTATTTATTTATTTATTTATTTATTTCTTAGCAGACACCCTTATCCAGGGCGACTTAGAGTTGTATACAAAATAAAATACATATTAAGAATTACAGTACAATTAAGAACAAAATACAAAATACAATTACTTCAGTCCTAATAAGAGCAATATTGTCATGAGTAGCCTATAAGCCAAATGTGCACCATTACAAACCACCTGCACATTAATAGAATAGGTGTGTTTCATATTCCTATACAGATGCTCAGAATGAGCTGGAGGGGTTAGTGACACATGTGAGGCAGTCTATTGCTCCCAACACGTTGAGGAAACCAGAAATGTCATAGAAATATGTTTTCAAGGCTTGTAAGTACACCCTGATTTTAGGGAAAAATAGGTATTTGGGTGTTCGCCTGAAAAATGCTTTAGTACATCTCATTATAATATTTAAGAACCCTCATCTCCGCCCCCTTTATGCAGGAACGCTTGTAATTGGATATTTATTTAAGGCTGAACCGCAAAGCAAAACTGCTGCCGCAAAACATTCCCTAAAAAGTCACTAACAGCATTGCACATGTTTAGTACATTTCACCCTAGACATCCGACTCGTTTGCAATGCGTTTGCGACTATTGCAAATTTCTCTGCCTCCTGTCATGACTCTGCAGTTACTTAGCATATCTTCCTATTGGACTTCAAACTTTGTCATTATGATTTAGCAGTGGAGGCTTTACTTTTTTGCTCAATTAATTATTTGAACTGAAATGCCCTAATTATTTAATTAGGCCGGAGATGAAAGATGTGACGGCTGCACAGTGATTCATGTTTGCGAGTTTCCTCTTGTGATAATCAAATGTCATCATATATGAAAAACGATGAAGCCTTTGGCAGAAAAACTGTATTCTGTCAGTGTCAGCCATTTCATATTAAGAGAGGTGACACTGCCCTTCTGCTTTTGTAGGTACTGAGTTAGCTTTGCACACAACCTGCATGATCGCTCTAGGTAGCTCCCTTGAACAAACATGAAGTAAAATACATATTTGTAGATGGTCAGTCCTTTTGCAATTTGAAAGACACAGTGATTGATATGGCTTAACGCTAAGCTCCACTCGTTTGTACTGCACATACCAGTGCCCTTACAGAGCTTTAATCACAACATTTTCAATTGTGACCTTTATGTAGTATAATCTAGAACCCAAGCATATCCTGTACAACAATAAAATGTAAAAACAAACCATGCTAGGTTGCACCCTCAGTTACACATACAGTATGTCCTCTTTTATTGCTGTAAAACATCTTTTGCATGTTTGTCAATAGCTATAAACACTCAGTATAATATGCAATAGTGACAATATAAAACTGTGTTTAGACTGGAAGGATTTAGTGATTTCCAACAACAATTAAAAATTACAAGAAAAATATTAAAGTAAATAATTGTTAGGTTTGTTAGGTAAATGATTTATTGAAGCTTTGAGCTTCATACAGTATGTTGTAAAGGATGCAAGCAGTTAATATAATTAAATTTGCCAACAATGATAATTGATGCCTTTTGAATGTGTCTGTTCTGTTTATATAGCCACATGACAACCTAACTTACCCATGCCATTAAAAGCTTCAATGCAGTCAATAATACAAGAAAAAAAAAGACTGGGACCCTGACAAAAGCATATAACTTTTTAAGCCACATCATCCTGAATGTGAGCTGAAGTTAAAATAGAAGATCATATAAAAAAGAAATTAACCATTGGAAATAACTTCAGCCTTGTTAGATGTTGGTTTATCTGGACATGCACAGTACATGCAATTCCTTTGCTGCAATTAATTAGCTACATTTTATTTTCTTTGTCTCTCATTGTGAGACCATGTTCTTGTTTAGTTGTGTGCGTGTGTATAAGCAAGACTAATTCTGGTCATTCTTCGCATAAAACATCTGGCGTATTGAAACAAGTCCGTTATGTTCCTGATCTCCCAAAAAACTATGGTGGCTCATTGGAAAATAGAATAATAAAACAATGTGCCTTATTCACCCACATAAACGATTGGCGCTGTCAGCCTTAGAGCTTGAGAAAAAAATACTCTGTGCCTGTAGTTTTGTCTGAAAATATTTATTCTCATAAATATAGGAAGGTAAATATACTGTACCCTGGTGGAAATATTTACATTATACATAAGGGTCATGGGATTAGACACATTCTACGCTACATTTTACTGATATATGCTGCCTCCTGCTTAACTATTCATATCTCATTAATGGTTTCTGATGCTGACCAGTGTAAGGAAACTATTTGGACAAAGACTAATGGAACCCCTGAGTTTGACGTGTGACCTAATGGTGATCATTTAACTGTTTGGTTTCTGGATTATAAAGACCTAACGCTTTTAAACATTGGTTTTATGTTATCTAGGTACAGTAAAATTGGATTGCATGTATCGTACAAGAAAATGTTACTTCTTTGTGGCTATAAAGTAAAAATAACCATTTCACTGCAACATGGTTTTAACTTCACGTCTGCAGTGCACAGGTCATGGAATCAGTGCATGCACATACAGTAGATCCTCATAATCATTTAATTCTGGTCCTCATAAAATCTGTGGTTTATCAGATTATACCCAGATGCTAACAGACATTTCTGTAGGAGGCTAGGAGTTTATGATTAAAGATTTGTAAAAATTCAAGGTAGTTATCATGTTCTCCATCTATAGTGTAACAAACACATAGAAGGACAGACGGGCACAGAGATAGACGGACATGATGGGGTGCATAAAGGTCCACATTTTGAATAAGGACCCTAAAAAAGGTACTTGCATTATTATCACATCACAGATGCTGCATGCAACTCTATAAGGTTGTTTTTTTCTGTAACTATTTCGGTATTTTTTTTTTCTTCTAGCAGTATTCAGGTATAACTAGACATGAAGATGAAAATGAGACATTTAAACGCTCTGGAGGATCTGATAATGCTACAATTTTATTTCCTGGGAGCAATCTGCAGTAGTTATTTTTTTAATATTAAGTATGTGTGAATATCAACAGATACTTGTTTTATTTTCAGCAAGAACATCTTTGTCTCCACAAACTGGTATTCAGAAGCAAACAGGATTTTCTAAAAAGCAGTAGAAATAACATAATATATTTTACAATATCACAAGTATACAGTATGGATAAGCTGCCAAGCCATAAATAAACCACTGAAGGCAGACTGACTATTACAAGATTGAGGACGATGGCTTGTGTCTAAAATAACCAAGTCTGACCAAGATTAACTATAAAATGCTGTAAAAATAAAAAAATGTAGTGTTCAAGACCTCTTGTACCTTAGTAGATTCACCTGGTCAAAAACTACCCTATGGTTTGACCTAAGATTTCACAGACTCTGGTTAGCTCTAATCATGAACTACCTAATTTTACCTTAGATACTGCAATGTAGCCCAACTTTAATGTTAATCAGGGTCTGTGAAACCAAGTTTTTAAAAAACAGAGAGATGTAACTGTTTCTGCATTGAGAATAGCATTGGATTGGCAGCTGAGAACTGCTGTTTCACTTACAGTTCATGAAAGTTCAGCTTGTCATCACCTTTATGTAGTAGTTATGATAAACAATCAAATGCAAGAAGGGGGAAGAACCTAATGTATAAGTATTATAGCTGCAGGAAATTATAATCAGTGTGCTACACACAGCTAATGCAGTGGGCTTGCTGTGTAAAAAAAAAGCTGTCCAAATATTACTGTCCGGGGCCTTTTTCTTTTAGCAATATTGCACAAGGGAGAAGATTGTTATAATTGGAAGCTCATAAAGTTTCCCTTGAAGCAGGAGATCTGTGTCATCCATGTCCAAGGAAAAACAGCATTCTTTTCAAACTATAGTACTTCTCAAAAATACATATAAAAAGTTTTTGGTCTCATTAAAAAATGGCAGGCTTCCTGGTATCTTTGTAAAGAAAGCGATGAATAAAGTATGATGAATTAAGCAGTCATTTTTTTTCTCTAATCTGGATCTCAGACAGTGCAGTATCTAAATCAACCATGGCATCTGCATCTTAAACAGTGCTATCCATTAATCTGCCATATCATTAACTGATTACAAAAAACTAAATCACATAACTCAATGTTTTATTCCTCTATCTATTGGGAAACACGTTCTGTTAAAAGTTTGTAGTTGTCTCTCGGAGTTCCTATCAATTTTTGCTACTCTTGTCACATTCAGAAAAGTGTTACATGAGCCTCACTGGGGAATTAACCTAGCATTGGGTTTGTTATTGCACAAGAGATTTCTCAAATTTTTTTTTTACCATGGGTTTTCTGGATCAGTGGCTGTTAACTCTGAAGAAGAATTAAGGTTATCTAATCATTTTAGGTAAAAAACAACCCGAAGTGGACCAGCATTAGAGAATAGGAAGGTGTATGAATTACCTCGTGACAATTCCTCTGCAAGCATAGCATCTTTACAACAGTTCTATAAGTTCATGGCCACTCGCAGCTCTCCTGATTATAGGAGCTCCACTTGATTTAAAGCGTTTGGTGAGAAGACTGAAGAGAGCCCTAGAACCCCAATTAAATTACAAACAGAACAGCACTGTCTGAAAAGTACAGTATGATGTACTTACTAAAGCAGTACCTTAGCTTATAGTTCTAGATTGGATTATATGCTTTCTGAACTCTAGAACTCTATTTATGGTTTGTGTGTGTGCTGTGATTATGTTAAAGCCAAAAACTAAAAGCCAAACAGTGTGAGTTTTGAAACATGCCAACGTGAAGCAAGCTTTTGAAAGCATCAAAACTATTTTATAGGATCCAATAAAAACAATATCCTTCAATTGACCTCAATTAGGCAGGTTACTACCCCATGTGGTGTCTGCATTGAAGTTTGAAAAACATTGTTAGCCTCTAATTGTTGTTATTTGTATTCCAAAGGGAGTGCCGTTTATTAATTGTGCCGTCAATCTTCGCATTGCATGCTCATTATGCATTGCTCGATTGCAAGTGTGAATGTAAATTAAGTTTTGATCATGGTGAAGGATGTGAGTTTAAACATGGAAAAGTAGAAAAACATGATTAACAGCAGGTAAATAAAAATATGTTTTTAAATTCTTGAATGAATGTGAAATAAGGGCCTAGATCCTCAAAGTTAGTAGCAATTTGGAGTAACTGAAATTGAGAATCCACCCCAATGTGTTTAAACACCATATAAAATGACACATCCCCTTGTGAGCGGATACAGGTGAGTGCAGTGCAAAGCGGATTAATCACACAGACAATTGCTTTCAGGTGCAAGGGTGTTTTATTAATGAATGAAAATGTCCAGAACCTGAAGGCAAACACCAGTAAATAATAAATGTTGGTATGCTCGTAATTGTAATCCCCGGGTTTGACCCGCAACCAAAAAGTCCAGGTTTTTCACACACCAACACAAAACACAAACACAAGACAGTGAGTGAAATTAGGTGCTAGTGATGTTATTTACAGTACTCCGTGAAATGCAGGGGTGAAAAGTGATGTCCGGGTTAATGTTTGCTTGCGCTACAGCTCCGGATCGTATTACTGGTAGTCTACAAAGACAAACAACAGTTACAGCCAACACTTAACAACACAAAACAAATACTCACTGTTTTTAGTACAGCACGGTATTCCTTCAAGGTCAAATCCAACCATTTACAAAAGAACAGATTACTTTGCTACGCCCATATTTTATACCCTCCCTCATGACCCTTTGGTTAACGAGCCCATCCGCTTCTCCAATCCGCGGCTGCCACACCGTTTCCCGTCCGGGTCGTTGAGTTCGGGTACCGTAGCTCCGCCCATTTTCTAGCCGGCCAACTTCCACCTACCCACGGGAATAAAGTGTCATGTCTTTTAGTCCAGGGTACTCTGTTCCCTTTACCTAGTGCCCTCACAGGTCGGGAGGGAGATCTAACACCAAGAGTCATTTGATCTCACACCCCTACATGGCACATCCTAATCAAAGTAAAAAAAAAAGATACAACTTAATTTGCTAAATTAGAATCTGAGATAGTGTGATGTAACAATGTAATGCAATTTAGAAAATCAGTTACTTTTTCAATTTTGCAGCATATCATATCAACAACCACATGTACCCAAACCTTCAGAAACCATTTGTCATCCTGGAACTGCTTTTTCCCCCCAGCTTTGTTCAGGTAAGCCCCCTCTTTTCTTTGTCTTGCATGAAGAGTATTCTATGAGATGGCTTGAACATAGTTTTGAAGAGGAGGCAAAAATCAGCTCTGGGATACCAAAATATTTATTGAGCAAGGTGTGTGGGCTAAAATGGGCAACTAAAGTTACAAATATCTGTTTGCAGAGGTTCAAAGATTCAGTAACAATCATTATAATAATAATGATGTATTTATTTTTATATAGCGCCTTTCATAGTGGACCATCATCACAAAGCGCTTTACAGAGGTAGTCTGTGAACTGTGCATTTTATGCAGAGTAACTTACAATAGGACATTGATTTAACATCTCATCAGCAGGATGGAGCACAAGGAGGTTAAGCGACTTGCTCAGGGTCACACACTAAGTCAGTCAGTGGCAGAGGTGGGATTTGAATCAGTGACCTTCTGGTTACAAGCCCTGGACTTAACCACTGGACCACACTGCCTGATCACAATCTCCAGATAATTGGGGTATGTTACTGCATGTCTTGTTTTCCTTTAACTGACCCAGCATATTTTCCATTTTATGCCAAGCTTCAACATTGTGTTTGTGTTGGAGCTGGCTAATACTATGGTATAGTTCTGCACTAACAGACGCTCTGTGCCTTTCTGGCTTTGACATTGTTAGAATGAGCAAATTCCTTTATCTAGGAATTGCTATGTGTAGCACTTGTCCACAGGACTATTCCAAATATTAGCTCATTTCACCTAAATCTTGTTGAGTCAAAGTTGTTTTTTTTTAAAATTTTTTCTCTATAAGTACTTTAGAAGTAACTGCACATTCGTATAACAACAGAAAACTTGTACGGATGAAAGACAATGACCGGAGACTGAGAGTTGCAAAGGCAATAAGTACCTCAGAAACCTTTGGCGCTATGAACTTTAAACAATAAAATATTGTCCCTTGTAGAAATTCAGTGGAGAAATTAAATAACATTAAATTGGGAATAACACAGGGAAGCTAGACAGGGTAATTACATTTGGCTCGTTGCCCTATCCATGCTCTCCTGCCTTCACCCTGGTATTTGTCCTTGCTGCTACCAGACAGCTAAAATTTACAGTCTAACGTTATTACACTTAATTTACTCAATCACTTCTTGGTTGGCAGGAGTGGTAGACAGTAAAGCATCTTCCACTATTAGACAAAAAGCTAATATTAGTGCGTCATTGAGGGGCACAAGGAAAGCAAAACTCAAGGGTAACTCGGCCATAGAAAGAAAATACAGTAAAACCTTGCTTCTCAGTAAACAGACACCTCACAATTAAGGCCACTTTTTCTTACAGGCCTGATATGCTCCTACTGACTGCAATGTAAAGTCACCTTCAATATTACTACCACATGTGGTGTCTGCATTGAAGTTTTAACAAACAGTTGTTAACCTCTAATTGTTACTACAGTCAGCACTCACATATCCAACCATATAAAATTCAGTGATGGTTAAAAGAGTGTGATGCATATCTGATTATTTCATTTTGACCCATTCCAACCCTTGTCCATTTTTCAGGGAACACAAAAAAGATACAATGTCAAAAATACATAGCTGAAATCACTATGTTTTAAAATACGTAGGCTTCCATTTAGATGTACTGTAGTTGGTTTTGTTGGTACAATACTATATTTTCAACAGAAGAACTATTTTAATTCAGAATGATATGATTCTGAAAATGTCACTTGCCAAAAGAGGCGACCGTGGACTCGTGGACTGTAAAACAGTACATGCTTTTAAATCCGGTACGTATTGTAGCAGTATGTAAAATTCCCCCATTAACGACCCAACTGCAAAATTAAATCAAAATGTTACCCATGCATATAACTGTGTAAAACGTAAAAGGTAATGCAATTTAGCAAAAGATTTAAAAAAAAACACAGTTTCCAGAATTAAAACAGGATCCAAAGTCAATATTCAAAATTGCATAATATAGTGCTCGATAGGGCCCTAATATCTCAGTTCACTTGCAAATGAAAATGCTGAAAAGCAACTAAAGATCACACATTAAAAAATATATACATCACAGACAGTATCTAAAAATAATGTTTTACATTACAGTAGCTGGTCTCATTCACTTAGTTGTTGCTGCATTTTTGTCAGGTGAAACTGGAGGAAGCTTTCTGTAACTGCACAATAAAGACAGACTAATTTGCACATGCGAGAAAAAAAATAATAATAAAAACGTCGGCTGTGACGGATAATCAAATAAATTGTAACACTGAAGAGATGGGCTGTAATTACTGCAGCAGTCATGGCGAATGCCGGAGAAAGAAGCTTGGTGTGGAACTATTTTGGATTTCAGCCAGTTGACAACAGCAATCTGGTTGAGGCCGACAGCCAAAATGTCAAAATTGTTTTAAAGAAGTGAAAAACAAGGGAGGAAACACCACCAATTTATTGAAGCATCTTTCTGATCGCCACCTCAATCTTTTTGCCGAAGTTTCCTTTTTTCTTTTAATGTAGTTTCTTCAGTTTTTTTAGTTTAAGTACGTGAATCCCCTGCGCACAGCAAAGATAACAAATAAAACAGGAATGCCTCTAGAAGCTGATCAAAAGGGAGTTCATTGATGCTTGTTTATTCTCATTTCAGTGGATTTGCTGTAATACTTTGCAGACATCTGTCATTAACTCTACCGATGGTCAAAAATGTTAGCAATGTTTTTATATTCTTTGGATTTTGTGGTAATCCGTATTTTATGTGTATGTAATGTGATAGCTGTGAAAATCCTGTGTTTTAAATTAGATGCATGAGCAGTGGAAAGACCAGAATGAATACAGACTTCATTGCCAGCATATCAGTTTCCCTACAGATAACAGAATCAATGTGACACTTCACCTGCAGAGGAAAGCACAGGACCTTTACTTTAGCTTCCGAGTCTAACAAACCTACCAAATGTGGTGTTAGCAGTGGGATTAGAGTGCCCCGAAAGGCTTTGGTGTACAATTGCAGTTTGAAAAGGTATGGAAGATGTGCTAAAAAGCCTTGCAGAGGGCTACCACCACACAGCAAGAAACCAACCGCGTGCAGCAGGAACAGACGCTGCCCAGCTGGAGACCACACAGATGTTGATGGCCCAGTTGGCACAAGCCCAGACAGGCTATACACAGACTGGCTACACACAGGTCCCAGTCTTCACACAGACAGCTAACAAACACTTCTGACCTCCTTTTACACTTGCCTGCTTAACTACAGGCAGATGTCCCTCATTCTATTAAAACAAATGGTGCATTTAACTAGGTGAACTTTCGCAATGAACTGTGTTAGCTTTGAACAAGGCTAGTTGAACGGTTTACTGAACATTCCATGAACATTTGAAATATAGAGCTTAGATCATGTCGTGATTTAGCTGCACAAGTAGCTTCATCAGTTATTTTAGATGAATTTTTGGATGATCGCGACCTTGGTTGCGCTCAGTTGGTCGAAATGGTGAACTGTGCATTTATAAACGCTCTGCCTGCAATTGCGGCAACTGCTACAAAAAAAACTGTGATGAAGTCTCTGATGGAGGAGCGGTGCACATTGATGGATATGTTGATTTAATTGTTCCAGGATATCAAGAAGTTGCTATCAGATCTCATTTTAGAATGGCTAGATCCACATTTGAGGTATTGGTCCTATAGATAGCATGAGACTATTATTTTAACTATTAATAATGTTTGAATGTTAATCTAAATATGTTTATTATTATTATTATTATTATTATTATTATTATTATTATTATTATTATTATTATTATTATTATTATTAAGTAATTTAGGTAACACCTTTATCCAAGGCAGCTTAATATACAATAAGTAAATTTCAGAATAAATAATTTGTCTAATTAAAGTATAGATCGCAAGCAAAAGCCACACATCATAATATAATACATAATGTAGTACTTTGTCTTTCTAAAACAGGAACTTAGTTGGTGCATCTGTTATAGTTATAAGCTAGTTAGTTTGTTGTTGTTGTTGTTATTATTGTTATTAACAAGCAATTATTAGCAATTAAAATGTGATTTCATAGTTGTGCAAGTACATAGCATAGTAAATATCCTTTTTTCTATCCTTTCATTTTAGAAACTATGCAAGGAAATAGACATTTACTTGTCATATAGAGCACAGCCTCCTCTTGAAAACAGGGTGCAATGTGGCTGCTAGCAAATCAGGAGTCCTTCAAAGGAGTTGCTAACAGATTCGGAATAAGCAAAGGCACCCAACATCATGCCTTTCTGCAGTTTGTCGATGGCTTTATCAACCTAATGCATAAATACATCTGCTGGCCATCGTCAGATTAGTTCCCAGCACTGGCAGAAGGTTTCCAAAGGAAAACTGGTTTCCCTGGTGTCATCGGCTGCATTGACGGACGCACATTCCAGTCCGAGGCCCCTCGAAACACAGGGATTCATTCATTAACAGAAAAGACCATGCACGTTTCCACCTACAGGCAGTGTGTGATAGTGATCTAAAATGTACTAACATATTCACAGGCAATGTGGGTTCAGTTCATGATGCATGAGTGTACAGGAACAGTGACTTGAAGTATTTTGACACCGACCCTCTCCCCATAGAGTTTCACCTCTTGGGTGATGCAGCATACCCTCTTGATGCTGATATCATAATAGCATACAGAGATAATGGGCACCTCTCTGAAATGCAGAAGAAATTTAACACAGCACACAGTTCAACACGATTGCATATAGAGAGGGCATTTGGACTTCTGAAGTGCAAATGGAGGAGACTGCGCCATCTAGATATGACGCTTTTACACAAAGTACCTGCATATTGCATAATGTAATCCTTGTCAATGAATCCCTAAATAAGTCACATTATAATATTAAACGTAACTGAAGTAACTGTTTCGGCTTCGTTTTTTGTCATATAAATTGACAAAACTTGTCCATTCCCCAGAGTCAAATAAATGTTTTCCCAGTCTGTCGCCATGTTTGTTTTACGCAAACTACCTCTTCAGTGTTTGCCTCAGTTAGCAAACGTTTGAGGCGAACAGACCGCCAACAGAAAAATAGTTTTAAACTGTTTGGAAACGTTTGGCAACCTAGTTGAACTCACCTGATAAAATTAATAAAATATGTATACATTTATTATTATTATTATGATGATGATCATGATGATGATGATAAGGGTCTGTTTACTTAGAAAGTAAAAATACAAAAATATGAATTTGTTTTAAAATAGCTAATCCGGCTGTTTTGCTTTCGGATTTTAGGCTGTGTTGCATATTTGAAAGGTTTGTGGAATGTTTAGTAAACCGTTAAACAAGCTGTGTTCAAAGCTAACACAGTTTGTTGCGAAAATTCGCCTAGTTGAACACACCTCTGGTTTTAATTATAAACCCCAAGGCATTCTGGGTGATGTAGTTGTGGGGTGTGATAGAGGAGTACATTTGTCCTCTCTCCCCCTACTCTGCCACATTTGTGATACTTTAAGAATAAAAATAAGAGTTTATAAATAAGATCTCTTTCATCCTTAACTGATTTGCTATATAGATACTGTAGAATTGTCTGAATGGTCTGAAACCACACCCATTATAAGTTGCTATGGATTCTAAGAATTCTAAGAAAATGCAGAAGAATATTTTTTGTGTGTTTTGACCTTTATCACAAAAGCCAATGATCACAGCTTGTTGGCAGGCAGGGGGCGATGATGATGATATAACACAACACACCTCCCCTGTGCTGCAGAAGCATGAAAACTGGGAAGATTTTTAATCACTTCCGATAAAAGACTGGTTACATTTTTTTTTTTTCTGGCAACGACTAAAACAACTAGGAATTTTGACCAAGCTGCTGTATTTAAGATTTGTTTTGATGGTGTTGCTTTTACGTCTTCAAATGGTCCGAATTGACAGAAAGTGCTCCTTAGAAATCCGATGAAAGACTAGGTAACTTTTCCTGGCAATTTTCAAGTATTATTATTATTATTATTATTATTATTATTATTATTATTATTATTATTTATTTCTTAGCATGCACCTTTATCCAGGGCGACTTACAATTGTTACAAAATGTCACAGTACAAAATATCACATTACAGAATATCATATTACAAATAAGTGCAGTTGTAAAGTACAAAAAACAGCAAAATAAAGAATACAGTAAATAATTACATGTAAGAGTGAGTTCGACTAAGAGCAGTTAACTTATAGAAAAAATATTTACTTTTATGAGTAAAGTCCAGTAAGAGCACGTAGTAAGCACGATAAATGGATGAGAATGATTTCATATAAGCGCAATTACAAAAAACGAGAATATGGATACCTATAAGAGTAAAATCAAGTACAAGATACAGGAAGTAGTTATAATTAAGAGCAGTAGGAGAATACGTCAAGGTATGGAGCAGTTCAGTGCAAGTACTGGTACAATTGGGTGCCATATAGTCCAGTATAGCCGAGAGTTGTGAGGTTTACAGATGCTGCTGTAAAACATATTGAATCCTGATTCAATTGTACCATATACAGAGGTAATTACTGATGAAGAGTCAACATTGTGTTTACAATTGGATCTCGTGTCTACCCAGTTCAACAGGTGACAAAAGGTCACTGTGATTGAAACCTAGGATTTATTTTTACTCCCTGTTCCGCATATCTAACCACTAGGCTACAGTGCCTTCTAATTAGAACAAGAGAATGAAACCAATTTGACCTATTTGTGAAACCAAGGGACAATTGGAGTCCAGCTTTTTTAGCATTTTTAAGTAGTTCCCTGTACCATCTGTCCAGTGTGCTGCATTGGATTTAGCATTTTGTTAATATCCACCAACAAGCAATGATGTCTGAGATTTGGCATCACAAACACAGTTTACCCACTGACAGAGTCTTAGCAGTTCCGAGAAAGGTCATTTATTAAATGTCAGGCTAATTACTAGTAATGCTAGAGCTGAAATGCTAACCTGTGTGAATGCACTTACAGTGGCTTTGTTATATATGAGCAGTACTCCTAGTACTTCACAACAATAAGAAAATAATTCTGCCCTGGTTTCGCTGAAGGCGTCGACTTCTCAAAACATAGATCTGTTTTCAGGGCTTGTACTATCACACATATAATAATACATTTAAATAAGGTCAAACACGTGTTAATGTTGAGATTCGAATACAGGGTTATTAGTTTAACAATACAAATCATTTCATCAGATAAAGGCTTTTGTTAAATTGTTTGTGCAGTTAGTTTTACCTAAGAGTCTATAATTTGAATTTTGAAGAACAATAATTGAACCATTTACTCATGCATGTTTTTTTTTTTTTTTTTGCTTGCAACTTTTATACCGTTATAATTGTTTCATTTCACTCAGAAAATCAGCCTTAGCCTTTGCACTTGCTTTAACATAGAATAGATATAGGGGGAGTTTCCATATGTGTTCTAATTTTACTCGAGACCTGGAACTCCATGGTTGTTAGGTGACATCTTGTTTGAGTGAAACTCTAAAGCATAGTGTTAAGCTCATGTAATAAAGCTGTGATTTGTAAATGCCTTGTGCCTGGTTGTTTAATAATGTGTTTTACTGCTCTTGCCCAAATTGTTTTTAAAATGTCCGTTGGTGGGGTGGCATATTGTTAGTAGTGAATAATATTTCAACTAATTTATAACACGACTTATTAATTAAAGAAAAAAGAAAATAAAAAAGAATATAAATATATAAAATCAGAGAGAGAATACATTTATATCTCCAGTTATATGATCTAATTGGTTGCTGACTTTGAGACTTGCAAGTGGGTATAACACACTAACCGATGCGAGGGAATCGCATCGCAAAATATTAAACGTTAAAACTTTGTGAGCCGACTGAAATCGATCGGCCGATCCTGTAACACACTGCCCAAAATGACTGGAAAATTGCGTTGTTATATTGATCGCATCAGAAAAGTGTGTCCAGGGCTTTAAGCAGTGGCATGCCGTCAGGACCTTCAAGGTATTCTCTGCTGACCAGACAGTGCCAAGTACACCGTCAGTCAAATGACATTACGTTGCCTCACTCACTTGCGTACAGTGTGCTTGCTTATACTATGAAACATACTACTCTAATTATTATTTGTTCATTTGTCTGACACCTTTATCCAAGATAACTTACAGGGTTTACTAGAGGTTTTTTTAAGAGTCTAGGGGTTTCCTAAAGGGGATGTGATCAGCCAATAAGGGATCTGCATTTCCCCCGCATAAGTCTAAAACAGCGATCAGACGCTAGAAAAAAACAGTTGAGGGTATTCTCTGCTTCAGTTGAAGGTCTTGAATGAGTTTAACCAATAGGCAAGTCGAAGAATGTCTTTTTTTTTATTTAGACAGGCGACCAATCAGGAGTGAGCAGAGGCGGGCCATAAATCTCCCAGGGTATTCTCTGCCTCACTTGAAGGCCTTGCTTTAGCAACCAATGGGAAAGTCAAACCTCTGACAGCTGACCAATCATTAGTGAGCAACCACAAAACATGAATATTCCTTGGTTAGCACTGCAGTTAGGAGGATAGCTGGATTTCGTACGATATTGCTTATAAATATACATTGATAAATACAAATACCTTTACAACATCTAATTATTTCAAATTTTATTTTACAATAAAATAAAAAAAGTGAGAAAACAGAGACATCATAGTCGATTTGGTTTATGAATCCTTTTTCAAGGAGAACTTTCTCTAAAAAATTGGAGATTGTTAAAAAAGGGAGATATACACCACAGATCCCTGATCTGACACAGGAAGGGAAAGGATATTCTCGGCACTTTCAGAATTCAAATTATGAAAGGTATCTGTGGCTTACAGGTAGCCTTAAAAAGGAGGGGGTGTTGCGACGACTCTGCTACCCCAGTCCATTTTGTCACGCCACGCCACTGGCTTTAAGCAGCGTGCAGCTTACCTAAAAGTGAACAAAAAAAATAAATAAATGTATTTTTTTAAAAAAGAAAATATTTAAAAATTCAAATATGTGTTTTACCTTAAGATAGTTCAAAAACCTTTTTCTTACATAAATAATAATAATTGTTTGTTTTTCATGACATTATTATTGTACCTGAGTAGATCTTACTTTGCAACAAAATTGATTGTTCTCTTGGTTCTCACTAGATGAAGGCATCAAGCATTCTAGCAGGCTCCAGTGCAGTGGTTCTCAAACACATTTTTGTGGTGGCCTGTGAGCAGGATGGCTTTGGGGTGACGTCAGACCAGAAAGAAGTAACTCAGTAATGAAAGCGCTGATGCGCAAGTTTTGTTAATAAATAAAAAGATTGAACAAAACACTTTACCAAAACAAAATGGCACGATGGCCAAAATAAACAAACTCTGCAAACAGAACACAAAACAAATACCGTGCTGGTACAGTGATCAGGTATCCCCAGTCACATGGCTTCAGAGGGCGACCACCCTGCAAAGTTTTCCTAAAAACACTAAGTATATCATATGAAAAATAAAGAAAATATAGTTGTAGGCTACAGGGGTGAAATAATAAACAGTCCAGAATTGTGGTTCAACTAGTACATATATTTACAATATATACAAGGGTGAGTCATAAAAAACAAAATAAAAGAGAGCGGGACGAGAAAAAACAACAATAACAGATGCTAGGTCTGTTATGGAGCTGGCTGTGTGGTATTTTTTTTAGATTATAATTTTTGTGACAACAGATGAAACATAATAGGTTAATCAATCATATACATTGATATAAATGAATACAATACCTTAGTAGCTAAAGTACATTATTAACATACTGAATCAATACAAAAACTATTTTCACTTTACTGTTCCAATCACATGCTGCAAAATTCCCGGCTAAATCTTACAAAAGTATAACAATTTGTGCTGTTATATCACACAGTTATATGTAAAACTGTCATATTCCAGAATAATAGATCGTGAAGGCCTTACTTTACCCCACTGAATTAACTATAAAGCAAAGAATGTCACACATCTGCAGATTCTGCAGTTTAATGGCGCTGTGCACACTTATTTAACACACACACTTTTATTTAACACCCTGCCACGTACCTCCCCCCTTGAAACACTACCCCTTTCCCACATTGTCCGTCTTTCTCCCAATGGATTACTGTGGGTGGGTTGGCGGGCATGTTTGGTCTCGACTCCGGTGCTTCCCTCTGGAGACTGAGAACTGGCGACAGGGGACACAGGCAACGTGGACAGGGCATCGGGAGCACACGTTGGTGACTGGGCGAGTGCAACAGCCGGCAGAGGTGCGAGCCCCGGTGACCGTGGAGCGACATCTGGACCAGGTGATCGACAGCGAGCGATGTGCCTGGTGATGCAGCGACTCGGGAGCTAGGCCCAGCGACACAAATGCCAGAAGTCAATGGCTCTGACCCATAGGCACCGGGTCAGGACATAGGGGCAGTGGTCGGGGTTGTCGTGGATGTGCTCCCCTCGCCTCCTCCTTTGGCTGAGGTGGTCCTGGGTCTTCTATTAGGGGTGCCCATTTAACCCCTCTTGTGACCCCTAGGCTTTTGTAAGGGAGTGTCCATTTAACCCCCTTTCTACCCCCTAATCCCGAGTGACTTTTCCCCTTTCAGGGCTCCTCTACAGAAGGTGGCCCCAACACTGGCAGCGGTGGCGAAGGTGGCAGCAGCGTAGGGCACTCTGGCAGTGGTGACGCTGGGCACTCTGGTAGTGGTGACACTTGGCATTCCAGTGGCCCCTCCTTCTTTGGCTCTGGAGACAGCAGCAGCTCCTCCCCCTTTGGCTTTGGACATAGCTGGGCTTTTCCCTCTATTGCCTTCGGGAATGGCAGGGGTTCTTCGGACGACAGCGGCTTCCTCCTCTGAGTCCTGTTGAGGGCAGCAGGCTACTGTGTGTTCGAACTCCCCGCAGGAAAGGCACCAACCTTGGTCCTCGAGGATGTCAGGGCTCCAGCCGATCCAATTTTCCATTATAAAAAAATGTAAACTACAGTTCTCTCTGGGTCTCTCTGCCACCATATGTAGCAGGGTTATGTTGCGGTCAAGGTTGGTCAGTGGCAGGAAAGTTGACCCAGAGACAGAAGCTACAGCTTAATGTCACTGTGCACATTTTTATTTAACACACAAACAAAAAAACAAAGGCACAAGGGCCAAAACAAAAGGTTTACACAAAACAAGTCACCTCAATTCAGGCTGGGCAATGGCCTTCACTGAATTGTTTTCCCCAAAAACACAGTACATTCACTCTTTAAAACTCCTCTTCCAAACAAAGGCTTTCTCCCTGCTTTTATACCATGTGGCTGGGTCTTAACTGATTACGAATTATTTAATTAAGACCCAGCCACATTCCACACATGTATTTGGCAGGGATGGAATTAACTCCATCCTTGCCAAACAAATCCGCCCTGCCACACTGCTGTTGCAGTTTTATCACATTAAACAATGTGGCAAAAGACACATTTTCATAAAGTTATAGCATTACTGAGGTTTACTTCTACCATGTTTAGCTGTACACGCACGTGAAAGAAGCCGTATGAGGATTCAGCCATATGAGGATTCAGAATGCAAGCAGTACATTAAAGGTTGATTAAGAGAGGAGTTGCCACATTTGAGAAATTATGCTCCAGTGCACTAAAATGAGCTCACTCCAGAATTTCCACTATCAGTAAGAATTAAATAAATGTGTTCATTCTTTACAAAGGTTTCTAAAGCCTAAATAAATATGAAACTGTGGCAATGTGCCCCGCCCCTGTGTGTATTTTTGTGTTTTATGTTGTATGTAGTGTGTTAATGTTGGTGTATTGTAGTTGGTACACAGGATATAATGTGGGTAATGAGCACAAGTGTTTAAAATATATAATTGTATTTAGACACGAGGGTGGCACAAGTCACTTCAAGTGCAAATTAAAAGTGTATTAAGAGGTGAGCATGGGAGTGCACAGATTAGTTTACGTGCTGGGATTCAAGTGAATAATTAATTGGTAATTGAATCCCAGCACAATTGTAAAGATGCACGTTTTACTCACTCAGGGTTGTGTGTTCGGTGAGTGGAGAACAGGTGGAGTTAGGTGATTTAAAAATATAAAGGATAACAATAGCTATTGCGCGCTGGAAGCACCAGCGCAGTACTTGTTTTTTGGGTTTGTCCACATTTGTGATGTATGTCTCTTTATTTTGGCGTAAAGTGCCGTGTCCTGTGTTTTGTTCAAACTGTTTATTTTCTGTCTGCTGGATATTAAACAGTGCATCAGTGCATTAATTTACCATTTCACCATCCTGTCTGTATTTCCTTTCCTGGGTCTGACGTCACCAGTCAGCCTTGTGACAGAAACAAACATATTTTTGTTTGTTTTTACAGTATACGGTTAAGTTATGAGGCCTCGGACATTAACTTGTTAAAATAAAAATGAAAAGAAATTAAAATTTTCTAGCCTTTTTTTTAATGTCCACTCAAATTATATTTATTTGTACAGTATTTTATCTGCCCTGTTGCTATGTGGCGTGTGTGTTTCTTGTTTCTTATCTGCAGTTCTTCTCCCTGCTGTTTTATACACTCATCTTTGTTTGTCTTAAATGCAGTACTATCTGCCAAAGCAGCTTGCAAAGCCTACTGAAATGTTTCTATGGGGATATGCGGTACATTTAAAGTAGGCTGTTTGAAAGTAAATACAGAACTGATTAACAAAATACAGTACATTTCATAAGTCTTTAATTTGCCAAATTGAACAATAGTTTTCTGTTTTAACCAAACCTTGTGGTGAATGATCACTGTTTTCTGACTTTCTGAAATTCAAACAAATTCAACTCGACGATGTAAACAAATATGATGACGGGGCTCTAAACTATTATGCAGCAGTCAGCAAGCCAGACGGAGAGCTGTATGCCAAAAAAACTTTGATAACTATGCGGTTTGAGCTTCAGAAAACTATTCTGTTATTTATTTATGTTATTTATGTATTTACTTATGCTGTATCAGCTATATTTAAACAAAATATATAAAGCCATAGCCATTTTTTTGGTTGATTCATATATTAAATATGTACTGCAGGGGGCTCCCGAGTGGCACATCCAGTAAAGGCGCGCCGCATGAATGCAGGATGTGCCCTATAGCCTGGAGATCGCAGGTTCGAATCCAGGCTATGTCACAGCCGACCGTGACCGGGAGTTCCTAGGGGCGGCGCACAATTGGCGGAGCGCCGCCCGGGTAGGGAGGGCTTAGGTTGGCAGGGGAATCCGCGGCTCACCACGCATCAGCGACCCCTGTGGCGGATAGAACGCCTGCGGTTCTGCAGTGGAGCCGCCAGATCTGTGTTGTCCTCCGGCACTATAGGTCTGGTGGCATTGCTGTGGATCTGCAGTGCGAAAAATGACGGCTTGGCAGGAGCACGTTTCGGAGGACGCGTGTTCCAGCCTCCGTTTCCCGAGTCGGCGGGGGGGTTGCGAGCAGTGAGCCGAGGATACAGATAATAATTGGGCATGCTAAATTGGGGAGAAAACCGTGGTAAAAAAAGAAATTGGCGACAACTAAATTTAAAAAAAAAAAAGAAAAAAAAAAGAAAAAAAAATATGTACTGCAGACTCATCTCATAGTGGAAAATGAAATGCCCCTCTGGAAGACTATTGTTACCTCCTGCGGCTTCGGGCATTATAGCCCCCTGTCGGGAACAATAGTCTTCCCTCTGGGCAATAATTTTCCACTCTAGTCCTCCTCTCCAGTCCATATTTACTATATATATATACATACATGGGCGCCTAACTTTGCTTATAAGTGGGGCAGCAGAGGTAAAGAAGAACCGCCGAGCACAGCATTGCTAAGAGCCTCTGGGAAACATAATTTTTACTGTTCAATCTTTTTTCAAGTTACTGTTTTTGTAATAGTAAACCCACAAAATCGGGCAGATGTTTCAACTTAAAATGTAGAATATCTACTAACTGAGCATTTATTAAGTACAAACACAAGTAGCACCAGTGGTATATCTGCACAATGCTACACAATGTCACTAGAAGTATAGAAAATGCTGGATTGTAAGTGAACATTCTTAGAGAGTATAAAAGGGTTAGGCATAGGATGATTGCTGTCATTACCAATAAGTCAATATGGGACAAAGTAAAGAGCTATCTGAAGACCTTAGGCAGAAATTATTTATTGTCATAAAGCTGGAGAAGGATACAAGAAGATTTCCTCAAGTACTCAAGTATTTGAGTATCCCAATTTCAACTACTGTTTCTATTATCAAGAAGTACAAGACTCATGGTACTGTCACAACGCTCCCTCGGTCTGGAAAAAAGAAGGTTCTTTCACTAAGAACAAGTAGAAGAATTGTGAAGAAGGTTAATAACAATGCGAGATTGATTGCCAAAGATATTCAAAGTGAATTGGCTGCAAGTGGGACTGGGGTTTCCATTGCAATCATAGGTCGAGTATTGCATGGTGAAGGTCTCAATGGTCACAGTCCAAGGAAAAAGCCACTCTTAGGAAAACGTCACAAGGACAAACGCTTAAAGTTTGCAAAACGGCATTTGAGTGATAGATATGAGTTCTGGTCAAAGGTTTTGTGGAGTGATGAAACAAAAATCAAGCTATTTGATCACGCTGATAGTCGTTACATTTGGAGAAAGTCTGGTGAGGCGTACAAAGAAAAGAACACCATACCTACTGTCAAGCATGGAGGTGGCAATATCCTTGTTGGGCTATTTTCCCTCTAATGGCACAGGACATTTAGTTCCAATATATGGTAAAATGGATTCCATAGCATACCAAAAGATATTGGCTAATCATCTGAAACCCTCTGCTACAAAACTTGGTTTAAAGCACAACTGGACGTTCCAACACGACATGATCCAAAGCACACATCAAAATCTACTTCAGAATGGTTAAAGAAGAATAAAATCAAGGTTTTGGAATGGCCTAGTCAAGGTCCTGATCTAAATCTGTTTCAGAATCTTTGGTATGAGTTGAAGAATGCTCTGCACAAGATAAGTCCCCGGAATTTGAATGAACTGGAACAATTTTACATTGAATGGTCAAAAATCACTAAAGAATCATGCCAAAAGCTAATTGACAAATACCCTAATTGTTTAAAAGAGGTTATTATTGCTAAAGGTGCCTCAACTTGCTATTATTTTCATTTTCCTTGTCAGGGTATGAATACCTTTGAATTATAATTTTTGGAGTTTTGCTGAAATAAATAATTGTCGACTTTTTTTTCCTCATCCACAAAAGCAAAATCTTTGCTACAAAAGATTTTTCCTATAATTATTTGTTTTTGAGAAATATATATATATATATATATATATATATATATATATATATATATATATATATATATATATATATATATATATATATATGTAACAAGAAGAACGGACCATTGCTGGACCAAGGAGATACTAGACTGGATCCCAAGCGATATAAAGTAACAATGAAGAAAACCTCCAGGAAGATGGCAAGATGAAATTAGGAAACACCCTGGAGCAACATGGATGAGGGACGCAGCAGACAGGCTTTTGTGGAAGAATCTTGGGGAGGCCTTCATCCAGCAGTGGATTGAAAAAGGCTGAAGATTATGATGATTATATAAGGGATGGGAATTTTGAATAGTTTCCTATTCAAAACCTGTAGAACTCCTCTGTTTCCCCTCTGTTTCCCCCCTGGGACACTTTCACCCTTCCTTAAATTTGCTTTACTTACTCTTACCTGCCCCCTACTTTACTGCATTTAATCCTGTACTTCAGAGTACTGTAACTTGCCATATGTTTAAACTGTAGTATTTGGTATTTAATCATATCTTGATGTAACTATCACTGTCACTTATCTGCTGTATTGAATTGTATTTTGTCACACTTGTACTTGCTTGAACTTGTCATTGTATTTATCTTGCTCTTATTGTATTACCTGTACTGTAACACTTGAAATGTATTTGCTTACAATTGTAAGTCGCCCTGGATAAGGGCGTCTGCTAAGAAATAAATAATAATAATAATAATAATAATAATAATAATAATATTCAAATACACAGGGGCCAACATTTTTGTGTACTAGAATACCTGAACTAAAGAATAAAAGGCAAATACGTATGTGTATTACAGTAGGCAGCATAAAAAGTGTAAGCCGCTAAGTTTAAGTTCACTCTTCAGAGGAGCCGGCCAGGTTCATGAAGTGTACAAACATTGTCCAAGACGAGATTTCTTTGTTCAAGTTACTTGGTTTATTCAATAACCTGTAAATAATTCAAAACAAGGAACATACCTGGTTGTACTTTTAATGGTCAGTGCAAATGTTTACATTACTCCATCCATTCACAGAAAGTCAGCAGTAGATGTTTTACATTGAACTGCAGTCCACAGATTTAAAAAAAAAAAAAAAAAAATCATCTTCCACGCTCTTTTCTCATTAGTCACTCCCTTGTTCTGCTTAGCATTTAGTATGTCTTTATATTCATCATAAAGCTAAATTAGCTTTCTAATTTCAATGTTAAAGTTTGGCTTCCTTTTCATCACTTGCTATATCTATTTGTTTACACATTTAAAGTTAGTCAGTGACGTGCTCCCGGAAGCTGTTTCACGGCTGCCTAGCAACAGCGACTGTGTGCAGTCATTACAGGGGAACACAAGCGGGGATCTGTTAACATTGGCTGAAAACAAGGCAACACATTTGGCACCAATTTTAAACAGAATACGTTTACTGTAGAATTTTGCTGTTACACACAAGCATTACATGATTAATTAGGGTCCTTAAGTTTAATATGCTAATCTCATTCACATGAATGCGCAGGGTTTAGTACTGATTTTGAACACTTGTCAAGCATAAGCATTTAAAAAAAGACGTTTCTACTAGTATCTAATATAAGTCTTTTCGAATAGTTTTTGTATTTTTGTGTAATAGGTATATAACATTTCGGTATGTTTAACATACCGTTGTCAAGGGGAAAGTATAGGCTTTTGATGCCAAGGCAACTACACTTGCTTATTTCTATTTAAATCTAATAATGTGTTTGTGATGTAATTTACTACATAGTTAATGATGTAAGGATCTACTATTCCTTTCTATGTAAACCTTCAGGCATCATGATATTGAATCTATATATCCATTTAGTTTCCTTTATTATTCTGTACTATACATTATCAAATTGTATATCTTCTAAAACTACAAAGTGTATGTCATTTATGATATATATATATATATATTGGGACCAGTTGTTTTAAATGAGATCCTTATTCAGATGTCAGACTGTTGTCAAACAAAAAACAAATCACATGGATTTGACAATCCACTGTGTTTCCATCAGGCGGGCATTTTTCTTCACTGTAATTGGATAGTATCCAATTATGTGTTGTCTTTCTTGCTAAACGTTATGGTTACTGAGAGAAAAATAATATAAGTAAAGTACATACAGTATATACTAGTTTCTATTTTCTATAATAAAAAAACAATGTTGTACACCTTGTTTATATTTTCTAATGTAATAAAAAAAAAAAAAAAATCTATATTTTGTTTGAATATACTGCAGTATTTAAAACGATAAAAATACAAAAAACTAAGTTACTGTAAAGAAAGCTGGCTTTTACAGACTGGAGCAGTTAATTCTCATTATGGCTTTTACGTCTGCCATCACACCTACTGTACTGTACTGTCCCGAGAAGTTTATTTAATGCATTAGCTTTTCAGATGGCACCAGTTTGTTGAGTTACTTAGCGGCCAATATCATATTTCTCAGAATTGTTTCTGGTACAGTATGTGGAGGTGGACTTTTTTCATGTATACAATTTTTCCTGGATGTTTTGTGAATGTTAGTTTCTTTGGAATTGTAACACATGTATAATTGACCAGTGACTCACCAACATTTTGCACGTGTTTATGTAATGAAATGGACTGGGCTGCATTGCGAATGTAAAGCTGTCATTTCAAGTGACATGGTAGTTTTTTTTGTGTGTACAGTATTGCTGAAAATCTCTCAAAATGAAGGCCCTGTTACAAAGTAAAGCACGCAAGCTGTACACAGGCAGTTCTGTTATGTTAAATGTTAGAGACTCGCCAGACACAAAACATCAAGAACCTTTCTGTCTGCAAACTTGAAGCAGCTGTATGGTACCCAATTGGATATTAGGCCTGAGATGAACTGGCTGTCCTAGGGTGCTTACTCAGGACTTAACACCCCAGAGCCTTAATCACTTTACAAAATGGCCAGCTCTACGCATCAGGCTAAAGCAGATATCGACCTGAATTATTGCCTTCTGTGCACTGCTTCCTTTTGTTCTATGACAAGTATAGTTACTAAGTACTTACTGCCACTATATCAAGAATCAATTTGTTGCTGAGCTGGTTTAGGTTTTTTTTCTTTTCTTGTATCCTATTATACTGTACAAAGACATGCCAGCCAGGATTCAAACTTTAAAAAGCTCATTTATATGCACATCTGTAACAGGGGAGATCTGGACTGACTATCTGGCACATGCGTGTTACTGCAGGTAGAGGGCAGCAGTCTCGTAGGATCCGCCTGTCAGTCATGGTGATGACACGAGAGGTGGGGAAGAGGGGGTGTGTTGGCTTTCCCTCTCTCTGAGTGGCTGAGAGGCAGGCCTTGGGAGATGTCTCGGCCCATAAGAACTGCGCTTGGTTGTGCATTCGGGTAGCTGTGTTTGGTAACACACAGTGACAGACAGAAGACAGAAGACATCAGTTTTAAAAACAAGAACGAGCAAGCCTGGCTGGGGAAAACAGCCTGCCTTAAAATAATTTAAAGAGAAAATAAATAGAAGAAATAATCACGTACCCGAGGGGACATGTTTAGTTGTACGGGGAACTCTGACCACCCCAGTGTATAGGATAACTGAGCGTAGGACGGAGGCCGTTCTGACCAGCTTATTTGTTTATTTATTTAGCAGACGCCTTTATCCAAGGCGACTTACAGAGACTAGGGTGTGTGAACTATGCATCAGCTGTAGAGTCACTTACAATTACGTCTCACCCGACAGACGGAGCACAAGGAGGTTAAGTGACTTGCTCAGGGTCACACAATGAGTCAGTGGCTGAGGTGGGATTTGAACCGGGGACCTCCTGGTTACAAGCCCTTTTCTTTAACCACTGGACCACACAGCCTCCTATAGTGTCCTCCTGCAGTGTCCTCCAGTGGGGACACTGCGTAAGCAGCACTTTTGTTTGTAGTTTTATTACTGTGTTTTATTTCCCCTTTTTCTTTCGCCTTTGGTTTTCATTATTATTTACGAGCATTTGTATGTGCATTGGACTGTGTACCTGTATTGGTAACACCGTGGTTCTGTTTACTGTTGCCAGTATTCAGGCCACGGACAACAGCGCCCTCAATGGGTAAAAATAAATCCGTCCGCCTGAGCGGCGTTACAAATAAAGTACTGTCTCCTTGGTGTCAGTGAATTGCCCACCACCCTTCCACACCATAATTTTTTGTTTTTCTTATTTTGGGATTAGCATTAACTGCAGGTGAAAGTGAAAGCTATTGTATTTTAGCTGAAGTGCAAGACTGCTTTAGCTGAAGTGCAAGACTGCTCAGTCTTAAGTGGGTTTGAAATATAAGTGACATATTCCCCAATGTGTGATGACTTTCATTTGGAAACTCTTAATGCTAAGTGCTGAAAGGCTGTTGATTCATCATTTTAAAAAAGTGAGAATATGATGTATTTTATTTCATCTGACATTTGTGACAGTACCTCTTTCCTCCTGAGTAAGTTTTTGTTAATATAGTTAACATAGTCATTTTTAATGAATACAAAATTGTGCTCCATTAACTTATGTTAATATAAATTACACTGGGGTCTATTTTAATAACATGTTGACCTGTATTTTTATTGTACTTAGTTATGTTAACAAGGAGGTCCATAAATCATCCCTGTATGCCTCACATCACATTCTTTGATAACAGTTTGTGTGTCATCTAGGACATGTTGATTAGTGTTCAGTAACAGCAGCAGCTTGCTCTAACACCTGCTGGTACAGAACACTGGGCGCTTAGCTTTACAGAGTCATCCTCTCCAAAGGGGTGGGAGGGATTCTTGTTCTCATAAATGAAGAACAGACACAATATCAAGGTTTCCTTCAGTCATAGCCTTATATATTGTTACCAATTCAGAATTACCTGCTAGTGACTGTATAAAGTCACTTTGCACCTTTGCTATGCAGAAACTGTCCACTGAGCAATTCAATTGAGCATGTGCCAGTAGTTACAGTATTGACGGAGAACTACATTCTTCTCACCACTGGTCATGAAAGGTGATTTGGTCGACACTGATAAGTGACACTGAGATGGCCGCGGAATATGGCCACCATTCACCTCAAGTAGGGTTTCTTTCCTGGGACCACTGAGACTCTTTTCAACTTAAGTGTCCAAGGGGTATATTCATAAAGGGTTAATGCCTGTCGAAATGAGAAAACAGGAGTATGTGATCGGATTTCGTCCATAGCCGCCTATTTAACAGCAGTTGCTATTCATAAGAGATCATTCAAATGTGTCGTTAAGCCCCAACAATTTTCGTCTGTGAAGGCATGTTTTTAACAAATTGAGAGAAAGGTTAACAATTATCTCATTAGCATAACGTTTTCATCGGTCCTGAGCATCAACGTCTCAGTGTTTTCCTGGGTGGATGGAACAGGCACAGCAAGAAGACCTAGGGGTGAGTTCAGTGCTGAAACTTAAAGCAAGGGGAAGGGCTCCCAATTGGCAAGAGAGAAATTATCAGTCTTTGGAGGTGCATCAGTTATTGAAGCAGTGGAGAAAGTTGCACATAAGTGGAGGACTATTATGTCGAGAGTATAAGGGCCCACAAACTTTTGAAGTAGTACAGCAAGTTGTGTTGCCCACAAACTGTAAGCATTTTGTACTGGAACAGCTACATGATCATGCTGGTCGTTTTGGGGTTCAGAAGACCTGGGGGTTAGTAAGGAGACGCTTTTACTGGACTAACATGCAGGCTGATATTCAGCAGTGGTGTGCAGTGTCAGCAATGCTGCACCCGGAAGACCCCCCAAGAGCGTGCCCAGTTAGTGACCATAACTACATCTGCACCTCTGCAATTAGTTTCAATGGACTTCCTTACTTTGGAGAAATCAGCTAGTGGTCATGAACATATTTTAGTGATCACTGATCATTTTACCAGATATGCAATTGCTGTATCTACTAAAACCAGACGGCAGCTATGACGGGCAGGGCCCTTTGGCACAACTTTATCTTGCACTACGGCTGCCCCTTGCAATTCCATTCTGATCAAGGTCCAAACTTTGAATCCCAAGTCATGAAGGAGATCTGTAATCTGTATGGCGTAAAGAAATCGCATACGACACCGTATCATCCTGCTGGGAGTGGGCAATGTGAGCGTTTCAATCGTACCTTGTTGGGCATGTTAGCAACATTGAGGAGAGAGAAAAGGTACAGGTGGTCTGACTTTGTCTTTGAATTGGTACATGCTTATAATAACACTGTTAATGCATCCGTAGGCGTTGTTCCTTTTTATTTGATGTATGGAAGGCATGCTCTTTTACCCATTGATTTGACCCTTGAATGGTCTGGGGAGGGACAGACTGTGGATGGGGGGGTACAACAACATCACAAAAAGATGTGTTATGCTTATGGGAAGGCTGGAGAACTGTCAGAACAAGCTGCTAATGCACAGAAGCACCAATATGATAAGAAAGCTCAGAGTGGCCCACTGATACCAGGGCAGAGAGTGTTGGTTAGAAATAAGCACCACCAGGGAAAAGGTAAATTACTTGATAGATGGGCGGTAGAACCGTACTATATTGTAAAACAGTCACATCTGGAACTGCCAGTTTATGTTGTTAAAAGGGGTAGGTGATGAGAGGGTGCTCCATCATAATTTATTAACACCTTGTCTTTCCCCCAGTCAAGCCCCCAGTGGAAGGGGACCAGTCATCTGTACAGGGAGGGCCATTTCTGTGGGGTTATCCTGGGGTGGGTTTGTGTTTTCATGGAGTATTGCAGCTTCCAGGAGAAAGACCGGCTACCCATGAGAGTGAGACTTCTGGAAGAGAGGTTCCCACCCCTGCTGCTATGGCATCCACTGTTTCCGAGGCTATCAACACCCCTGCAATGGCTTTAGAAGAAACGGCATCCCCTGTGGTACGGCTCCTTTAAACCTCCCGAAAAGTTTTGGGTCTCCATAGCAAGTGTAGTGCTAACTCCTAATTGGGCTAGGTATATAAAAACACATCAGGTCAACCAAACAAGAGAGCTACCGGGTTTCAGAAATTGTGAGCTGAGAGCATGGGTCTGTGAACTGCCGTTTGGTAAGATTGCTTAAAGTTTAAACTGTATTACTTGCGTGCGCTGGAAATTGGCTGGGGCGCTAGGTGCTAATGTTAAACTTTCGCTATTCATATTGAATAGTTTGGTCCGCTCTATATAGGAGTGGATTGGTACAGTAACCATCGTGCTCTCAGACCATGGTAGCTATTTTGTATATTTCTTGCCTAAACAAAAGAAAACTGTTCTTTTTAACTTTGAAAGAAATATCTTGATATCTTCTCCTTAACTATTGCTGTCCCTTGTGTATTAAATTTGTAGAACTAGCATTTCCTTTACTATCGCTTTGTGTACTTATTGTCTATCCACAATGTATTAGTCTGTATACGGTACATCAAACTTTGATTGCAGACTCGCATTTTAGCAACATGTATACTGATTAAATTCTACTGGAGTGTTTACAATTAAGCATTTAAAGTTATATGGTGCTTTATGTCTGTCGTTTATTTTGTTGAAAGTCACAATTGTTGCAATTTTGAAGTGTTGTATTTGGAGTTGCAATGTGCTTTATCAGTGTTTGTATCGTTTCTATGAAGATAACTACTTGCTGCTTGTTTTTGAAGTGTGTTATTTAAAAGCATATGAAGCTTTATTTGTTTTTGAATTGTGCTTATGAAAGTCACCTGCTTTTTGAAGTGTTTGTGTGAAGCTCACTATTTAAAACACTACAGTACTTTGGGTCTGATTTGAATTGCTCTTGTTGACTGTGCTGCTATATGTGAAGATCGCTAAGTATATTTGTGGATGGAGTTTTAATGTGTTAATTGTCATTCTGTCCAATTAAAATCTTTGTTACTTTTTATGTTGGTGTCTCCCTCGCTTTATACACTTGCCTTTCTTGATTGTTAAAGAACCTGTTATTTATTTGAAGCTAATTTAGTTTCAAATTGGCATAGTCATTAAACCTACTTAATTGGTAATTTAAAATCAATTAAATTTATAGTGATAACCAGGGGTGGTCGCTTTGCCTGTGGCTTTGGGAGCTCCTTGGCTACCCCCTCCTTTGAGGACGGGGCATTACAACCAGCTGTTACAAAACCCCCCACTATCATACAGTGTATTACCGTGAAGAAACCTGATCCATATCTTTAGACCACAGCATTAATAGCAGTGGAAACAGTAGTCCGGATATTTTAGCACACAGGTATGGTACTGCAATAGAAAAACATTGGAATATATTATCACCCATAGTGATGTTCTACTTAAGGTTGTAGCTGCCCTTGTGCTATCATTGACCCTCTAAACAAATCTATTGCATCTAGTGCCACTGCTTTGCCATTAAATATGTTTTGGTAAAGGTGTCCACTACACCACACTATAGTTTACATGCAGTTTTTGCAACTGGGAATATTTTCCGATACAGTTGTGAAGCTATTGGCAGTTGTAATTGGAATACGTTTTTAGAACTCATAGAACTCATAACCCTTTCTTGCTTGTAATAACTTTTTCAACATGCTCGACTGAAATGGAGGTAATTGAATCCATTTGCACACCATTTCTGTACACAAAGTTAAGTAATTCAAAAGAACAAGCGGTTAGGAAATACTACATGGAATTGCAAACAGGCTGCTACTGCAACACCAACCTTAAGGTTGTTACATGAGTCATTAGATACTTGTGGCGGAGTGTCCCGCCCCTATTTATTATTATTTGTGTTTTGTTTGCGGCGCAGTTAAAAGCGCCGCGTCTTTTGTTATTTATAATTTAAAAACCCCGTGAGGATGCATGACTGATCAGCTACTGATTATTTAACTAGCTGACAGTCATGCATCCTTACCAAACGCTGCAGACTGTGGCCGAGGGTAATAAGATAATTAACAGCTAGTTAACCCCTCGGCCAGAGTATAAGAACCTGCAGCTGTCCGTACTGGGTTGTTGAGGGTTGGAGTGTAGAGAGTGCGGAGAGCGGAGAGAGAGCGCGTAGAATACAACAAAACAATTGCTAAAACGTGCTGGTTTAGCCAGCACGCCACTTACTTGTTTGTCTGTTTATTCGTTTGGCCCTCGTGCCCTTTGGTTTCTGTTTTGTTTGTTTAAATCTTTTGTTTTGTTTATTAATAAATACGCTGAGTGCCGTTGCACTCAGCTTCACCCGCCCATCCATTGTTTTGGTTTCAGTTACTTCCTGGTCCGTGACGTCATCACACCTCACCACTGCGAGCCAGACTGTCACATATGGTGTCCTGCGTGGGACAAAACAATGCCTCCAACAGTCGGACCAGGAAGGGAAAGGACGTTTTTTTTTTTTTTTCAAAAGTGTTTTTGTGTCTTGGGAAAAAAAATAAATATATATATATATATATATGAATAAAATGGAAGGCTGGAGAAACGGCTGCGGGGAACTGGAGGACCTCCTCGGTGGTCTGGAGGACCAAGGCTGGTGCTTTGCTTGCGGGGTCTACGGGCACACTGTAGCGATCTGCCCCTTCCAGGATGAGGAGGAGGAATTGGCCCAGGAGAGGAAGGAAGGGAGAAGGAGCAGGAAGAGAAGGGGGAGAGGTAGGCTGCAGCAACAGCAACCGCAGCAACAGCAGGAGGAGATCGGTGAGGATGACTGTGAGGTTTATATTGTGAACCTCGTGGCGGAGTTATGCCCTGGCTGTGGGGCATATGGGCACACGTTGGCCATATGCCCCACGAAATATGAAGAGGCGGAGCATCCAGCCCCAGAAGGGGAGCGCGAGCATCCAGCGCCCAGAAGGGGGAGCGCGAGCATCCAGCGCCCAGAAGGGGAGCGCGAGCATCCAGCGCCAGAAGGGGGAGCGAGCATCCAGTGCCCAGAATGGGGAGCCCGTGCATCCAGCGCCCAGAAGGGGGAGCCCGTGCATCCAGCGCCCAGAAGGGGGAGCCCGTGCATCCAGCCCAGGGGGAAGCCCACAGGTCCAGAACCTAGGCCTCCAGCAGCAGAGGAAGAATACCTGCTGCCTCTGCCTCCGCCACCTCCACCATTAGAGGGTGAATACCTGCTGGTTCCATCTCCACTTCCACCAGCAGAGGGTGAATGCCTGCTGCTTCCGCCTCCACCACCTCCACCGCCAGGAGCAGAGAAGCAGGAGCTGCCTCTGCCTCCGCCACCTCCACCGCCAGGAGCAGAGCAGCAGGAGCTGACTCTGCCTCCGCCACCTCCACCGCCAGGAGCAGAGCAGCAGGAGCTGCCTCTGCCTCCGCCACCTCCACCGCCAGGAACAGAGCAGCAGGAGCTGCCTCTGCCTCCGCCACCTACACCGCCAGGAGCAGAGCAGCAGGAGCTGCCTCTGCCTCCACCACCTCCACCAGCAGAGGGTGAATGCCTGCTGGTTCCGTCTCAAGCGCCGTGGGAGGACAGCTTACCACTCCCACCTCCACCAGCAGAGGGTGAATACCTGCTGGTTCCGTCTCAACCGCCGTGGGAGGACTGCTTGCCGCTCCCAGCTCCACCAGCAGAGGGTGAATGCCTGCTGGTTCCGCCTCAGCCGCCGTGGGAGGATTGTTTTCCCCTCCCACCTCCACCAGCAGAGGGTGAATACCTGCTGGTTCCACATCCACCATCATGGGAAGGACTGCTCCTGTCCTGTCTCGCACCGCCCAAGGATGCCTGCCTCGCGACCGCCCAAGGATGCCTGCCTCGCCGCCCAAGGATGCCTGCCTCGCGACCGCCCAAGGATGCCTGCCTCGCCGCCCAAGGATGCCTGCCTCGCTTCGCCCAAGAAGGCCTGTCTCGCATCGCCTGGGGCTGCCTGTTGCTCCACATCGCCTGGGGCTGCCTGTTGCTCCGCATCGCCTGGGGCTGCCTGTTGCTCAGCATCGCCTGGAGAGCCACCAGTTACAGGGAACGAGGGAGAAGTGGAGCTCCCGCTGCCGCCTCTATGGCCAGGGGCTCCCCTCCCGAGTCCGCCTCCGGAGGGTCCGCTACTGCTGCTGCTGCCGTCGCCTCCCGAGGGTCCGCTGCTGCTGCCGCCGCCTCCCGAGGGTCCGCTGCTGCTGCCGCCGCCTCCCGAGGGTCCGCTGCTGCTGCCGCCGCCTCCCGAGGGTCCGCTGCTGCTGCCGCCGCCCCGAGGGTCCGCTGCTGCTGCCGCTGCCTGCCAAGGGTCTGCAACTGCTGCCATCACCTCCCGAGGGTCCTGTTTTGCCTGGGGTCGCTACCAGTCCTGCCATGCGGCAGGAAATACTGTGGCTGGAGCCCCATGAAGGGAGCTGCCGACCACAGAAAAGGGGGAGGTCAGGAGACCAGCTCCCCAGCCGCACTGCGGCAGGAAATACTATGGCTGGAACCCCATGAAGGGCAGCTGCCGCCACGAAGAAGTGGGGAGGTCAGGAGACCAGCTCCCCGCAGCAATTTCGCTGCAGGAGAGGGTGGCCGGAGCCCCACGGAGGGGAGCTGCCGGCCATGAAGAAGGGGGCAGGTCTGAGACCACCCCAAAATTTTTCTGGCCAGAGGAGCCGGCCTGTGCGTGGTCCACTGGGACGCTACAGTTGTTGGGGTGGGAGGAGGACATCCCACCATGGCCGCCACCTTTGGCCCGTTGCTGCCCCTGTTCCTGCGCCGGGACTGCTAGCCGGGACTTTAGGGAATAAGGAGGGAGGTGGCCGAAAAGGCCATGTGTGCTGCGACAAGGGGGGGCATGTGTGGCGGAGTGTCCTGCCCCTATTTATTATTATTTGTGTTTTGTTTGCAGCGCAGTTAAAAGCACCGCGTCTTTTGTTATTTATAATTTAAAAACCCCGTGAGGATGCATGACTGATCAGCTGCTGATTATTTAACTAGCTGACAGTCATGCATCCTTACCAAACGCGTGCAGACTGGGTAGTAAGATAACTAACAGCTAGTTAACCCCTCGGCCAGAGTATAAGAACCTGCAGCTGTCCGTACTGGGTTGTTGAGGGTTGGAGTGTAGAGAGTACGGGAGAGCGGAGAGAGAGCGTGAGAATACAACAAAACAATTGCTAAACGTGCTGGTTTAGCCAGCACGCCACTTACTTGTTTGTCTGTTTATTCGTTTGGCCCTCGTGCCCTTTGGTTTCTGTTTTGTTTGTTTAAATCTTTTGTTTAATTATTAATAAATCCAGCTGAGTGCCGTTGCACTCAGCTTCACCCGCCCATTGTTTGACTCAGTTACTTCCTGGTCCGTGACGTCACCACTGCAAGCCAGCCTGTCACAATACTACATATCAAATAACTAAACTATACTTTCAAATTGAAACTACAAAATGAACACCCTGTAGCCTCAACATGAGGTCATGACAATTTAGGTTTTGGAGAAACTTATGTTAATTCATGTTGATCTCTGAATAGTTTAGTAGCCATATTTGGGCACACAGGCTGCTTCTGTGACAGTCCAGTTTAAACAAAAATGGTGAAAAACAAAAAAAATTAAACCAGGAAATTTGGGAAAATGGGAAAAAAGCATTGATCCAAAAAAAACTTGTTTTGTAATGGTGCTGTTTGGCTCCAGACTCAAAACGGATACTGTAATTCACTGCTGACTGCCAGGAAAAAGGGTTACCACGTTCAAAAAGTAAAACAAAAGTAAAATGCTGTCATAAACTTGGACCAGAGAGGGCATCTAGAGATTTAATTGAATTCTCTTTCTCTCCTAACTGAAACTAAAACCTCTTACTGAGGGCGTGTTTTTTAAAGTACATCTCCAGTAATAACTAATTAAGTCAAATGTTTGTATATTTAACTCAACAAAACATTAAACTGCAAGTGCAAAAGAAACGTATACTTGGTAAAATCAGGTCCTTATTCACAAAACAATTCAGAATACTTGTGCATGGTTTCAAAACAGTAAAGTGTGAGTCCTCCAACTCTAAGAAAATAATATTTAAAAAATGGAAATGAATAATTGCAAAACAAATAGCCCATCAGGATATTTACTGATGATAAATCATACAAGCTGTTAACCTGTATTATAAAATGGCAAGAATAGAGGGAACAGTTTCATTGGTTAGCACGTGTTGCAATCTGTACAGATATGTCACCATACCAAAGTTTGGAACTTTTTAGAACCTTTCTGCCCGATTCACTTGACAACCAATTCACTTGAAAGGTGTGGGGTAGGGTTGGGGGTGCCATTTTGTAAGTGCAATAACACACTAAAGGGTGTGATTCAAAATCTGCCCGCCTTGGCTTAATGGCACCCCTAGTGTGCAGATATCTGACCTTATTTGAACACTCCATGTTATTTATTTTTTATAATTCAGTTTTACCCGCCCCCATGTAAAACTACATAGCTCTGTGTGACAGAGAAAGAATGAATCTTGGTTATAAATCTCCCTCCCGACCTGTGAGGACACATTGTAAAGGGAACAGTGTGCCCTGGACTGGATGGTCTGACAATTCATTCCAGACAAAGGTGGAAGTCGGCCATCTAGAAAGAGGGCGAAGCCACGGTACACCAAGTCATCGCCCCAGACGGGAAGCGATGTGGCAACCGCTGATTGGAGGAAAAACAATTGCACTCGATAACCGAGGGGGCGTGACTCACAGTACAAAAGGGGACATGGCTAAGCAATCTGTTCCTTTGTTATGGTTGAGAGAGAACCACTAAAGGAAAGTAAAAAGTAACCGTGAGTGTTTTGTGTTTGTTTGTTTTGTCGTTTATAATTGTACTTGTTTGTTCTTATTAGGCAGCTAACATGTACTGGGAGCTGTCACTTAAGGCCAGCACCAACCCGGACAACACTTCACCACTGTGCACTAATAAATTGTATTTCACCACATTAGCACTCACTCTGGACTTGTGATCATGTTTGTGTCTTTGTCTGTGTTTATACTGTGTTTATTATTTCAGGACTGTAACCCGAGGTTTAAAACTGCAATACACATTGCTGTGTATTGCCTGGGATTATTATTTAAGTTTAAGAAAAAGCCTACTACTATTCTTTCTTATAAAACATTCATTAATTCTATTAAATTATGCAACAAGAACATGTAGTTACCTGCGCTCCACAGCCATTTTTACTTGACAGCCTGAGGTATCTCTTTGTCCCATTTATTCTCTGTCAAACATGTTTTAACAGCTGATAACTGACCATTTTTAATTGGGATTGTTATAAATTTTAACTGTCTCTTCACCTGTTCTATGCAGAGAAAATAGCTGTACTTTTTTCCTAAAATACATAATCTAGGATACATTTCTTATGCATTAATAGCGCTTTCTTCACGTTTGATGATGCTGCTTGCAGGTATCCACACAGTAATCATTTTTTTAAATAATGCAGTTCCTGACAGCTATTGAATTAATATACTTTATGAGAAGGGATTTAACCTTAATCAGGCTGTGAGGCAGTTATGCATTTGTATTAGACGGTCTGCAACATGATTTATTAAGCTGTTCATAAGCAGCACATCAGAGTTGTAAATCTGCCTTTGCTTTTCAAATATGAAAAGCCTCATGAGGACATCTGGACAACTTCTATTAAAACATGTCACAGTAAGAGTTTTCAGCTCACACAGTTACTTTATTACTGAATTTTACCAACAGTTTGTGAGTTTTATAAGAAAGGAGCAAGATAAATAGGAAATCAGCAATCCACATTTATTTCGGCACTTAACATTAGGTCTCCAAACGGTAGGTTCTCCACGCTTCTGTATTCTGAAAAGAACATGCTGCCCTATTTATAACCTTCGCCTAGCATGGGCAAAAATCCCTGCACCCAACCAGGAGCATGCATGGCATTCACAACATATTGCTCAGTTTATTTATTTATTTATTTATTTATTTCAGAGCTCTTCAAGAAAAAGCCCTACCTCCCATGTTGCTTTTGTTGACCCTAGGAATAACCAACAGCCCCGCATCTTGTGATCTCAGAGTGCGGTTTGGAAGTCAGTTACTCCTGCAAATAACTAGGTGCTAATCCATAGAAACAACAGTTTTCTATTTTGTAAGAATGTATCTAACATGACAGAATTAGTTTTTTTATGAATATCTTTTAATCACATACTGTGCACACCAATTATACAAATAAGGAACAGTATCAAGAAGTTCTGTACAGTATAAATAAAAGTTGATTTAACACCTTGCTTGTAGGTATCAAGTTCAGCACAGTGTATTTTTGATCACCTGGTTCTTGGATATTGAGAATTAATAGTTTGTCCTTTTACAATAGCTTTTTTTATTTTATTTTTTTTTATTTCAGTTTTAACTACATTTGTTAGTTTAGAGTTTACGTCCCCCCAGTTCTGTTGATTGTTGATTTGCCATGTTTTCATGTAATTTATTTTGGGCCATATTTCAATGATGCTCCAAGTGAGCTTTAGCTAAGGTGACCATATGGCTCTGTGTTCAGCAGGACAGTTTGGGATAGTTCAGGATTTTCAAATCGCAATCCAATGCATTCTGGTACGTTTTACCTGTCTCGGGTACCATGCTTACCTTTAAGAGAAGCTGGACTATGCTTACCAGAATGCATTGGATTGCGATTTGAAAAGCCTGAACTATCCTAAACTGTCCCGCTGAACACAGAGCCATAAGGTCACCTTAGCTTTAGCCCTGAGTGTGATGTGATGAGTAAGGAATTTAATACTAGCAGCAAAATAGACCGATCCAAACACAGCAATGCGAGCACATACATGAATTAAACAATTTTGTATAAACATTTCAATATAAAAAAGCCCAAGGAGATTAAAAGTGTGTGATCTTAATCCAAGAAGTTGGCATTTGACATACAGTTAAAATGGTTATATGGGTCAAGAAGTCCTAACATGCTTCTTTTATAGTGAAATGAATGATCCCTCCTTCCAGATGTTTCAGTAATATACTATATATACTGTGTCCCTGCTTTTAGCAGAGATTGGTTGTAAAACTAGAAGCAACTTGGCTCCTTCGTTACCAACTGCTGCTTCTCCAATGAAGTATCTAAAACCAGTGATAGGTAAATCTAGTTTATTAAAACATCATTAAAAAATCCAACACATGTTTATCAAATTTTGTTTGTCTTTTATAGGCTTATGAAATTTTAGTGGTTCATGTTAGGTAGGATTTTGTGGAATTATTCTGTTAGCTCTACAGAAGGTGCAGTACTTTTTTAACAACAAAATAATGGCTCATGATATACTTAACAAACTGAGGGTTTCGTCCACTAAACAGCGGTAACGTGTACACCTGCTGTATTCACTAGCCAGTGGTAGGCAACCTAACTCATGGAAAAAACCGAGTGGAAAAAGTACCGCGTAAGGGTCATTTAAATATACCGAGCATCAAAAGATACTTAACACATTATAACACATTTATTTTCGAAAAAAAATAAGGTTTATAAATGATGGACATTAGCGAAATGTTTTTGGTTTCTTTTTAATCACTCGATCATTCATCCTTGACCATGACACGCTTGAGTGACTCTGACTGAAGCATATGAGACAGTCGATTGGACACTGGATATGGAGCGATTTCAGCTGCTGAATCGCAAGCTTGAATAAAAGCAATAAAAAAATCACAGAAAAAAAAAACAATATGCCACGTCTGTCAAGAGAGCAGCGCCTTCGTGCAATCGGCATGTTGGAGGCTGGACTAGGGCAGCATACTGTGGCTCGTCGTCTTGGGTGCTGACATCCAGCAATTTAAAACCTGGCGGGACAGTATAACAGACACACTCTGTCAATGACAGGCCACGAACTGGGAGACCATGAGTCACAACACCTGCCCAAGACTGACAGATCATTTTGCAGCATCTTCGTGATGTCAATTGTTAATCAGCACAAAAACAAGTCACTGCACCTGCTCTAAAACAGAGTTTGTCATTTTTCGATCACATCTAGTGAATTTTATTCAAATATAAGTGATACGTTTCATTTGCTGCTCAGTATATAATGAATAATGTTAATGGGTGGAAATGTATACAAATCATGTCACAAAATACTGCGAGGGAGGTATTTGATATGCAAACCATATTCACTTAAAGGCGCTAATTTTACTAGGTGCCTCAGTGTGTGTTAAAAGTACCACTTATTGAAACCAGGCGGTGTAATTACTAAATCACAATATAAATAGGGCAGACCACTGGTAGTGCAATCTGTGTGAAACATGTAGGTGGTACTGTGCCACAGAATCAGGAGACGAATGCAAATGAGAGCAAAGGAGCTGCACAGGAGAGCGAAAAGAAGGGTCAGGGAGAGAGTATTTTGGACCAGGCAGATGTTACTAGGGCTGTGTGAGGAGGAGGAGGTAATAACTAGATACAGATTGAGCACAGAGATCATACTAGCCTTATATGAGATCAAATGTGATCTGGAGCCACTTACAGACAGGAGTCATGCTGTGCCAGGTCTAGTGAAATTGCTGTGCACACTACATTATTTAGCATCTGGGTAATTTCAAACAACCGTGCCGGCAGTACCCCAGAATATACCACAGTTTTGGTCTTGTCTTTTAATTTCCTTCCTAGCTCTTTGTTTTGCAGGGCTCTTAGTCTGTCTCTTCCAATGTTGTTTGTACCGATGTGGATGACTACTACCGGGTCATCTCCTGTTCGTTCTAGGAGCCTCCTGGAAGGCCGCACTCTGTTGTTGTAAGGGGGTCCAGACTGCACACTGAACTTGCTGTGTTTCTCAATATGGAGTCCCCAACAATCATGAGCTCCCTTTTTTTTTGCTGCCTGGCCAGCACCATTTATGGGGTCCTGGATGTTGTCCCTTTCATTCTCTTGATGCTGGTTTTGATCATCTAAATTTTTAAGTGGGTCAAATTTGTTTGAAGTTTTGATTTCTGGTGGGTGTGTTTGACTACTTTTGTTTTTTTCCTGTCTCTGCCTATCTGAACCCAGCTGTTTCGACCCTCTTCTATCTCCCTGGCGGCTTTTTGTCTGTTAGGGGTGCAAACTTCCAAGAATTTTGGTTGTGCCAGCTCCTCAAACTCCTGTTGCTCTGTCATTTCCTGCAGCTCCATTTCTAGCATATTTACTCATTGAAGCAAGTCCTGGATCGTGCGGCATTTTACACACCCTTGGTTTAGCTCTGCAAGGCTTTCTCCGATTTCCCACATCATGCAGGTGTCACAGATTACTGGGCTCGAGAGACCATGTTATTTTTTATTTTAAGTTTAGTTTCT